>VWZP01007715.1:603335-628619 GCA_013396995.1 Dicaeum eximium | reverse complement strand
AAAAAAAAAAAAAGCAGGGTCAGCATCATCTCTGACATGAGAGGATGATAGGCTTGGATGAGGAGTTTGGGCCAGGGAAGAGAGGGAGGGGGAGGGAATCAGCCTCTCGGGGGATCTGTGCCTCTTTGTACAGTGCATGAACTCCCAGCCCCACTGCCCCCCAGTCAGTAGTGTTTCATACTCACCATGTCATAAACATTCAGAATCACTGGTTCATTTGCCATCGTTGATTGCAGTAGAGGCTGGATTAAAACCTTTCAGTCCCTGCCAGATGTGTGTTGATGCCCCCAGGGTATGCCTTTACCCTGAGCCAGATAGAAGAAAATGCCTCATCCTACAGCTGTTGAAGGAAGGAGCATGGAGGGAGGAGGAAAGGAGGGAATTCTCACGGCTGTGTGTGTGTGTGTGTGTAAAGTTGGTTGCAGGCACCGTCCAAGCTCTTAAATCCCGATCCACAGAAGACAGATTCTGAGCCCAAATACAAGCCCTCTTCTGGCACCGCGAGCAAGGTGGGTGGCAGTGCGTGCGGGGGGATTTCTCGGCAGAGCCGAGTGCCGCTACCGCAGCGGCTGCCGGAGTACGCAGGAACCCGGGGCACACGGCACGGAGCGGCTGGAGCGGCCGCCGAGCTCCCGAGCTCCCTCCCTCCCGCCGGGGGAGCCCCGAGGCACCCGGGATGTGTCCGCGGAGCTGGGGCCGGTCCGCCCGGAGCCGCGATCTGCCCGCGGAGCTGGGGTTGTTCCGTCCGGAGCCGGGATCTGTCCGCGGAGCTGGGGTTGTTCCGTCCGGAGCCGGGATCTGCCCGCGGTGCTGGGGCCGGTCCTCCCGGAGCCGGGATCTGTCCGTGGTGCCGGGATCTGTCCGCGGTGCTGGGGTCGGTCCCGCTTAGGCACTCGGTTGAGGGTTCTCCGCCCTTGGCAGGACATGGTGAAGAGGCTGTGCCAAAGGGATTCCAGCGCGGGGCTCGGCGGTGGGAGGAAGAGGAGGAGGGGGCTGGCTGCCCCCGGGGCAGAGAGGGGATGCCGCAGCCCCCATCCTGCCCACGACGTGCAGGCAGAGCTGGCGTCGGCGCCGAAGTTAGAAGGCAGCTGTTCGCGGGAGATGACGCGGGATTAACCGGACTGGGGCTGGAGGGAGGAAGATGCCGAGCAGACGATGCTTCCAGGCAGGGTACGGGGCCAGGGCTGGACACCCCAGCTCTCTGTGCTCTGCTCTCCGCAGGGCCAATCCTTATTTCGCGATCAGCTCGTCCCGAGCCGGGCAGCTCCTGCTGAGTGACAGCCGAGGGAACCTACCCCGTCCTCTGCTGGCTGGATGCGTCGCTGCGTGGCACACGGGGGGAGGGCGGGGAAGGCACCAAGCGGCTGGGCAGGGCGAGTAGTTTCACTTCTGGCAGCAGCAGGGTCTGGAGTTTCTTCCTGGAGCTACTTTACACTCGTGTTAGGACCGTGAAGCTCTGCAATGTCTTGCCAGCAAACACTCCCCTCTGACCTGGATGCGAGAATCAATTATAAAATGCACTGCGGTGAATTCATCTTCCTTTTGCTCCTCCTCTCTCTTTAAAGGGAGAGCAGAGTCTGTGATGGTGCTGGGAAAGAGTGCAGCTCGGAGAAAGACAAGGGAGTTCCTGCTCCCAGAGATTTGCAGTGGTGTGGAAATTAGCACTCTGACCTTAAACGTTCATACACAACAGATTTCTGAAGCAGGGGGGAAAAAAAAAAAAAAAGCAGGGATGACCTCATCTGAGGTGGAGGCGTATCTGAGGCTGAGGCTCTCTGGCAGCTCACAGCCAACCAGATTTGAATGAAAATTGCAGGGAGCTCGCTACATCAGCACAGCCCAGCATGCCTCAGCCCTGCCTTCAGCCACACGGGAACCATCCCGTCCGGAGAAGGGCTCACCTCCCTTTGTCGAGAGTGGAAGGACAAAGACATAGAGCTACAACCTTGTAAAAGACTTGTTAAACAGTGTGCAGGAGATTTCTAGTGAAGGCAGGCAGTAGGAAAAGGAAGTGAGTCCATGCCCTGCATAGCTAAGTGCCAGCCCAACGAAGTCAGACAAATTTTCTTCTCCAGACATTGCCAAAGGAGATCCATAACTGCTTTGCCCTAGTATGCATTTTGAAAGTGCAAAGCCACAGCTCAGGCTGGGAGGGGGGAACATGCAACATGGCATGCAACATGGCAGGGACCCCAGCACAGTAATTTCATCTGGACTGGTCATTCCATGGGTGGGCTGGACAATTTCACACATATGGTACAGGGACTTGTCCAGCACCCTGACTTTCCCCCCATCCCTAGCTCTCCAACCCACAAATTCACACTGTGCCATCCATCTCAGCAGCCTGAGTCTGAAGGAACAGTTTGTGCAGGTGGGTAAAGGTGCTTCCTCCTCCTCACCATCTCAGAGTCTAGATACTCCTCAGAGGGTAGGCTGAGCCCCACTGTCATTTTAAAGGCTATGGAGCAATGGAAATCTTCCTCTGCAAGAGGCTAAACTGCATCATTCATGCCCTAACTTGTGAGACAAACCGCCTACTGAAACCCAGAGGCTCCTGCTAAACTGTCACAGACACCCTGAGACTGTCACTTTTGGATATGTGTCCTGCTATAGAGATGGTGATGTCTTAAGGAGACTTGACAGGAGAGGGAATAGCAGATATTAGACTAATATAACTAGAAATGAAAAGCAGCACTAGAAGGTCTTCCCTACCTTACCCACATGCTTATTTGCTAAATTAACTCCAATGACTGCTGTGCTCAGAGTTCACTAAAATTAATTAGAGATTTAAATCAAATACACATTCCAGAGACAGACATCTATAAACACTTAGGATTTGGGAAAGGTGACAGGCAGCCGCAAGCTTCGATGTTTTGTCCTGTAAACACTTCAAAATTAATCACCTAGGGGAAAAAAAAAGATTACCAGAATTCCACTTCTAAACTTTAGAGATAGAAGAAAGGGGAAATTGAAACCAAAACACATCTTTAAACTAATCATATTGCTTCAAGAGATCAAAGCCAGTTTAAATGTGCATTTGTTATTTAAAGGACTTTTGCTGTAGGAGAGACAGTAAATGTCACTTGCACATTAAAACCTGGATTTTCTTCTCTAACTTGAAACAACTGTGAGAACGACATGACAAATATCATTGCTTCAGACTCCCTTTTCTGCCCCTTCACAGAAAGAAGTTGTCCCGCATTGTGACTTAGCCTGATCAGTGTTTCGGTGAGCCTTTGAAAATTCCTTTTTTTACGCCATTCTATTCTAGACAACTTATTCCAGCTCCAGATAGAAGGGGTCAGTCTGCATTCAAAGAGCTCATTAATATGAGTTGTTTTACAGTCACATAAACTCTTCACAAGGCTTGGTCTGCTTTGGGCTGTGTTAAAGTGTTTCATCAACAGCTCAGGCTGATGCCAGTTGAGAAAGTGAACTGCTCCATTTCAGGAGCATGAGTACAATCCCACAGATAGCCTTGCTGCCTACAGGCACCAGAGCCCATATCTTGCATTGTAAAATCATTACAATATAAATGAATTGCAGATACAGAGGAAAGGGAGAGTCTTCTTACTACTTGTTAGAGCAGCTGGAACTAGAGCATTGGGTTGTGTTTTGAATTCTTCTTTTAAGTACTTACGCTGGTTTCAGGACAAAGCAGACACATTTTTTCCATGCATACACCTAAAGCTAGTCAGCATCTTCATTCACATTTAAGCAGCCTGTTGCAAGCCCAAACTTTCTCATATTCTCCCCATTCCCAGCACTCCCTTTAAAGGAGTTCACGTATTTGAGTTTATCTGAGGTCATCCCCACTTACTATTATGGTATAAGTATGTGTGCATCCTCAAAGATCAGTGCCTAGAGGAGACAATGTGGTCTTACCCGTGTTCTTTGATTAAGAAAGAGGTGAAAAGGGTTAAAAGGAAATTAGTGCTGCTACCCAACATGGATTAAAAAAACAAGAATCAGGTACAACCTTAAGGAATTACCTGGTACATTAAGCAAAGCAGTCAGTAGCTGAGAACTTCAGGCACCTCCTCCAGGTCCCAGTCACAAAAGTGGCATTGCTGGGCACTGTAAGCAGAGCTGAGACATTCCACCGGGGGCAAGACCAAAAGAACAGCAGTGCAACAGAGAAATAATGGCTGCATTAGAGGTGATGGTCTATCTGCCAGTTTGTCTACCTGTGTTGCTATTCAGGAATTCTAGTTTAAATTAACACCTTTCCTTAATCTACCCTCATGCACTTTCAAAGGCTCAGAAGCAACTCAGCAGATAATGGGGCTTTCAAGCATGTTTCACAGCAGGGCTGCCCAGTTTAAACTTCAAGATACTTAATGGTCTTCTCTTCACATCAGGTACACCACCCTTGGCTGTCCATTATATTTTTTGACAACTTGTCATTTTGAAGTGAATAAAGTGCTTCTACACATGTCAAGTTGTCATTAGTATCCCATTCTGAGTACATTAGCAAGACTATTCTCTTTAAAGAAAATATAAAATGGCTGTTGAAAAACTAGAGACAGTATTTTTTCAGCTCCTGAGAACAGTGGGAGGTATGTAAGAATGAAAAGGGACTTGCAATTCCTGCCTTCCATCTGCAGGAGTAAATCATCACCTGGACAGGTGCTGGAGCTTTGTAACCTTATTCTGGGAGTATGAAAGGAGATATTTTGATTAAGGAATTTGAAGAAGTTTAATCTCACTGCTAACTGAGGCACTTGCATATACCAAGGATCTGATGGATTCTGGTCAGACCTGAGTACAAGCGATGGGAAAAAATGGGGAGAGAAAATCAGCACAGGATGCCAGCAGTGTGCTTTTTCCTTGTGTAAGGCAGCATGTGAAATACTTCACTTCTTATTGCACCACAAAGGGAAAGAAAAACACTCAAATTGGATTACTTCAATACTCTAAAAGATTTCATCCAAGACTGTGGGAATTTGTAGCTCAAAGCTAGGTGTGTGTTAGTAGAAGGGGGAAACAAAGTTAATATTTGCATTTAATTCCTCATTGAGTCTATCCTGATTTTACATTTCATTTCCCTTCTCATTGCAGCTATGTTTCACAACTTTTTAATATAAAGCTCTTTGTGAGGAAGCCATGAAGGCTGACAGCTCCTAGCATGACTGACAGGGCAGGGTCTCTGTCCTGCAGGCCATGAGCAAGGTGTGCAGGGCAGGCCTGCAGATGGCCACCACATTCAGCCACGAGTCCAGATCATCAGGCAAGTTTATAAGAATAAGGCAGGTCTGAGGTCAAGCCAGGACATCAGCCCATGGGTTGGGCCCAGCAGAGCAGAGCTGGAGACCAGGATCTTATCTATGTCACAGGGGCAGGGACTAGGGCCCCAGGCTGGGCTGAAATGGTGCTCCTGGGCCATGGAGAGGCCCCAGGGGAGCACAGGACTATCCCCTCTGTTTACATAAAGCAACACTGTCAACTGAGAGCCAGACTATGTACACAGAGACTTTTAACCTGGAAACTGGGATGAAAATGCCAAATATTTCTGTTATTCTTATGCTAAGGATTAAGGAAGTAGTTGTTCTTATTATTGCTATTAAAAATTCACAGCACAAACTATCATGGGTCAAAAGCAGCCAATGCATCCACTTAAAAGGGACAGTACACAGTAATTTGTGCTATATTTTTGAGAAGCAAAGCAGGCCTAGTTTCAGAGGGTTTTTCTGTAGCAACATCTTCATATTATTTATTTGCATTCTGTTATAATAATGCTTAGAAGCTGTGGTGAGGGGCAGGGACCCATGCACTGTATGAATACAGAGAAGAGTGCACCTACTCAGTGGAAAGTGCTAATTAAAGAGATGCAACAGAAGAATGGCAAGAGAAAAGGTACATCATTAATCCCATGTCACAGAGGTATGTGATCAGTGATCACAGGTAAAAGGGATCAGACTTCATCCAAACAGCATAATCTGCTGTATAGCCAGGACCAAAGAGAACTGAAGTGAGGTGCAATGCCACACTTGCAAAGAAGATAGGAACAGATATCATAAGATGTGATCCAAAAACCCAGAGTCTGCCTAACCCTGAATGTGTCTAAGCCGCCTCCCTCTTGGACCAGGACAATATTTGCTCTGCTGCTGAGCCTGCCCAGAGCTACCCCAGCTGAGGCACTGTGGTTCTTCACTCCTGCTGCAGTCTGACAGAGACCCAGGAATCAGCATGGTGGCATGAAATATCCTCAGATCACTTAATCTGCCTGATGTGCTCTGACGCATCCTACTGTGTTGAACACAGAAGCTTGGAAAAAAAGGCCATGCTCCTTCAAAAACACCCTGTTGGGGCCACAGAATGCCTTTTGTATAATCACCTGTTAGTTAGATTAGAGGGAACTGGAAACCTAGTCTTATGTTCTCACAACACCTTACATCATCTTTCTTGCTCACCACACAACAAAGGATTCAAGGGGCCTGGGCTCCATTCCCAAAGTATTTTATGCATTTAACACTGGGTGAAGACAACCAACAGAAAAGGAGACAGAAGCTCCAGCATTTGTTCCTAGACATATTCCCCAGCTACCAAGTGACAGTGTTCCAGCACTCTCAAGCTGTCTATTGATTAGTGCCCAGGGTCTCTTTCTCAGTCATGCTATCATATTCTGCAGAAAAGTGATCAAAGCCAGTGGTACAGGCTATTAATTAAAGAGATGCATATACTCACCACAGCTTATTCACAGAATTTAGGTATTCCTTTTTCTATATCTAAACCTCTCTTTGCAGTCCTTTCATAGAATCTGAACCTTTATAAAGGAAATAAAGAAATCACATAAAGTATTGAAAGGTGTTTCAAAAATGGTCCTATTACTTTTCTAAATTATATGTTCAAAGTAGGGTAAAATGCAACTTGCAAGAGCTAGTCTTTACAGATTGTTAATAGTGGTTAGTAATTACAGGTGCTTCACTGTCTTCTTTGACTGTATGAATTCCCTTAAAAATCACTGTGGTTGGTTGCTGGGCTTTTTTTCCAGAATACTAGAAGGTAATTCCCTTTCTTTATTTTGCTTGTCACTTATGTTGGATGATTAGCCAGCACATACAATAGAATGCTGCAATGCTCAGGGGCTATTATAGCATTCCAACAATACAAGGAACCTTTTAGCTTATAGAATAAAACACCACAGCCAATAGCAGGTGCATCCACAAGTGCCTTTTGATAGTTTCAATACTGCTATTACCACCATACTACTATGACCAGCTTTAGCTGGTTGATTTTTCTTTTACCAGTTTCAACCTCTCACTTTAAAACCCCTGTTATTTTTAAAGAGTGAGCTATCAATCTGTGCCTAAGCAAAAATGGTAGCTCTCTAACTCTCCAGGAGTACCTCATCTCTTGTTTGATTAGATACAGACTGGGCAGCTCATTCCCTCAGAAAAGCAAGAAGGTATGGTTTTAGTGTTAGACCTTTAAGGTGATTCATTTGATCTCTGAATCTGGATAGCTTTTTACAGCTTTAGAAGGCTTAGTGATGGGTTTTGTTTAACCCAATAAATTCTGTAGGATGTGCCCAGAGTGCTCTAACAGGCCCCTTCATGAAATCCACATGAGCAAACAGGCTGTGCCTAACCATTAGACATGTGTGCACTTCTCAAATGACTCAGTTGAGCCAAAACCCACTGCAGTGCCTTCTCAAACACAACTCATATATAAAAGCATCATTAAACAGGGAAGGAAAGTCTGCTGATAAAGAAGAAAATATAGTAGGATTTGCAGATGAAACTCAGTAGATTTTTTTCCTCTCATTACTCCCACCCTCAAATTATCATATAAGCCTTCTGAG
The DNA here is from genome assembly GCA_013396995.1 of Dicaeum eximium. Classification (NCBI taxonomy): domain Eukaryota; kingdom Metazoa; phylum Chordata; class Aves; order Passeriformes; family Dicaeidae; genus Dicaeum; species Dicaeum eximium. Next base: position 620,815 of record VWZP01007715.1, on the reverse strand, counting down.
GTACACATTCTAGGTACCAGTGGTTTTGAGCACTGTTATAATGTAAGCTGAAATCCATACCAAAGAAAACCAGTAATGGTGTCCCATCCCACCCACCTACACTCGTTGAGCTCAGTCTGTGATCTTACTTGGCAATGGCAAATGAGCCCACTGCACAAAGGCAGCCTGTGGCAGTGCATGTTTTCCATTTTCTGCCTATTCTTGTTGGCATCATGAGAGTGGCCCCATGCTTAGTCACCATTTGCAGATTTTCACAAAGGACCTCTCTGCTAATCTCTCACAAGTCTAAATGAAGGGAGATTCTGTTTAACTGTGCCAAAGCAAAAAGCTGTGTTTGTTTCTACAGAGCTACTGAAACCCAAAGCTTCAGATTAAATACATTTGTTATTTAGGAAGACAGAAGCTATCACAGATGTCATGGGGATGTATTGGTCAGAAACTGATTCTTTTAATATATCTTCCCCATTTTACATTTATCAGCAATCCTGTAACACAAGTCAGATTATCATCTGAACAGCAAAAAAATATGAACCCAGCCACCAAAAGGTGAGGAGAAACAATTCTGTCTTGCAACAGTGATAAAGAAGGTTCAACAGGAGGAAAGGCAGAGAGGCTGGGAGAAGCACAAAGGCCTCTTGCAAAGTTGGTGGAGTTCACGGATGTAAGGACAGGTTTCTTACCCTTCACTAACTGAATTCATCCTACCAGATTTTGGGATGCTGTTCCTACTCTGCATCCTGGCTCATGTCTCAGTCTCTTCCTGCAGTTCCAGGACCATGGCTTTCCATGAAACTCAGCCACATGGCTGTGCTGCAGCAGCCATTCTCCAAACCCAAGCACACCAACTTCCTTTCACCCAGTAAAGAATCAGGGAAGGAGGAATGGGAAATCAGCAGTCCTGGCTCCTGAAGGCATGCATGGACAGGGTAGGCATCAGAGCCTTGGTTCCCCTTTCCCAGGGCCATTTTTCTCCCAGCAATCTGCCCTGTGACCCACCCAAGGACAGAAGCCAAATCTACATGACTTCTGCAGGTGGCAGAGATGGTAATATCACCATTCCAGCCAAACTACATCTGCTGCCTTCATTACCCTGCATATTTTTAACTCATGAATGCTATGAAATGCCACAAAGCACTAGTGGTATGTCACTAAGCACTCCAACTTCACCACAGAGATGGTAACTCCTGACAGGACTACTATCAATAGTCTGTGAATCATTTTGAGATGAATCAGACTGTTCAAAAATTTAATAGTCATGCACCAGCTTTCTGCTTCCTTAAAAATTATGAGTAATACTTGCATTGAACAAGGAACTAACATTTTGAAGAAAAATTATTCTCCCTGTTTTTTCTGCCACTGGCTAATAAGAGGGCAACAATTTTCAGACTGCTGATTAAAATCCTCTGATGAGAAGTTATCTTTAAATGACATCAGCAAAAGATCATGACATGGATGTTTCCCAAGTAGTTTTTATCTTCCTAAATATTCCTGCCATACTACCTGCTCCCCAGAGGATAAGGAGGCTAGGTGGCACTGCAGACTAATGGACTAGCTTATTATTATTGGAATTAATTGAGTTGGTGATCTTCTCATCAAGCTCCATAGCTAACACAGATTTCTTCAACCCTCACTCATGGAAGAAATTGAAGGCAATGGGCCTAAGCACATAATTTTCGAAGGTCAGTGCTGGAATGAACAGCCAGTGGGAGAGAACCCACTGCTCATCCTCATAACTTTGCTTGAGTAATGGAGTAAGGATATAAAAATACTGCTTCAGTCAATATTGCTTCAGACATATATCACTTTGCCTGTTCTGCCAGTTCCTCATGTAAGGATCGTGAACACTAAAGAATACACAGTCACACCTACAGCCATAACGTAACAGTGATATTTGCTTCTTTCTGGTTAAAAAAATACCTTAATAAAAAGTTAAATAAAGTTAAAAATAAAATAATAGAGCATTTTTCTTCCCATGTTGCCTACTTTGCCTAAGCAGTATGCCAGTATGAGAAGACTATCCATGTTCCTATTAAGAAAAAAATTTTTTTTCAGTAAAGTGTTATGCACATATTATCCTCCTGGCTCAAAAAAAATATACACAACAGTCTATTTCCACCAACAAAGCAAAATCCCCATAGCAGGCTTGCTCCTCCCTATGCTTTGCTCTGTCAGCATCACTTCCAACACCCTCTCTCTGTCTCACCTGCTCCATACACACAGGCATCTTTAGTTCTCTGCATTTTCAGACTTCCCCAGACCACATACTTTAGCCTTGTTCAAGCCCCTTCCTAGAATCTACTGCCTGTTGATTCCACCCCCTAACTCTGGTTATTTTATTCCACAAAGATATTTAATTTATCTTTCTGCATCTTCAAAAGTGTCTGCCTTGCCTTTACTGGCATCTTAGCACAGCAGTAATCACATTCACCTTCTATAACAACAATAATTCTCATGTATAAAATAACAGCAAGGAAGAATCTCCAGCTCTGAATTAGGGTGAAGATCTTAGTTTAAAGGACAGATGTGTCCAGAATAGCAGCTTCTGCATGATTATTACTTAGAAAATTACTCCTTATTGAAAAGCAAAAGACAGTCTTAGCAGTATTCTAACAGAGCTAAGTACAAGTGACAGCACTGGAGGACAATAATAGCTTGAGACAGAAAAAAATCTTCCAGCTTCTCAGATTTGACACACCTACTTCTATAGTGTAATTTTTCTTTCCTGCTTTATGAGTAATGTTTTGATTGTCACGTGTTAAATCTAATGTTATAACATGCCTTAAAATGACAGGAGGATTGTACCTTTCAGTCTCCAGTAGACCTTGTCTAAAGAACCTGGGAATTTAAATTATGCCATCTGCTCTTTCATCTGCTCCAACAGGATAATCCTCTGATCCTCAAAGCATATCACACCTGCTACCTTGATTTCATATGCATTGTTGTTGCAGTGACACCGGAATATTTAGTAAAAACTTAGCATCACTGCACTTAAAGAGATAAAACGGTTGTCCTTAAGCTAAAGTTCCAAAGATACCAGTTATACCCAGACTGCACTCGTGTCCTTCATGTGTTACTGGAGCAGAAGGGTACTAACCTCCTCCTCAGCCCTCTCCCTTTCTCCTGTCAGAGGGCTGATTTTGAATGAATTCCCAGAATTCCCAGACCAGCACCTCTCTTCCTTTTTGACTCCTAATGTCCCCCACCAGATGTGGGGAATGGCAGAAGGAATAAGAAATGTGCAAGAAGAAATAGCCTCTACATATCACCCCTACCCCTAAACCAGCACCCTTGTCCTTTCTCACCAACAGGATGAGAAAATAACCTCTGTTTTCTCGTCTTATATAATTTCCTCCCAGTTTCCTCTTGCAACAGATGATATCTTTGAGTCCAAGAGGAAATACTGGCCAAAGAGCTCCTGCTGATATGATGGATGATTTCAACATCTCCTCTACAAAGCCAGAGGGCAGCCCCTCTGCTTCTGTAACCCTGACACAGCCAGAAGAGGGAGATGATGTACAGAGAAGCTGACAGGAAAAGGGGAAGAAGAGGGGGAAAAGGCAGAAGCTGAAAACTGACCCTTCTTGAACCCATCCACACCAGGCTCTGCTTCTTATCTGTTCCCAGTCTCTGTTTTGATTTGCACTATGAACTTGTCTTAGTCCTTACTATCTATTATTTGATGAAGGGTAGGGAACTAGCTGGCAGAATTTATTTTTATTTTTAGAAGTGATAAAAAAATTGGTGGGAAAATAAATCAACTGGGTTGTAAATCAATTGAGTTGAATGGGCAGCCCTTGTTGATCTAGAAACCAAAGATACCAAAGTAGCCATGGAAATAGCAACTGTTTCTGGTACTTTTCAACAGCTACAAAGCTCAGTTACAGCAATGCAGCAACACCACCTGTGTTCTTTGTCCAACAGACCCAAATGGTGTGTCCTATACATTTTCTACTCACCATTAAATAAGAAATATGAAAACGGATGGCAGGAAGCAGTGGTCCAGCACAAACCCTTTTTTGGCTTAGATGTGCCAAGGGAACAAATGAGAACTACATCACATTAGGACCACCATCAGAGCACCCTGCCTGGCAGACACACCAGCCTGCTCATGTCTGGACACAATTCTAAGTGGGAACCAACAAAGACTGCAATTAATCTATTTATACCAAAGGGAAACTTTACTCTCTGAGAGAAAAAGAAGAGGGAGTTCTCCCAGTGCCAAAGCAGCAGAACTAAGCTGTGCTAGGCTCTGCTGTAACACAAGGGCATGCTTCTGATACAGAAAGAACTATGGCATGACTGAGTCAAGGGTATGGCCTCAACAAAAGGAAAACAAAAGAAAATTAAAACAATTTTAAAAGACACAATGTGAAGATATACTGAAATGAGTGGGTAGAGGGTAATGAAGGAGAAACACATGATTAAGATTCATCAGGCCTCCCCCATCCTGTCCTGAAATTACCATCTGAAATGCTCTGAGGCCCCTCTGGGATGGCAGAGACTGTACCAATTTCAGTACACAAGGATTCAGATTATAGGCCCAACACATCACCAGAGAATGAGGGAGAGGGCAGTCAGACAATGAATGGGTTTAATACAACATAGAGACTGAAACTAACTGAAGGATAAAGGTACAGGTACAGATTTTGATAATCCCCAACGGAACATGGATTATTAGAACAGAAAAGGAAAGTCTAATGCAACTAAAAATACTGGCAAGAACATTTTTCCACAAAGGTGCTCAGGCTGTCATGAACTACATATGCAAATAGGTGTATATCCACATGTTCATATAAAATCACATACATATAACAAACTTTTGATTAGAGTTCAGTGCACTGTTATCCTCTATATAACACTTTGCTAGAATTCCTTTGCTCAGTGCCCTGAGTCTCTCCCTAGAAAATGGAGAAGAGAATTTGCTTCTTTTGGTAAATCCCACTGAGACTGCCTGGGAAAAAAGTGTTTCCTGGAAAAGGAGAACAAACAAACAAACAAAAGATCCCAAACAACAAGCCTTTTGGATGAAAAAGAGTTTTTACTAAACACACATAGCAGTAGAACAACTCTTGTCAATATAAAGAAAGGAACTCCTTGCAAAATGGAATTCCAGCAGGAGGTCAACCTTTCTCCTTCCCCAGCTTAAAAGCATCCCACCCTCATCAAGCATTAAGGCCTCAATGAATCAATCCCTAGAAATTCAAGCATTGCAACTCCCCCTTTAGCTACCGAGTCACACACACCCACATCACCCACTCAGAGACATCATGCTAATAATGCAGGGGTGTTGGCCTTGTTTTGTATTCTGGGCATACTCCAGAGGGGCTCTTGAAATCTTGCTGGAATTCAGCTTGGCCACATTTCCAGCTGTTACCAAGATCCCAAATGGAATCAGATACAGGTCAGTGTTTTCCATTATACTGAAGTACATTGCTTTTGAAATCTCCATGTTAATCATATCCCTTGTACCTGGTATGAGAAGAGAAATTCAGATGCTATATTCTAAAAACTGTTGGTTTGAATTAAATTTCTTAAAATCTGCTTAGTGGCATCTCCTGTCCCTGGCACTCAGTTAAACTTACCCAACCCAGAAATGCATCCTGATCCCAGCAGCTGAGGGACAGTCAATAATATCCTTTGCTCCAGCTCAGCTGTGTTACTGCCAAGATACACCTGTATCAACTCAGAACACCTGAACTACCCATCTATGAAACCCACTGGTAGCAGAAAGAAAACTCTCACGTGTGAGGTCTTTCAGATATCCATCAGGTGTGTAACAGCAGAGAAGTAACCCTACTTTCCATTCCAACAGCATTTTCATCAGGGCTACATCCCCATCTCCCTTGTACTTACTTTACTCCACCACTCATCATTGGCGAAAGATGAGACTACTTTCCTGGGACTACAATGCAAGAGGGAATCAATAATTTCTGTAGGAACTGAAGAATCACAACAGAATGTAATCTGAAGAGCTCCCTTTAAACTGCCCTGTGTTGTCTCATCACAGCTCTAGAATCTGTGAGGGAGGCAGCACCCAGAAAGAAGCAAGTAGGAAATAGTTAAAAACAGAAAGTAGAAATATTTCAAAACCACCATCCAGCAGAGTGCCTGAGTTTACAGAGATTGGCTAAGGACCACAACAGCACAGAAAGGGCAATCAGTGGCTGTAAGTAGAGCAGGTAGGCCAGAGATGAGGATTTAGGAGACAGACAGAATATAGAGCTATGGGAATCACGGTGCAGCTATCAGAGGCATGTTTTACATGTGTACAATGGCATCTCCAACCACTCAGGAGTGTTAGGGACAATATTTGTACAGGTGCTTGCCACACCTTGCAGCTCTGCTTTTCCTTGATGTGTGTTCTACTAGAAATGTTACAGAGTAAAAATTTATTGCTAATCTCAAGGGTCATACCCTACCCAGTGTCTGACTTCCTCAGGTCAATCTATAAGGAAATGAATATCTTTGCTCTCATTCATACCAACCCCATCCTTCCAGCATGCTGGCCCAAACCATACTTTGTTCCTTCCTGTAGAGTCAGGAGAGCACTAACAATACACAGGTCTTAAAGTTATGATGGTCCTTGTACCTGGAGTCTCCCAGTCTCACTGAGTTACACTAGTTTCTCAGGTGAAAGGAGAACATTCACAGGCTCACCAGGAAACATTCTGGTTTGGGTTTCTGGTGGATGCAATGTATTTCCTGGAGGGTGCTCCACTATCAGTGCTGCAAGCATGACGGTGTTTTCAACTATTTTCCCATTTCCCCTTTGACCAGCTCACATTCACACTGCCTGGGAAGAACAGCACCCACTTTTGAGCAAAGTTTGCAGACTGCAGCTGTTGCTGCTCAGAAGTAGAGGGGGGATACTTTGCCCTGCTCTCAAAAGTCAGCACCAAGATTGTTACATTTATCCCTAGAATAAGCTCTCTGTGCTGACAGAAGCAAGAGGTTAAAAGAGACCAGATGAAAACTCTGCAGGGAATCATTTCAGAGCCAGGGCTTCTAGGAAAGCTTTTGCCTCTCTCAGAGAAGCCCTGAAAGATCAGGAGAAATAAACTTAGCATCAGATGTCCTTTGCTCAGCCTGAATGTGGAAGTCTTCTGTCTGCTGGAAAAAGGCCAGGCCAGAGCTCTGAGCACTGGCAGGAGAAACCTCCTCCCACTCTGGCAGGAAGACAGCCAGCAAGAGGAGAGGACATGGCCACAAACATTTTTCCTTATGGCTGCTCAGTTCTAACCCAGCTCACATTGCATCTCCAAACAGCAGAGGTGACAGATATGTTCTGCTTACTAGAAGAGAGCGAAAGAGAAAGGATTTCCTGATCATACCTTCTTCCTTCTCCACTATCAAAGATAAGGATAGCTGCCACCAGACAGCTATAGGATGGGTGCTCAAACAATGGATACACCCAGCTGAGCAATGCAGAATATGTATAAAACAGAAGCCTGCTTCCTGAATAAGCCATACCTGCCAAACAAAATATTTTTTCTAACACATGGTGCCTTTGACATTTGCCTTAAATCGTGAGGAGACTTACAATTCATAAGTGTCATAACCATATATATAATTCATCAGCTGTCTCCACAGGACTGAAAAATAAATCAGATCAAAACCATCATCTATCCTAAAGATGCTTATTAACATGTTATTCATTGTGCCAAATTAATTTTGCTTTGTGCAGTTAAAGGATTCCCTTTTTTAGGATTTTTCTTTGTTTTTGAAAGCACTTTGCCTTAAAATGCATGACACTTGAAAAAGGATTTCCTGCTCAGAATTCATGTTGGTTGCTTTGCTTTTTAAAAACAACATCCTTCTCCCAATATATTGAAACCATGGACAGAAGCCTCACTAAACTCAGAGGCAAAATCAGACCCAAAAGACACAGGGAGTAGAACAGATTTCAGTGCTAAGAAACAAGAGCGATTTCACAGGTTTGGGAATCATGGCATGGGGGAAAGAAGAAGGGTCCTACCATGCCTGGAGAGCAAGGCAAGGTGTAGGGAAAGAAAGAAGAGCTCATGTGCCAGTCAAACCTGGATAGCAAGGTGCAGCCCAATTCTGCAATGTGCTGAGGGCTTCTCACAGTGACAAGAACTTGTGGTGCCAAGCCTCTGTTCACAGAAGCCTAAATGTTCCTATAATGCTTTTAAAAAGGAATTGCCAGTGATTCCTCCCATAACAAAAAGAAAGAATACCCCTACTCTCCCTGCTGCTGGGCCTCCTTACAGTTTTCAGTATATGCCCAGTGGTTGATGCCCAATTAGGCTGTCTGAACTCACCACACTGTTTATAGACAGTAGCAGAGGGTGGATGTGGCCCTGACTGGGGGGGGGCAGGACAGAACAGGCCCTGGGCAGCAGCCCCTGTGTCACATAACCAGGACTGCATCACTGTGCACATGCTCCATGGAGGAGATCCCTGTCACTGCCTCTGCTGATGCCCACACTGCAAACATGCTTCCCAGGAGGCTTTGATTCATGGGCTCTATGTGAGCAGCACTACTACACGTTCTAGGGGAGTTTGTAAAGACTAACTCCTTTTCATTCCTGAAAAGCTGGGACACAGTGATAGCTTGCCCTGAGCACTGCAGAAAATTAATTCAGCACTTTTTCACTGCCACATGGTTCCAGGCAGCCCAGGCCCTGATTCCTTCACCCTTCCAACCCCAGAGAGCTGTAATGACTCCAATTCCTCCTGCTCTGCTTCTAGATGGCAGGGTACCAAGATCCAGGGACCCCTGGTGTCATCAGCATTGGATGGGCATTCCATCACAGGGGAGGAATAAGAGATCCCAGGAGTAGAAGCTAGCAGGGGCCAAAGTAAGGCTTTAAGCCTCTCAATTCAAGAGGCAGCAGCTGCAGTATTCTGGGATGCCCCAGCACTAGAAATAGTAGTGACTCTAGAAGAGCTGTTCTATTGACACTTGTCACCATACAGCTTGACATATGCTGAGCTGGCCATACCACTGCTGCTTACAGCAGTCGTGTCTATAGCTGCAACCTGGAAGGTATTTTAAGATTAAATCCAAAGTCTGACACCAAAGACAGACTCAGACACACATTCTCATACCTTACATGTCTAAATGTTGACTTTTGAGTAGTTCTCAAACAAATGGATTTTGTAGGTAATTTGTATATAATACAGGCATAGAGAAGTCTGGATATTTAAGATATACCTTTGCAGGGGATGCTTAGAAACGCAAAGCTGAGTGCATGAAAATGGAGATGAAGTAGCTGTCAGCCAGAAGTGACAGCCTTCAAATACTATCACTCCTGGTTTAATTTCTGTTAAAAATTACAGGATAAAATGGCTCTCACAACAGTGGTGCTGTGAGAAGGAACCACTACCAGTGCAGGTATCTCCAAATAGACAGCAATAGTCTGAAGAGGAACTCACATTATCAAATTTGTGTAGCTCTACTTCACTTAATTAAAACACTTCTAGTAATTAGGGAACCCCACTGGCTTTCTTCCTGTCTATCTCCAGATCATCTTCCTCCTTGAAATTCAAATTTGAACTGCCCTGAAGCATGGAGTGTTTAAACTCTGGATTCATTTCAAGTTAATAAGCAGATGATAGCAAGCAATGGAGTTTGGATTGACACTTCAATCAAAGTTCAAGAGAGTAAGACTGAGATTGGAAATAGGTATTCACCCGCATTCACAGACAACTATGGACATTCAGCCTTTCAATCACATCAAGAATGAATCTGTCACATTAGACCTGGTAAATCTCCATAATTTAAATGTGTGGTCAAATAAAGGTAAGTTACCAAACATTGTCACTTTATTGGCAAATTGACTGTAAAATTACCCTTTTTTATCCTATAACTGGAAACAGTCTGAGCTAATGAAACTCTCAGCTGACAAAAAAAGAATGGATTCCAACATAATAGAAATATGTCAGAAAAACAGCCTGCAGAGTAAGGGTCCAACAAAAGACACCAACAGCAGAGGGGATTAAATAGAAGTATATTGGAAATCAAACCCTGAAACACCAGTTTTAATTCCATAGTTGTCAAACATACTTCCCAACACACTTCCTCTCATTTGTGAAAAAACTGCAAGGCTAAAAGAAGGACACTGCATTAAAGCCAGATTAAGAGAGGCAATCACAATGTCTCTCTTTTTTCCTTCTTGAAGTAGTCCAGAATCAGCAAGTAAGCAACTAGGTCAGACTGAGTTTTGCAGCCCAAACCATATTTTATCATTTTGTTCTGAAAAACAAATAAATAGGGAAAGCCATTTTAAAATCTTAAACTCAGTTTTCTGCATTTGCATGCATCACATTGTTCAGCTCTGGTAGAAGGTTTAGCATGAGCACTATTTCATCTCATTAAATCCAGCTACCCTGTGAGCTGAAAATGCACTCTATGCCACTGTTAGCAATGCTACTGCAGTTCTACCACTGTGCTGTTGAATTCAGGAGGGATTCCAGCCTATGTTTCTGCCCATTAGGAAGACTGCCAGCTGCTTATTTGCCTCAAACCTTCCTGTTGCCATAACAGTTGATGCTTGAAAGAGGGAAAGATAAAGCCAAGGAAAGGAAAGGGCATTTTGTGGATAAAAGAACCTTATCTGCCAATATCCTTAAGTGATCATCAGTTCTGAACAAGATACAAGAGTGTAACAACCTGGAAATGGAAAGCAGCTGTTAAAACACCTTTAATTACATGGTTCTCCACAGAAATAAGAAAACTACCTCTAAGGGATGCATGTATTACTCCCTCAACACTACAGGATCACTATAGCTTTATTAAATTGTCCCAGAAAACAATTCACTACCTGTTGGAGGATCTTCCACTTGCTTCACTGCAATATTGATAGATCACTCCTTCCTGAGTCTCTCAGTGCTATCATCTGTAGAGGACTGGCTCTGACCACTGTACAGCTGCAGAGTTTGGAGAGTCATGGACTGGGTTGTGCCTCCCACAATGAGCTGAGAACTTAGGAGTCCCAGAAGAGACTTCAAGTCCCTTAAAGAGAAACTTCTTCCAGAGTCTTTTGGGTTGGCACTCCTCTGACCTGCAAAGTATCAGCAAAAAGACTAGAGAGTTAGTGCAGCTTTCCACTGGCATCTCAGCCAAAAATCATACTACCTCTTAAGATCAGCTTCTGCTCTGGAGGACAGGAACATAGAAAACACTGTATTGTTACAAAAAAGGCACAGGGAGCAATCTGGAGAACTGTAAGCAGAAAGAATCTTACTTTCATTTCTGGTAAATTTGAGTCATGAAGGAATAGGAAAACCTGAGGTTCATGGAGGAGTGAAACAACAAGAATCTCTACCCAGAGCTCACCTGCAAAAGGAGAGACTGGAGCTTTCTCTTTGGAACAATCTTTGCATTCAATGACACCACCTTGAAGCCACACCAGCACCGTGAAGCCTATCTCCATGTATGGAAGTTTAGCTGACTTGAATTTGATAGCAAAGGTAAGAATCTATCATAATCAACATAGTACATATTGAAACTAGTAGAAAAGCTAGGAATTATTTAATATGCTCTCTGAAAGACTTCAGCAGTCTGCACTCCAAACATGATCATACATCACTGTCCAAAACAAAGGCATTCCTGGGGTCACTCAGGTGTTCTAGAAAAGGGGCTAAGGCTTACATTGCTTTTGGTAGAGGGCTGCACATACAGAGCTGCAAGAGAGTGAGAGACAAGTCAGGAGAAACACCACAAGAACCAGGAGAGTAGGAGAAGAAAAGAAAAAAACCTGACAGAACAAACAGATATGGCTTGAAGAACAACCAGGGAGGGAGTGTTGAGATGAGATCTGGGTAACTCCTCGAAAGAGACAAGGAGGAAGCACAAACACTACCTGCTGTACTAGATGAGAAAAGGACCTTAAATAGTTCTTTTAAATTGGAAGGTAACATCAAAGATTTCTAAAACTGTGATCACGTTCTTTAATATTAACAAGCCAGAGGGTTTTGAACTGTGTGCAGCAAAGGGTGAGGCCTAGATTTTGAACTTTTAAGTGACTAGATACACAATAAAAACATGCAGCCTTATTAAGAGCAGCAATTCTTCCAGAGAACTGGATAACAAGCTTGCTTTACCTAATTTCAAAAGGTTCTGATAATAATCTGGGCAAGTTAGATCTTGCTCACTTTCTTAATGAATCAGCTGAATGGCTCCTGGAAAGCAGAATCCTGAAGACATCCTGCATTATGGTACAAAGAAAAAGCATCCTCTATTGTAAAGCTTTGATTTTATCAATAAAACATTTAGCAGGAAAGAATGAGGCAACAACTATTTTGTGGAGGCATCTAGTAAAGTTCCTCATGGTGCAGTAATGAATAATTTTTATTTGAGTTGCAAGAAGTAAAATTTGATTATTCTGACACAAGACTGAGGGCAGAAAAAAGGGAATAAATGAACGATTTTCCCTGAATGAAAGACAGTCAACAGCAGGATCCATTAACTTTTAACACTTGGATGTATTTTGGTGAAATCTGAACTGGAGGAGAAGACTAGCAATACAATAACAGTATTTTAAGTGATACCATTATGTAGATTTTATACAGGGAGGTGATACCTTTTACCTGACTAGCTTAAAATATGAAAGTGTCTTGGCAGGTTTTCTAGTTAGTGACTCAATTTTCCCTTCTGCTAAGCCTCTAGTCTAGTAAGAGTATCACCTATCCAGTTCAACCACTAGTGTTCCCTGCTGAAAATTTTGTCAAATATCTAAGAGGTTTGGTAAGGCTTTTTCATTAATTTCCAGAGAATGCAAAGCAGTTTTATACTGTTAATAGCAAGGGTTGTAATCAAGAACTGTTTGGGAAGCCAAGTATACTTCTTCCTGTAGCATTTCCCAGATAGAAAAGCTAGTAGCCAAATTTCATTTTCATTTCAGATAAAAATTTACTCGTCCACAGTCAGAAAAGCAGAGTTTCATTAAAGGGGTACTAAGATAGAGTTTGCCTTGTCTTATGAAGCCACATTCTTGCCTAAAAGACATCAAAAGCTTTAGATCTTCATGGTGTGTTTTTATAAGTTGTTCTACTAATGAGCAAAAGAGCACCTAAATATATATTTTATATTGATGACTTATATGACTGCATTATTCTAGAGCTGCTATTGTAGCAGGATTTGGGGCCAGACACAGTTGCTATGGGTCATAGTCAAAACTCTTTCCACTCAAGAGCAGATCTTCATTGTTACAGGGCAGTGGTGCCTTTCCCTGAGTTCCTATAACCATCTGGGACACCTTTTGCAATAGTGACCAGAGGCAAGTGGCTGTGAGAAGGTTTCTTCTATTCAGAGAGAGGACAGAACTTCAACAGAAGCTCTGCAAATCAAAAAACAGCAGGGATTTGGAAAAAGACCACATTGCTAGAAAACAGCTGGTGCCTGTGAACTATTGCTTAGAGAGCCATGGCATTGTCTCCACTCCAAGCAAACACTTGGTCCAGCAACGTGTATTTGAATTTATATGACTTTTGAACCCAGTTCCCTTGTTTGGAGTTGTCCCTACCATGCAAAATGTTCAGTAATATTATCCTGAAAGAAGAACAATCAATGCAGCCTCTTCTAAAAGTGGGGAACTATTTAGGCAGTGAAAGAAGTGAAAGGCAAGAAGAACTCTCTTTGACACGGATACCTCCACTGATGGGCAGATTTTCCTCCTGCTGTATGTAACTAGATACTTCTAGTGTGCCACTTATGATTTGTAAAGCTAAAGATGTGCTGGGTGAAATATTAAAACTCTCTATTCTCTGCCCTCTTCCTGCCTTTTTAAGGTTATTTCAATAATTGACATGCATCCTCTTAGCCAAGGGAAAACAGTACAGCCAGTTCCTGATTCTGGCATAGATCATCTTGCTGGAGAAGATCTCCATGTGGCCATGTGTGCAAGCAGCTGTGAACAAGTGGCTATGTGTCAGCTCTTGACCAGTCTGTGTTGTTAAAGCCTGGGGATAAACACACAGGCCCCCAAATGATAAACTTAAACCATACTAACAACTGTTTGAGAAAAAGAGTTCCTTCATCAACAACAGCTATTAGCACATCTGAGTCTGACTCACCCCTTTCACCGTCTGCACTAATCTCTCATTTTCTTTGCTCCACATTCTTCTTAGCATTCATGCTTCCCAACTTGCAGGAACATTTTTCTGACCCTTAGCTATAAAACAACAACCACCAATGTGTATTTAGATAATAAGAACATTGCAAAAATTTGATTGCCACCTTGGAAATCAATGGGCTGAGAATTGCTGATGAATCACTAATGCTCAGTGATTGTATCTTCAACAGGCACTGACTGTACAGATGGGTCATTTCTGTATTTACACAGTATTATTGCACTCTTTTCATCCATACTTTGCTATATATTTCAAGCTGTGTTCAGATAGATTCAGTGTATCAAGCGCCCTCATGAAAAGTGTGGGTGCTAAAGCAACTATGCATTGCAAAGCATTTACCTGGACAATTGTTAAATGACAAATATGCCATCACTGGTGCTTTCACAAAGCAAACATTCTACTTTCAGCACCTTAAGAGTTAATCCACATGGAATTATGGATGTATGGAATACCTTTAAATGGCATGTCAAGCAATCTGAGTGTCCCTCTGAATCAAAATCTCAGCAGGACAGCTTGGTGGTACACTTGGATTGCCCTCCTGTTAACTCATCCCTGTCCCACAGGTTCCATTTGGGTGCTTTTAAAATAGATCAGCACTTGACAAGTAAGAGCCATTTGACAACTCTCTGCCATCCTCCTTCTCCTCCCACCTCTCCCCACTGCCAGAGGAATCATGGTGGGAACATCAGCTTAACACTGGGGGTTCTTCCTCAATGCTAGATGTTGAACCTCTGTATCTTCTGGTGTTTAGCTCAAGTCAGAAACGGTTGCCCCCGTTGAAGGGCAGCCTACAATCTCACCTCTAAAATGTTAAATGTCATGACTGTTAGAATCTATTTCAGTCAGTTGAAGCCCTTGAGAACAAATCCCTTTAATTTTAACTGCTTCAAAATCAAAGCCTTATGCAAAAAAAAAAAAATATGCCTGCATTTTGGGCAAGTAGGACCT
Organism: Dicaeum eximium; assembly: GCA_013396995.1. Classification (NCBI taxonomy): domain Eukaryota; kingdom Metazoa; phylum Chordata; class Aves; order Passeriformes; family Dicaeidae; genus Dicaeum; species Dicaeum eximium. The sequence goes on along the minus strand of VWZP01007715.1, from coordinate 605,770 downwards.
GCTTTGTAAAGAATCAGCACAGATGCTTCCAAGACACCAACAGAAGCACAAACCTTGTCCTTTAGCAGCCACTGTTCAATCCTCAGGATTATCCAAACCTTCCTCCCTCTCCAGCCCATCTTCTGTAATTAGGGCTTTTCACACCAGCCCACATCTCCATACTGCACTGTTCACCTTGAACAGCAGCATCCATGTTCTGGCACCAGCATCTGAAACAGCATTTAGAGACAGCAGTAGCAAAGTGCTTTCTCTGAAGCAGTATTTTGACTAAATTTTCTTCTTTTATAACCACAGCAGTCCATGTACGGGATTGTGTTTGGTTTATTATCCAGCTTCATATACCACAGCTTCAGAACCACATATTCAGCTGATCTCTGCTTACATCCCCTGTTTAGGATTTTTAGAAGTATTTATGCACTATGAACAAATTCAGTAGTGAAAATGGGACATACCAGCAGTTCAAGGAAAACTGAAAAGCTGGGAGAACTTGAATACAGAATGAACAAGGCTTTCTCCTCCTCATCCCAGCATGCCTAAATGTCCATGCAAGAACATCTAACATCCTTTTTCAAACCTCTGAGCAAAATGCAGTGGAGCCCATAAAACACTGTGCTGTGTAATTTCAGTACAGATTCAAACACCCTCTTCTAGTTAATATTAGAAGAAAATTAACAGTTTGATCAGGTTCCTTGACTATATCCTTGACTTACACTCTACTCCCCAATGGTTTATAGTTAACTGGCAAAAACAGGACCACTGCTAGGGAAATAATTCAAGCAATTTAAGAAAAAAGGACTCCAGACTGACATTTCCTTGCAGAATTGTGATCATCAAGTGCTGGCCTGACAGACAAGCTGGCTTTTTGTGGCACTCCTGCCATAATTCAGCCATGTGACAGCTCAGCTGGAAATTGGAAGGCCCACACAGATAATTGGGATGAAGGGGCCAAGGAGTTTCATTTCTGCAGTGTCCCACTCATTTCTTCTGTGCCTTTTCCGCCTTTACTTCATACCCAGTTTCTGTTCCACTCCCATGCAACCCCAACATGGCAAAGCCAAGGATACATGCACTCTTCCCATGTCTAAGAGCATTTCACAGCCCAAGGCATTTTCTCTGCTCTCAGAATGCATGACCAGCACGCCTTTTTGTGCATCAGCTGACAATGGTCTGTGAAGGACCATAAGCAGAACTGCATAAAGTCTTCTTGATATTCACTGGAGCCCCTTTTGAAAAGTATTATTCACACAATGAAAGAAGAAAAATATCCATATAATCATGGATTACTACTCACCTTTAATAATTAAATTTCTGAGCCATATTCCAAAACTTTGTATTAACTTGCTATATTTAAAAAGAAGAAGTGCAAGAAGCCTTAAATATTACAATTGTTTTATCCCCTTATTCTAGTATTTCAGTGATTTATAAGTTTACTAAAACATGCTGAGGAGTAATGACTGCAAAAGACTATCTGGGGTAACTGTGAACTGACTATTTCATGTATTGCATCTGGACTCCCATACAGGCTATGTACTTAAGTGGGACAGCAAGTATCTCATTAATTAAGCAAGTAATTCTTTCATACAGTCTCTAATTCCCCTAGGAATCTCTATACTAACAACTTAACACCAGATTGCTAGTATGTCAAACTTTCTAAATTTAAAAAACATCCTTAAGGATCCAGGCCTTTTCCTGCATGAATGAACGTTAATAACCACAGAATCATCTAACTTAGACTATTTCCCATTTAACTTGATGTCTTTCAATTAATATCAGCAATCTGCCTTGAAAACTGTGAACCATAAATTTCCAGTGATTCAGGGAAATGGGTTCTAATCTATTCGTGCTATTAACATCCAGAGTAGCTCTATGGTTCATCAAGCACTTATTACTAGTTAAGGTAGCTGAAGTAGGCAGCCACACAACTTCATAAAGTAACATACAATAATAAGATAGAATCTACATGTTCACAGCTTAATAGCTGCAATTCACAAGCAGAATACACACATTTTACCAGCAAACAAACACATCGCACTGAGCAACTCTGTCCCTAGCTCCTATTGCTGCTTTAACTTCTCTTGTTCCTTTTACAGTTTTTGTTGCATTAATTGGTCATATCTTATCACTTAATAAATTATTTCCATTATGTCCCCAGCAGCTCACCTGTACCCCAGGTGCCAAATTCAGTCTGGTGCTGACCAGCACCATCCCCACGCTGCTCTCAGTGCCGCGCTGGGCTCTGTCTCCGGCTGTGCCTCGCCCTACAGCCCAGCCCCGAGTCACGTTCAGTGGCACCTTTCATTGCAGGCCAGATGGCCACCATACAACTTCAGGAAATTTTCTCTCATGTTGTCTGTGCAGCTCTGACTCTGCCTCTTGGAGCTCCAGGTTGTTTTTGTTGTGCCAGTACTCCTGCAGCAGCGACTCAGCAAACCTCC
>VWZP01007715.1:505024-603245 GCA_013396995.1 Dicaeum eximium | reverse complement strand
AAAAAGGTAGTTTGTAGGTTAGCTCCCAAGCCATCTCCTTTCAAATAAGTAAAGTGCATAGCCTCACTCTATTTCTTTCATACCAGCACCTTTCTTCTTGGGGTTGGTGTCCCATAAGTTTTCCAGACTTCTAGGCTCTCAGGTCCTTGGCCTGTCTGGCTCCACCATCATACTGCTCCTAGGTCTGCAGTCATCTGTCCTAATCACCTCTGGATCACACTAGGGTCACCATTATAGCAGAGGGACAGTGAAGCCACAACCAACACCAAAGAAAGCTTCAGGGATCTGTCCAAACAGAGTAACACCATGCCACTTCAGAAGGCTGCAAGCATCTGCTCTTTCTTGTTCCTCAGTACAACCTTATAAACCCTTGATCTCACCTGCATTCTACCTATGTGGCCTCTCCACCCTTCTGTGGTTGGTCAGTGCCCCTCAGCACTCCCTGGCCCATCACCTTCAGTACCAGTCACTGTCCCACACAGCTGTACCCATCAGGGATGGGGCTCAGCCACAGCCCCACTCCCAAATACCACAAGCTGTGTGCCTACAACACTGTACCAAACTCCATTCATTATTTTTGTTGATGATCTAGCAGAAGGCAAAACCAGTACTGCTAAAGATAGTGGACTGGTAAATAATACAACAGACAAGGCAGAGAGACAGAAATCTTGGCTGGTCAGTAGACAGCCAATGCAAACAGGAGGTGCAGTAATTCAACAAAATGCCAAGTCAGATACCTTCCCCCACACCAGGCAGGTCACATTGGGTATGGACAAGGATTTAGAAGCTGGAATACACAGGCACTCAACACATGTTTCTGCTGTCACACTATGACCAAATGGAATCACTCTTTTGACCTACAAACTAAGAGAAGTTACCCCTCATGGGGCAATGGTGGTTTTTTACATATTCTTTAGGGCATTTAAGACAGCACATGAAGAAAGGCAAAGTTGTATGCCACTGCTAAGAGACTTGTAAAAGCCAGTTAAGAAAAAGCAAGCTCTTGGGAGTTGACTTAAATATGCTTTGTACTTATCCATATCTAACAAAAAAAGAAATTAAAGTTTGCAGACAAAGATGGTATTAAAAACTCCTAGTACTTGGCATGGTCAACAGTGGGACTCCCACGTGGTTGGGTTGTCTGGGTTTTACAAAGCAATACAGAAAGTGGAAAGGGTACACAGAACCACAGAAACTACTAAAAGAGAGAAAGTACCATATACAGAGAAAGGGCTCACTTGGCTTCATTTCTTAAAAATAATGTGAGAGGTAAAGCAATTACAACACATAAACCCCCTCAAAGGGAAGGACTATCAGTTATTAGAGGCCTCTTTAATCTAGCACTGAATAACCTAACAAACCAGTTGTTGGAACCTAAGGGCAAACTGAAAGCAAGACAGCTCTTCCTCCCACACATCCTTTCTAGTTAGTATTAATTAAAAAGTGCCAGAAGTAGTGCATCTACCAATCTTCAGATCAAGTTTGGCTGCTCTTTCTCACTGCTATGCCCTAGTGAAATATGTATTATCAGCACATGCAGTTCTGAAGACTGAGACACAAATGCCTAGAATATACAGAAAATCAAACTAGACAGATTTGTCTTTAAATTATGGCCCTGAGAATACATTTTTCAGTAGGTCAGCACTTTCACCATACATTTAAGGGAATAGATGAGAATGGGAGAGAAACATGGGTATTTAAGAGTTTCAGCTGCCCTCAGTATTAATGGCAAATGAGTTCTTAAACAAAACAAACATAAAGGCTGTTAAGATGCCTTTTGTTTGTCTTCAGGATTTCAACTTATCTCTTTTATAAAAACCCAGATATTTAAGTTGAAACAAAAGGTAAAACTCTCTCTGATCACTTGTATTTACAAGCTGTCCTCACTAGATTTTTTAAAATTTGCTTCTTCTACAATGATAGAAAATGTATATACAGCATCTAGTGCAAAGATGAAACTCAAGGCTTCAGAAACCACATGGTGGAAAATACTTTGGAAAACATGGAAAGGTTAGGTGAGACAGTCCAGCTGCTGAAAGAAAGTAGTATGAGCCACAGTTCACAGGAGAGTTTGGGGCTGAGGTATTTTCCACTTGGGTTTTGTCAAAAAATGGGACAAGAGGTAGCTGGGGATTAAAGAAGGGATTTTTTGGTACCAGGCAGTTACACAAGGGTGTTACTCACTTTCAGACTGGATGGTTTAAATCCTGAGTAAAAACTACTACCCAGACTTCTGAAGAAGCTGTTGAGTGGCAGTTCAATAATTGTGAACACTGTGCACCAGAAGGGCCTTTTCTTTTTTAATAAGCTCTGTCAATTATCTGAGCGTTGGATATAACCCTCTCCCCCCTAATAAACTGCCTGCAATATAGATGACAATTGTGTCAAAGTCCCAAAGCCAAAAGGTTAAACAAAGAAACAAAAATTCCCAAAGGTTTTGCTTTCTCTTATTTCAATGGGAAATGACTAAAACTAACCGTTACCTTCCACAAATTCTCATCCTCCTAGCCTGTTCCACATATTCCTTCTCATCACAGAAACTCAACTCAGGCAAAGGCTAACAAGACAGGCCGTTTTCTTAATGTCTGCATCTTTATTCTGAAGGTTGCAATACAACAGCATCAATTTCTAATCATCCATCTTAATACACATGTGCTGCACGTGGACACCACAACCAAATACTCAGAGCAGGTCACAAGCAAGCTGGCTCATGCTGTAGCTGCAAAGATCTGTCTACACAGCAGCCCTTCTACTATCAGGCACAACTGGTTTGCAGGCCAAGGCAAGTCACTGTATGCCTTAGCCCAAGGCAGTCAACTCAATATTGTTCCCAAAGTCCCCTAAGGACATGGAGCAGAACTCCTCCTGTTTGCTCTTCCCCTTCCACTAGAGCAACTAGAGTAGTCTATAGGCCAAAGGAAGATCTCATGTGATCCAAGTGCTCTGAAACTCTGAGGTGATTTAGGAATGCCATGTTCAACAGCATAACCACTTCTATCTCCAGCAGATAGCAGGAACACAGCCCTGAGCAAAAACAACCATTTCAAATACGTCAGCAATGTCCTACAAGAATAATAGAGAACAGAGATAAGTGAAGCACCAAGACACCAGTTTTTCTTTGAAAACATATATTGCATATGTGATCTCTTTGGCATCATACAGACTAGACCATGCATTTTGCTTTTCTTTTACAAAAACAACAAAACACATTGATTTCTTGGAGACAAGAGAAACTGGTCTTACACCACAGAGCTCCTATCAGCTGGGGCCTTTAAAACTATTCAAATCACAATGAGGAGATGAGACCCTGCAGGTAAATTCAGCCATATACTTCCCAGAGAAGGGTCTCTTCCCTCTGGTTTTACCTGATAGGCTGTAAGCTTTAAGCCAAGGTAAAGCCTATCTCCTCAACATCACATAACTTTTCATAAAAAAGCAAAAGCCAGGACAATCCCAGCCTGCTCTCAGCTTTTCCCTTTCAATCATCATAAGATTCTCCTGACTGCAGAGAGAAGTTAGCTGCTATAGAAAATTTTATCTGAAGTGTTCCCTGTGCAAAAAATAACCCCCAAAACAGACCTCTAACCTGAGAGATGCAGACTTCAATCCACTTGATGAATGAAGAACTATTGCTTCACTACTAATTTAAAGACTCTTCTGCAGCTTCAGCATGCCTGAATCTCTTGCCACCACTTATCCTTGTGATTCAGTTGTCTGCTTGTCTCTCTCCAGTATGCTACCATTTTGTGGAAAGTTTTCTCTTACAACCCTGACCCAAAAATGAGCAATTATTTTGACAATCAAAATCTTCTTCTAGCAGCAAGCTATCTTCTATCTTTCCACAACTGGCAAAATACCTCACCAATACTGCATATTCCTGTTAAATCAGCAGCTACACTGAAGATTTTACCTGCGAAACCACAGATCAGATTTTACACATTTAAGGCATTTATTTAGCAACAACCAACAAAACTTCAGTGGGAAAAATAATATGCCCTTTGCATTGCTTCTCTTTATTCATGGTTCAGACAGAATTCATTAGATTCAAGAAAAAAATTCTGTGGAAACAAGGCAAAGCCTCTAGAAAATGTTTTTGATTTAAAACCACTCCCAACTCCCACTCCCTTTAACCAAAAGTTAGACCTTAAAATGTGGAATAGATGAGTGTGTTTGAAAGTTCATGGTGCAAAACAGAGGAGGATGGCAAAACCTCCTCAGATCTGTCAAAAAATACAGCTATCCCACTCTTTACATAAACACAGTCCTCTCCCTTCCCTTTTTTCTCTCTGATTCTATTCACCCTGCAACAAAATCAATATATTACGAACATCAGCAGCAACTTTGATGATAGGCAATGATCCTTTTTGGCATCAGTCTGTGACAAGATTGTTGATTCTCTATCTTTAAATTGCATCATGGCTGTGTAAAATACGCAGTGATATCCCGACGTGAACTCTTCACATCCGCTGTCGATACCTCAGCAGGATCCAGAGTGCTGTCGCAGCAAGCACCAGGCCTGGCACAAGAACGGCTGCCAGAGGAACCCCACCTGATTCTCCATCTCCTCCATGACCCACAGGGCCATTCTGTGGCTGCAACTACAAGGGAAAAAAAATTATTTATGTCAGAACCCATAACAAGAGAGCCCCAGTTCTGCGTCTGGACCAGGTGGTTCTGTAAGAATGTTCAAAACAGCTTCCCCAGGTACCTGCAGACTCCACACATGGGAGGGTTAAAACAGCTTAGGATGGACTGAACTGAAATGAAGGGTGCCCAGTCACTACCAGGCACCTTCATGTTTCTCTGCCACTTTCTAAACTAGGACTCAAGTGGAGCAGGACACACCTCATAGAGCAGAACAAATGACACACACATACCCAGTCACTCCTTGATGCACTTGCCACGACACCATTTCCTGCTCTCTTTACCAGGAAAAAGACATCAATAATTCTCTCTGGTTTTCTGACCTGCCTTGTACACTGGTCCAGAAGACTTACTCCTTTGTTAAGGGAGTAGAAAAAGCGATCTCAAGTCATCTCTCCCCACCAACATGCTTTGGGTAGATCAGTATTTCTTTTGTCAACTTCCCTGTTAGCTGGGGATTAAGAGTTCATCTCTTTTTACATCTAAAATGGTGCCAGTATATTTAAACTATAGTAGTCCATATTTCCTATTATTGTAAAATCATTTATGTTGGAAAGACCTCTAAGCCCAACCATTAACCCAGCACTGCCAAGTTTACCATTAAACTAAGCACCACATCACATTTTTTCAATGACTTCAGGGATGGTGACTCAACCACTTCACAAAGCAGCCTATTCCACTGCTTGACAACCTTTTCAGTGAAGAAATTCCTAATACCCAATCTAAACTTCCCCTGGTGTAACTTGAGGATGTCTCCATTTGTCCTGTTACTTGTTGCCTGGGAGAAGAGACCGACCCCCACCTGGCTACAGCCTCCTTCCAGGTGGTTGTGGAGAGCAATAAGGTCTTCCCTGAGCCTCCTTTTCTCCAGGCTAAACACCCCCAGCTCCCTCAGCTGCTCCTCATCAGATTTGTGCTTCAGGTCCTTCACCTGCTTTAGTGCCCTTCTCTGGACATGTTCCAGCACCTCAATGTCTGTCTTGTAGCACAGGGCTGCACACACATTTCAACACTAACGTGAGTGATGGCCTCTGAAACAAAAGGAGCTCTGTCTCCAGTAAGATTTTGGCCACTGAAATAAAACTGAGCAACTTGAGATTCTGTCTTCACACACAAACCTTTACCTCTGAGATAGGAGATCAGTGAGCAAACACAACATACTCCAGCAAAACAAATACCTAAGGATATCTCCAAACTCACCTTTTCACTGATACAAAGGTTACACCGGTTACAAAGTAATACAGAGACAATTACAGAGGCAATGAGAGGTCATAGGTCAAACAAAATTTTTATATGCACATATCACACTGAGCACCTGGAGACAGTATTCTTCTTCCTCATGAAACAGCAATCATAGAAACCAGCCTAAACTGAGCCAGAAATAACCATAAGAACCAGGTGAAACATACCCTGCGCTGAATTTTCAGAGACACGTGATAGCCTGCATTCCTGAACAGCTCCACAGCGTCCTTGTGCCGCAAATCCTTCAAGTCTTTGCCATTGATCTAGCAAAAAAATAAAAGGAGAGACAGATGCTGAAGGTAAAAAACCCCAAATTTTTAATGATGCAGGCTAACATATGAAGGAGAAGACATAAAAATCGTCACGTTTCACAAAATTCTGCATTTGGGGCATGATACTATAATAATAATAAATATCCTAATTAATTAATTAATATTATGATGCATTTTTGTATGTTGAGACAGAGTATTAGAAACTCCAAGCAAAAACACAGAGGTACTGCAAAAACTACCTAGAAGCAAAATAAGAATAAAAGACCACAGTTGTGTCAATAGCAGCTTCTGATGCTGTTGCTTTACTGGAAACAAATCAAAGGAGTGATTTTGACAGCTAATAAACATAAAAGAGCAGCTACTGCAAAATTATTATTTTGAGTCTCTTCTCTTGTTTCCTCTACTGGTGTACCTTTGAAACTTCTCTGTTTGAGAGAGTGTTGTAAACACACTTTTATAAGCACGCTGATGTAACAAAACCAACCAACCAAAAAAAAAATTACTTACATACTTTTTGGCATCCACTTGCAAGTGTTAGGATTTTTTAAAATTTAAAATAATATATCATGGCACACTTGATTTCATTCACTGAATGAATTCATCCTAATTTTTCCTTTTTACCCCCATTATCCCTAATTGTACCCCCCAAGGTCACATCTGGTGCCTCCCTTCTCTTCATATTTAGACACCCCAAACACAAGTACATAACTATTAAACTGTCAAGGAAAAAGAGAATATTCTCTGTTTAACTTAGTATCACTTTCTGGATCAATAACAGGCTCCAACCAGTGCAAGGTCTATAGAAGCTAAGAAAGATCACATGTGGAACATAATAAGCAAGTGTAAAATAAAATTAGGGAGTACAAAAAGCTTGTGTATTATACTAGAAGAGGCCACTTCTTCACCCATCACTTTGTAAAGCTTGTTTCTTGCATGATTGCCAGCTATCTGAAGAACAAGTGGGTGTGAACATCAGATACTTGAAAACAATTTTCTAAAAGGAGAAGCAGCCTATGTTATTCTTGAGGAGCTGAAATGCAGAGAATGATATTATGGCCTAGAAATTTTATAGTCTAAAAATCCCCCTGTGCAAAAGGATCAGAAATCATGGATTACCAATCAAAAAATGGAAATTTAAGAGGTGGAAAACCTTTATTTACATGTGTGTAAATGATAATCTATTGTGAGCAAGAGAATGCTTGATGGATTCTAAAACCTTAGGGAGGCAAGTCACAGAGGAAACACAAGCACAGCACCACCGAACACTTCTGTGGCAAATCAAGAAGGCAGAAGAGACAAGCCCATGTGCAGAGGCACTCACCTCCCTAGTGCTCAGACTTCTCCGCAGATCCCCAAGACAACTCCTCCATGGAGTGTGCTTGGGATCATCTAACTCATTCACCACATCCCTCCTCTCTATGCACTGTGATGGAAAACCTGCCTCTCACAACACATCACTGATCAAGAACACATGGGACAACAGAAGGAAGGGCTTACCGCTAAAATTTTATCTCCTTCTTGTAATCGGCCATCAAGGTAAGCTGCCCCATCCTTTTTGATCCAGCTGACATAGATGCTGTTGTCATTGGCAATGTACTGCTGATCCGTCCCACCAACAATGTTGAAGCCCAACCCTAAGGTAAGCCAAAGAGAAAGCTGATGAGAAAAAGCTCAAAGCTTCAAACGTCCTTGCTGTCTTGCTTGTTGGGGACTGCACCCTCCCACATTGTCTTGCTTTCTTCACCATACAAAAACTCACAGCACACAAATCTGCATCATCCTTCCCACTGTCTAGAATAAAGTTACTCTCATAAAACTGGTCTTGAAAGCAGAGGAGAGACACTAAATGCCTGAGGACCCACAAACCACCTGTGAGCTGTTCAGGCAGGTGCAGGGGAATAGTGAGGGGCATGCCATCATTTCTGAGATACCAATTCAGCCCTCAGCAGGAATACACTTCTTCAGCAAAACACGAAAGAAAATGAAAGTATTCTGCATTTCACATGAGATTATAGCAAATCACTATCTCTGAGCTACAAGAAATCACCTCTGACAAGCGTTTTGTGAACTGGGAAAGAGGGTAAGGAAAGGTGAGGAGCATTAGACGCTGTCTAGAGATGAGGAAACAAGGAGAACTGTGCGACCAGCTTGAGGGCACCTAGAGCTCAGAAGGCTCCCCTTCTGCATCTCACGAGCTGGAAATCGTGTGCTTTGCCTACATGAAGCTACTTCAAATTGTAGACAATCATTTTGTTCTGTTTCATGGATTCAAACATGATAGGAAATAAAGACAAAGTTTGCAGATTTAATGGAAAACAAAAAGGAATACACGTATATTTATTAGAATTGATGTCCACTTCACATTTTCGCCATTTTGTATTGTTCTTTAAGGAAGCCTCAGTTACAGATATTTAGCTGGATCCAGCTTCTAGATTGAAGTTAAGACTTCTTGTTTCACTGAAACCCAGAAGAACAAATTGAATTTGAAGTCTGAAACCCAAAGATTACAAGAGCACATTCCTCACTGTACATGCAGCTAAGTTTCACTCTAAATAAAATTGCATGACAAGGGACAGGAAAGATTCCCTAAGAGGCTTGTAATGAAAAAAGAAAGAAAAGCCAAGGAAAAAGGAAAAAAAATCAAATACACAATCAAAGTAAATGGAAAAATCCCCAATTTTTCTTTCTTTTTCTGACATAAACCAGTCATCCAAAAGCTACTGTCAAGAACAGCTGAGGGCAAGTTCTGCCCACGTTCAGCCAGGCTGATTTATTTGTTTTCATTTTCTTTCTTATTTTCCCTCTAAGTTGGGACTGGAAACCTTGGGAAGGAGAGTTTCAAATGAAAGTAAAACCACCTTATGCCTGCTGGGAAGCAGCATTTTAAATTAGTCACAGGAGATCAAAGCATTTACAAAATGAGTCACGGTATTTTAAGTGTGCATCTACAGCTGGGAAGTAAAGAAATATTAGCAGCAATTTTGCCACACCTTTTTTTTTCTTCCCTTCCTGGCTGCTTCAGACAAGTGAGAAAAAAAATGAAAGCGAGAGAAAATTGAAGAAATACCGACATTTCAACTAGAACAATATTCCAAGAAGGGCCAGTTGTGCCTGTAATACACCTTTAGTAATTCACCTTTCAATAGCAAATAAAAAGAAAAAAAATTAAAAATCTACACTCCTAAAAATTATTTACCATAAAGCAAATAACTTAGGAAAGGGGGAAATCAATACCACAGAAAGTATAAGGTTTAATCAACACTTATTAAAAACCCAGAAAGAAGTAATCAGGATCTCAGAACACATTGATTCTCTCTCATATATAAAACCCCTAAAATAGGTGTGTGTGTGTATATATATATATATATATATATATGAAGAAAAGTATACATTTTGCAACTTGTTACCCACGACTGGAAAAATAATCAAGATTCACAGCTTTCATCAGCAGAGGCAGATCTTCGTGACAAAGAGGCAGCAGTTCGTGCTAGAGCAAGTTAAGTATTCACAGGGCTTTTTCACTGTGCCTTTCTTTTCCAGCACTCAGAGTTCCACTCTGCCTAAAAATATCTTCCCTATCAATCCTCAAGCTCTTTGCTATTCTCTCCCTTCCAATTCATGCAGCCACAGAAAGGAGACACAGCACGGCTGGAAGAAAAGGAGCAAGGGGAAAGAGCACATAGCACTAAACCTCTTGCCTACAAGGGACCAGAAGCTGAATGACAGAGCTCTAAAAGCAGGCTCTGGGCTAAACTACTGACCCTTCCTGAGGCTGCAGACCTCCTTATGAGTCACTTACCCTCTCTGAACTAAAAAAAAGACCCTCAAAAATGCCTTAAAAAATCAGGACTGGCAGGATTAGGAAATGAGACACTGAATACAAGAAAACTTGAAAAAGACAAATATACACCGTCCTGCCACTGGAAATACCTTCACAACCAATGCAAACTTTTGCCAGAGATGTTTAGCATCAGACCTGTTTTAGAAGTTGCAGTCAAAACTCCTATTCAAGAGATTACCGTATCCAATTGTACTTCACAGATAAATGTTTTGTTCTTTCTACAGAAATGAGTAATAACTCACATGGCAAGTGCATCAAGGTCATAAAGGGCTGTAGGACCTTCAAATCAAGTAACATAGTTAGAAACTTAAATCTAAAGATGCACAGCCCATCTCAATGACTGGACAAATGCTGCTCGTGGTAATCAAGACAGAAATCACAGTGGTCACATTCAACACCATTCTCAACTCTGCCCTTTAACACTCCCTGACACCTTCCTCAAAACTTTAGCTCCACAGATGTATGGAAACAGCATTCCCATTGGAACCAGCTTCCTTTGGCACAGTTTTCCCTGACAAGCACAGATTTATTAGCTTAAGCTCGTGGCTATGCAGGCAGGGCTACACAACTTTCAGACCAGAGGCCAATCTGGCGAGCAGGGGAGGCAAAGGGCTGCTCACACCCTCTGGGTTCCGATCACCAGCATGAGGGCCAGGACCAACACCAGCCCTGCACGGACCTACCTCCACCCCACAGAAAGAAAACACACATGTGAACAAAGTGGGGTTGGGCTCTCTGGGGAGCCCCTGGAGCCTAGGATGGCCAGCAGCTGCACCCAGCAGTGGTGCACAATAGGAGGGCTGGCACGTTTTCCTTCCTACTCGTTTAAATTAAAGAGAAAGCCTCAAACACCAAAGTACAACTCTAGCTCTAAAAGCCCTCCTGGAACCTGCCATTCTCTATAGCCAGGATTTTGCTCCAGCGCTGTACATTTCGTGCCAACTTGCCTCACTTCTGAAAGCGTGATTTGAATGGCACCATAAACCCTGTAAAAATGTAAGGCTTCCATGAGCGCACCTGCTGTTGAGACATGAAAAGCAAAGCCAAAAAATGCCCCATGAACTGCCCTATTCCTTCCTCCTTCCAGCCTATGCTCCTCTCTCTCACTACCCCAAAGCATCTCGAGGTACGCGGCACAGCGACCGCCAAGCTCACAATACAGGGGCCGACCACTTGGGCACATGACTGCCAAATGGCCCCTGACTCACAATATCCAAGGCGGCTGGGCGCTCAGCGGCTGCCGCCTCACTTGCAGGCAACAGCTCCAGCGGAGATGGAACTTCCTGGGAAATCCAGAGCGAGTTGTCCGCAGGGACACCAGCCTCTACCGGAGCTCCCGCAGAGACGGACCCTGACCCTGCCAGCTCTCCCTCACGCAGCGCACGAGCTTTTCCCGCAGCAGGGGATCCGCCACGGCTGTTTGCAGGGGAGGCCCCTGGGCCCGGCACCTCTGGGCGCTGCGCTTCTATCCTGGCCACCGGGACCCTCCCTCCGCCGCCCCGCTGCCCGCCACGGCCGCCCCGCCGGCCGCGGCCACCCCGCGCTTCCGCTCCGACCTCCCCGGGGGCTGCGCAGGCCTCGGCGCGGCTGCCCCGGCCCGGGAGGCGCCGCGGACCCGGCGCGGAGAGGCCGCCCGGCCTTACCTGAGGGTCTGCGGGTGAGGCTGATGATCTCCTCGGCGTAGCCGCCGCCCGCCACGCTGCCGTTCATGCTGCGGCCTGAAGGAGAACTCGGCTCCCGGGGCAGCCGCTCTCGCCTCCTCGGCCGCCGCCGGGCCGCGCCGCGGAGCGCTGGGAGTTGTAGTCCCCGCGGGATGGGGCTGCTCCCACCGGCGCCCGGGGCCGCCACCGGCGCTCACCGCAGAGGCGGAAGAGCAGCGGCCCCAGGGCAACCCAGCTCAGCGTTCTCCCGGCCCCCGCGCCTTCCCTGGCCCCTGCGCTGCGTCTGTGCCTGGCCCTGCCTTGCTCCCCGGGCTGGAGCTGGTTTCCTTCGGAAGGTTAAGGAGTAGGCCATAGTTATCTGGGGTAGGCGTAGGAAAGAAGAAGGGTGATACGTGACCTGTTCCCAGCGCTTTTCACTGTCCTCACAGCAAACTGAGAAACAGATCAGACAGTGCTGGGCAGGAGCAAAAGCCCAATACAGTAGTAGTAGCAGAGAGCACCCACACCAACGCTGAGTTACCCTGCGGTGCAACGAAGTGATCTAGATTCAGTAACACCAATGGTGCATAGAGCCACTGTGCCGCTGCTGAGGCTAGAAATACTTAACTAGGTCCTGTAGAAGGTGTTTGGTTTGAGGATTTGAAAAATTTCCTCAGAACTCTACAGAACAGATAATTACCTAGCAATAAAGGGCAAAGTAGTTCAACTTGCTGTGTAACAGAGGGGCCACTAGAACCTGGGACTCTGTACCTCAGCGTTTATCGAATCAATAGATTATTGGGAAATAGCAAGGAAAAATCTATCCTTATATATTTCAGCACATGCTACAAGTGTGTCAACACACAACGTCAGTTGAACCACCTGACCGCTTGGCACTATGAGGACAGCCACATCTACTCGCTGCAGGAACTTCTCTGATGAAAATGAGCACCAGCTTACCTGGTCTTCAATGTTACACTACCATTTTGTTTGTTTGGTACTGCTGTAAAGGTAACAGATGTTTTTGACTGCATTCATTCCAAGATTATCTGCACTTGTGGATTCCTGAACTTAATAGGGAGAGACAACCTGGGCACTGGATCTCTGACTTCTAAAACATTAATGCTTCGTGCTAAACTGAGTGTTAGCACACCTGCCTCAGAGGTGGGAGACAGGTATTCAAAGTCCAATGACACTTGCAATGATGAGCAAAACCATGACTCGTGTGATAGACTTTTTTGTTGTTGCTAAATAGCGCTCACCCTAAATTGAGGACTTTTCAGTGTCTCATATTCTGCCAGGGAGGAGGTGCACAAAAGCTGGGAGGGAGCATGGCCAGGACAGCTGACCTGAAGTGGACAAAGGGATATTCCATACCACAGAATGTCATGGCCAGTATATGGGGAAGCTGGGGAAGTTATTTGTAAGGGGGTCCAACACGTTCTGGGACAGGCTGGGTATCAGGCAACATGTGGTGAGCAATTGTACTGTGCATCACTTGTTTCTCTTGGGTTCTGTTACTCTCTATTATTATTATTATTATTATTATTATTATTATTATTATTATTATTATTATTATTATTATTGTATTTTAGTTGTTTCAATTATTAAAGTCTTTTTATTTCAACCCACAAGGTTTACTTTTTCATTCTGAATCTCTGTCCCACTGGGAGGGGTGAGAGGAGAGTGAGCAAGCAGCTGCAAGGTACTTGGCAAACTCCTTCAAGATACACAGTGTTCCTTAGCAGCAATTTAATATATTTTAGAGATGACAGTCTTGGCTGAGAACAAAACCAATTTTATCTTGATCTGAGATAACCGCAATGTTAAGTTATCTTATGTTTAAAAGTTCTCTGTAGCCAGGAAGAGACTTCAAACAAAAAAGGTGGGTATATTGTAACTTAGTCCTAGGCCAGCTCCAGGCTTCACCTATCACAAGTGGCCTGACACATATTAATAGCTACCTAAGACTCAATACCCTTACAGCACTGGCACAGACCATTTCACAGAATCAGAGAATGGTTTGGTTTGGAAGGGTCATTTAAGATCATCTAGTTCCAACCCCCCCCTGTAATGGGGTTCCACTAGTCCAGGTTGTGTCTTCTTATTTCCTCCAGCACCATTTCATGTACTGCAGTGACCCACATGTCTTGGGAGACAGTGCAGCAACATTTGCAAATTGCCTCTTCATGTACAAGTGACTTACATATTAACCAAGTTCTCTCATCCATTTAAAGCATTTTAAAATGCAATTAGAACCAGGAGAGGAAAAAAAGGGGAAACCAGAAACATTAGGACTGACCTTGGACCTGCACCTTTAGAGTAGCGGGACATTTCTAACAAACTACCAGAAACATCAAGTTTTTCATTGCTGTGTTGAAATCAGAAACAACAATATTTTCAAGGAAAAAAACTCAGAAAGGGAGCTTAACACATTTTATAAAACATAGGACTAGGTTTATTGAGATACATATTTGTCTTGCTTATATGGCCCAAGAAGAAATGGGAGAGAAGTATACAGAAATACTCCTATCCAAAGCTCACTGAAAGCCTCCTCCCAATTAAGTCCTTTTTCAGATCCATCTTTAAGCATAGAGAAGAACAGAAACTACAGCATTTTATTACTTTATCTTTCCCAAAACTGCATTTGCAAGTAAGCTTTCTAGCCCAAATTGTGCTTTCATTTACACCTCTGTCTCTTCTGTAGTCAAGTCTGTAAACAAGAACTCCCTGACTCTGGTGTTTCTCTGTCTCAGCATAGATCTATACTTGGCAATTTATAGTATACTGTTGATCAACAATGGCAGGCCATCAAGGTGGCAACCTGAAACTTCTGCCACGTTTTTTGTATTTAAAAAGCAAAATTAAAAAAGTCTTAAAAGGTACTAGATGTGCATAAATAGTTGGAAGGTGCTGGTTGTAGTGCTTTTGTTACTTTTTATCTCCATCTTTCAATTAATTCACATCTCCCTTGTCTGTCTCCTATCCCTTGTTTGCGACACATGAATTACAATTGTTATTTCTCAGAAGACACTTCTCTCACTCCCCCAACCCCCCCTAAGGAGGTCTCTGGTTATGAGCAATAAATGTGGTGTTAATCAAGGGGCAGTTTTCACATAAATGCAGGATTAAGTTTTCATCATCTAATCAAAACCATCCATGTTCTATCATGACAATAAACACAGCCTAAACAATGTGTTACCTCATTTCTGCAGACAGGACAGATCAGTATTTAGGGATCCATTTGCTCTAGACAAAAAGCTGGGAAAAACTGTGAATCACATGCTTTGTACTTCACATACCATCATAATGTAATTGGCCCTTTGTGGATACAGGACACCAAAAAATACACACAAAAAAATCACAGGAAAATGCATATTCTAAAAACATAAATTATATATTTTGGAGGCAGCAAGAGCTGACCATAATAATTTGTACAGTCACCAACACATTTCTTCCCAAATGTTCCCAAGTGTTGGGGTACTTATCCTGCCTTTACAGAATGTTTGCTGGAAGTATGCTCTTTGTTTTCTAAATACAGATAATTATTTTGTTAGCAGACAAGTGCATTTATAATGCCCTTTATCCTGAAACACCTTTAAAAAAAAGTTTTAACTGTGATCTGGACTACAGACTCCTCTTCATGCTGATCTGATAGAACAGTCTAGTTACTGCTGTAATATAAATAATAGCAATAAAACTTACTGAGTGGTTTGTCTATGTCCCTAATATCTTTCAGAAGTTAGACATATTTTATGTTATGTTAAAAAAAATTAAAATTACAATGCTTCTGTGTGGCACGCCATAGAGCTGCAAGGACACATTCAATTATAGCTGAAGAAAGAATTGGAGAGTAAGTCAAAATAAACCCCCTGAGACAGTGAGATAAAGCATCTATCAAATACTGCAGGCATATTAGGTAGGGGAGACTTGCAGAATAGTTCCGAATACTTTAGAAACTCAGTTAACTTGGGGAGCCCCACATTCAGCTCCTCTCAGAGACCAAAAAATACACATCACTTCTCAGAAGCAGCCAGCAGTCAAGACAATGGAAAATTTCCAGGAAATAAAAACAAATTGTTCTTGTGAAATGCCAGATTTAGTGTCACTATACTGTTGACATATATATTACGGTTGCAATGCTGACTGGTTGTGATCTGGATAATCCTTCTCTTCTCTCTCACAAAAGGAAGACCCTATTCCCTGTGGTCTACCTCCCTCCTGAAGGGCTGCTCCCTGTAAACAGCTGGAAGCACTTGTGAGACAGACACCTGTATCTCACTGCAATACCTGTTCCTTGCCTCTTTGTGTGTCACAGATGTGAATTAAATCACAGAGACACAGAATGGTTTGCTTGGAAGGAACCCAGTGGAGACTGCAAGTGCAATTTTTTCTCTTTGGTTGTTAATGAATGACAGAAGATGTTCACAAACATCTCTCTCACTGAATTGAAGAAAACATTAGGTGAAGGAGGAAATTGAAGCAAGCAATTTATCTACACCTGTTTTAAGAAGTTTGCATTTTTTAAACTGTTGATATGAAGCATAAACACAATACCTGCAGTTTACTTAATTACATCAGTTTAAGAGCTCAGGGTACAAAGAACAGCATGCCTTACTGCCTGCACTTATTAACTTAAAAGAAAATATACAGAGATAACATTTACTCTGCATTTAATGATACCACATGAAATTAGAGCTGTTCAGAACCTGTTGAATTATTTTGATGAGTTATCAGATGGCTCTGCTAAGGGGAGATTTTCTGACGAGCATTCAAAGCTACTGCTTTTCGATCTTTGGTGGATTTTGACCTACCAGCAGGCGGGTTTCCTTTACGAACTTCTACTTTTTTCTGTCTTTGAGGCAACTGCGGTTTTCTACGGAATCGGGCTTTTCTCTTTGCAAGCCATCCCCCTATTTTCTGTCTATAACGGATGGAAAGGGCTACTCCAATGATACACATAGAAAAAAAAACCAACAGTGCTAGTCTTACTATTGTTCTCTCAGAAGTTTGCCTGGGTGGTGGGGGTCCACTGTCAAGGCTACCTCCATATCCTTCCAATTCACAATACGGAGGAGCCCAGCCGTAGTCACAGTGACAGTTCTTAAGATTGTTACACACTCCCCTGTAATGACACTTCGTCATGTTGCAGTCGTAGTTCAGCACTAATACACTCACACACGTCCTGTTGATACAAAGCATATCACTACCACATGGTGTGCCATCTGCCACAGCTCCCACATCTTCGCTTGGCATCCCCACGTGATAGTCAAGACCCCAACAAATTTTACCTCGAACAGGAGTTTGGACTAGCGTTACATGGTTCTGCAAGAAAGGTATTTTGGCTATGTTTTCACACTGAATCCTACCACATAGGACATCCCTACCACTGCATTTTGCATAATAGGTATTGTCACGATAACCACAATTCCCAAATCGATCACCTTGAGTATTCACTGCTTTGAAGCAATCTAAAGGTGCAACCTTGGCGTATTTGCCAAAGAGATGATGGCACTGTTCACTGTGGGAAGAACATTTTCCTCGATAGCAATAAATACCATCATTGCAAGGAGTTCCATCTTGTAGGTATACATCCAGTGGGCAGTGAGGGGAACTCCCATTGCAATACTCTGGCAGGTCACAGCTGCCAGTGCTTTTTCTGCAGACTGTTCCTGCTGGAAGGAACTTACAGTTCTTGCAGCATTTTCCAAACGCACACTCTGAACCTGGAGTAAAAGTACAGTTTGCGCGACAGCAACGATCCCTTCTGCAGCTTGCTGCTGTACCACAGTCACATTCCTCTCCTGTTTCTACTATCTTATTCCCACAGTATTCACGTTTCCCGGTGTAGAAAGAGCCAGGTGCTGGTGGTCGACGAAGACACGGAGCGCCATTGACAACCAGCTCAAAGTAGTCTTTGTAACTGCACTCACTGAACGAATCGGTTTCAACATTGTTTTCATACATAATGCATGCCTTGCGTTTGCAATTACAATCCGGTTTATCATGGACCATCCCAAGATTATGGCCCAGCTCATGGGCAAATGTGACAACAATTGAAGACAACTTTTTCTCAGTGAAGGAAATAACAGCTGCTGCCCAGTGGTAATCACACATTGTCCCTACAAATGCCAATCCCAGGCTGCTTCCAAACCACTGATAGGCAAATAAGTGAGCAACATCGTGCTGCATCCGATCGTGCAGGTTCGACTTTCTCCAGTTGTTAAAGTCAGTAAGTACATTGGCAATAGAGTTACTAACATTTATAAAGTTATTTTCAGTCCAGATCTCCAGTCCTATAAGAAACAGCTGGATAGAAAGCTGTTTGTACAAAATGTCCGCAGCATTGATGACTTGCATGACGTGCTTCAAGACTTCGGATTTGTTCCTGCCCGACTGCACAAATCGCACGTGGTCCACGACCACTACTATCTTCACATACCTGATGTGTGTCCACCATTCCTTCAGCTTTTCGTTCTCCGCCTCTGCCTTGCGAGCCTTGAACCACGGCAGCACAGCCTGTTGTTGCTGCAGCACCTCCGGCGTCAGTCCGCAGCTGGGTCCCTCGGGGCTGTCGGCCTCCTCCATGCGGTAGAGAATGTGCCGAAAGGCCGGATCATTGGGGACGGGCTCGATCTGGTAGGTATCATCCTCCACCCAGAGCACGCCGTAGAGGCCCCTGCTGCAGGTGCTGAGGGCCACCAGGGAGCCGGGGCTCCCCAGCACGTCGCCCTGGTAGAAGCAGTTGTCCCGCACGAAGGGGTGCTCCTCTCGGCGGGCCCCGTCCTGGCCGTAGGTGACCAGGATGAAGGGGCGGGAGACCAGGCCCCTCCTGGGCTGCAGGCGCAGCACCCGCGGCCGCCCCGCCACGTTGAGCCAGTAGGAAAGGGCGGGGGCGTCGTGGCCGGCCCGGGAGCTCAGCTGCCGCGGCACCGTCACCCACGCGGCGCGCGGCTCCGCGGGCCGGCTCCCCCGGGCCCCGGGGCACCCCGCCAGGCCCAGCAGCAGCAGCAGGAGCCCCGGCAGCGCCCACATCGCGGCCGCCGGCACCGGCCGCCCCCGCCCGAGCGGGGATAGAAGCTGGAAGGGCCCGGCCCGGGCGGAACCGCCCCGAGGCTCCAACTGCCGCCGTGCAGGCCGGGCCGGGCCCGCTCCCCGGGAAACGGCGCCTGCGGCAGCGGCGCAGCGCCCTGCGCTGCCCGGCGCCTCCAGACAGCCCTCCCTGCCCTTTGAGCCAGGACAGAGGCTCCTGTGAGAAGGAACCAGTAAATTAGCCTCCCACAAGCACATTCCCAGTTTTTAATAATCTTAATTCCGAGTTAATGGGTACTTCTCCTTCTGAGCAGACATAGCGAGGACAGCCCCCAGTTCAGCTTCACACTCCTTGTCACAGATGTTTGTGTTGAGCAAAGGGATCATTTGGGTAGACCACAAGTGGGAAAATCTGTTTTAAAATCTCAAAAGGTTGGCTTTTGCTTTTTTTGCTGTTTTTATTACAGGATAATTTGTGAGTGGACATCAGAAACAGGCTATTTCATTCCAAGAGAATATCTGGAAAGGCTTAGAGTCTGAAATGAATAAGTACAGAAATACTCCCTGTGGTGACCTTGGCATGTCCCTTACTATAGCTTCTACAGCATACGAACCCCCAAGAAAAAAGGTAGAACCAGAGGGAAATTCAGTTCCACTACATTCTATAATATAGATGCAAACTAATAGTACCAAGTATAAAAACCTCAAGCCTATCTAGACACAGCTGCTACATACCTACAACAATGCACCTTAATTACAGACAGCATTTATGCAGCAGCCATTTTCCCACATCATGTCCTTTCTAAAGACTTGTGATTTCACAGCAATGGAAAGGGAACGCTTACAGGTACATCTACCACTTGGCTA
This sequence comes from Dicaeum eximium, assembly GCA_013396995.1. Classification (NCBI taxonomy): domain Eukaryota; kingdom Metazoa; phylum Chordata; class Aves; order Passeriformes; family Dicaeidae; genus Dicaeum; species Dicaeum eximium. The sequence continues at coordinate 583,707 of VWZP01007715.1, read as the reverse complement.
CCATACCCATTTTGGGCACAGCTCTGGCAAAACAGAACCGTAAGACAGTGATCTGGATTGTGGTAAGACGGGATGTCCTGCACAACACAGACACACACACAGTTTTTTTAGCACATAGTGCTGGGATTCAACATAGTCACAGCTGTTACCTTTTAGGAACTCTTCACAACTTTCTTTTCAGCACTGCAAGTATGTTTGGGATGAAGTCCAACCTGCTATGGCCCTTACCTTTCTCAGCTGCAGAAGGTGTATCCTTCTACCATCCCATATGGATCTCAGGAATCCTGCCTTTTGTCACCAGCTTCTGTGTGCTGACCATCACCCTGGCAGATGCAGAAACACCTAACATTTCAAACTACTGGAGATAGGAGGCTGGGCAAGGAAGGAAGAAGCTGCTGGCAGAATGCTCAGAGCCTTCTGCTGCCTTATGCCCCAGGGTGCTGAGTGGGCTGGTACCTTATGCTGGGCACGTGGCAGGCCTAACTAACACCTCTGGAGGTTACCAACTATTGTCCAAAGGTGCTTCAGATTCTGTGGTTTGGTACCTTGGTCATTCCTTGCAAGCATGGCCAGCATTAGCAGCATAGACCTTGGAATACACTACCTCAGATTGAAGGAATGAATACAGGATGCCTGCTTCTATTAGGATCCACCTAGGAAGATCTTTCTAGATATCCATCCAAACTCATGACCTATCTATTTTAGCCTTAGATTTATTTTCTTGTTGGTTTTAAAATTATAGAAACTGTTTCTTGTGAAGTATTTTATGTGCAGCTAGTTGTTGAATGCTTGTCCACTACTTTTCAATTATCAGCTTTGCATTTCAGCACTGTGAACTGCATCATATTACATCTCTTGAAATAAATATAACGCAGACCACAGTAATGGAAAAATCCTGTTACATAATCTGCATGCAATCTGTAGTGCTATTTTTAAATCCATACTTCTGCTGTGTGATCACTCCTTAAGTTATACGAAAGACCTTACTAAATTACTCTGCCATCTGCAAGAGTCATGTCTTACCACCCCTTCCATCCCTCGACCTGAAGTTGCCTACTACTTACCTTCTCTTTTAATATAACCATAGCTATACAGTTAAGACCAGAAAACACTCAGATCTCAAAGTATTAGTATAAAGCTAATCTATCCCATTTGCCTTGTCCCTCCTACTGTCTATACCCTTCTTGCTCCAGTAACAGCTTGCTCTGGCAAACAAAACATACTGACTGACTAGATGGCATCTAACTTTCTTTGCTAGGAAAAGGTTACCAAAATATGAAGTATGGGGGCAGAGTGGCAAAGAGGAATGTGTGAGAGCAACATATAGCCTGGTCAGACCTTACTTAATGAAAAGATGACAAAGACATTATTCTTGCTGCACCTGAGACACCATTAGCTTTACACACTAAACTGAGGTAGCTAGAGTGCCCCTCTCCTACTGTCTGGCTGGATTTTTGCATGCACGTGTACACATACATACACATACATACAAATACGTGTAGCTGTTCATAGGTATGCAAACATTTATATGTACTTTCAGGCTCTGAGGAGAATTGTTTCTATTAGAGTTCCAGGTAATTCTCAGCTCCTGCTACCCCACGATTTAGGCAATAAAAGCTCTTTTGAAGTCTGAGTGGTTATTATCTAAGAGCAAAAAGTAGAGATAGTTCTCTTGTTCAACCAAATCTCTCCTTTATAGAGAAGAAAGTGACACACAAACAAATTTCAGAAGTGCTTGCTTCTTTCCCTTTCATCTACAAGCTTTACAAATATTGAACGTCCTTTGGAAGGACTTTGGACTTCGCAGTCAGACTCTACACAAAGAGAAAAAAGGCTTAGATTCTCATGCACTGAAAAACATTGCTGACTACAAGATATCTGCTTAATATTTCAACAGTAATATCTGACATAATGTCACTTCAGCAAATTAATATCACAGCTCACTTAACTGATGACATTATTGTAGAGTATCTGGTCAGCGAGTAACAGGATCAGAAGATCCTTCAGTCCCTCGTATGGCAAACCTTCAGCACTGGACAGCTACTAAGAAATCAACATACTGGTAACATCCCTTACTGCTCTGTAATGCCATTTGCTCAGGGAAACATCATTCCCCTAGAAAAAGTTAATCATGTTCCAGTGTGTTTCATGAATGGAAACCATTTGCTATCCTCTCAATAGCTTAGATGCTAGTGTTTTAACTTGGATGGGATCAGACCAGGAATCCATCCTTTATAACATCCTTTGACACCAGCTATTTCTGCAGAAGGCAGAAAGGCTGCTGAGAGGTATGTGAGGACAGTCTGCCCCTTCACGTTCCACCCTTATCTCTGATCAGCTCAAATTCTGAGCATAGAGTATAATGGTTCAGTCCAAATATAACTCCAATTCAGTTTCATTTACCTGTCCCTCTATTCTTGTACTACAAGACAGAACAAGAATCTTCTACCTTCCTACTTGTTTCACTACTCAAGTTTTATAAAGAATTAATGCTTGTCTTCTCAGTGCCATCATAGGAGAAACTCTGTCCTGCTCATTTTACTGCCCTTCTTCAAACCCTTCTACTTGAGGGAAATTCCTTTTCAGACATTGAATTGCACAACACACTTTATTTCAGGTGAAGTCCAGTGACTGATAGAATATTTTGCTCATACTATATTCTAGCATGCATTTTTTTGCCACAGCTGTATGTACCTTCAGCAATAAGCAAGCTTTCCTCTGCTAGTAGTGTTAAATTGGTGCATGAGTAGATTATTTTTCTCCATTAAAAAAACCAAACTGAACCAAATGAAAAAATAAAAACAAACACCAAAAAAGCCCCACATGACCAAACCCAATACCCTAGATCTTCATTAAGTGCAGTCTGTCATCTGTCTTGGTAATTTTTCCAAATACAGGTTCTCAGCTCATTTAATGGGCGTTTACAAGGACTTCATTCGGGCCATCAACAGTAAGGACTGCTGAGGTGCCTCACCATTCATGTCTCATTTCTGGAAATCCTGGCTTTCCTTCATGGGGGTGGATGAGGCAATGGCTTTGGTGCTTCTTCCACTACTTGCTTTCAGAGGAATTTCTATAATACAAGAAAGAACCAACACCCTTTTTTTTAAGTATTCACACCACCTTGTCTGGTTTTGAGCATCCCAGAATAACTGCTTTCTATATTTTCACTTGATCTGATAGTTCACACTAGTTTCTTATCTACTTTTATCAACATTTTGAAAAATGGCTGTTCAAACCTGATCCAGGTATGAAATAAACCTAATACACACTCAAGTACATGAATATATAAATTTCAGATCTGTATCTGTATTAACTGAGAACAGCTATTGGCGTATCTACATCTTTTAACATTACCACTTTGGATTATATGACAAAAATGACATGGATCTTTCTACCATTCAATAATAAATAGCTCTGACAGGTCTTTCTATCATTCAGTAATCAACAACTCTGACTGGAGAGCTACATTACTGAAAAAGAGTGTCTTGTAACCTGAAGATAAATTTGACACAGCTATCTAAGCACACTTTAGTCTTTCTGCCTATCTACATTTTGATTGCTTTGTACAAACCTTTCTTGCTAACTACAGTTTACTGCATGAAAACAGGTAACAGTTGTGGAAAGAAAGCAAACTATTTCAAGGTTCACTCCATTACTTCAGTGAAAAACCAAAACCAAACTAATGTAATTTCTTTTCAACAGATGATTTCTAATTTTTCTGAGGAAAAAAAAAGTTTACGTAAGCAATATGCTTAAATAAGTGTACAGGTGTCAGTGATGTTTCTCTTCCACAAGTCTAAAAGGCACATGTCTAATGAAGGAGCAAGGAAGTGCTAGGAGCACACAGGAAGAGATGTGATTGATGTATTTGAGTTACAGTGAAAAACTAGAAATAGAAACAGCTTCACTGAGTGTGCAACATCAAGAAATTTTAGCCTGTTTTATGTCATAAATCTCTCTCCCAAAACACTAACTTCTGTAATAAACTATCAGCTTAGCCATTAAGTAAAACCAGTGTCCAAGAATTTCTAGAAACTGAGACCATTTTGACATCTAGCTACATGGATCTGAGGGTCCAGTTATCAAATCTTTTATCTAGAGGCACAGCAGTTTGTAGTAGGTAACCTAACGTTTCCTCCTCAAAATAGACGACAATATATTCCAATGTCCAAGCAAAAAAAAAAAATGCTGCCAGCACATATGACATATTTGCTACTAACAAAGTATACATTTAAGAAAGGCATTCCAGCAGCCAGGAGTTTTATTTGCCAAGAATTCCAATTCCTTTTTATATATAAAAGTTTTTTTTCTTTTTACATAGGAAACCTAGACACAAAGGATACAGGAGTTTGTAAAGATTTCAGGAGGCTGCTGAACGTGTCCATGTAAAAACCGTTCTCAGAAGCCAGCATTCAAAATAAGATGAAGACTGAAAACACCTCCTTTGAGGCAGCTCACATCCTGACATTACCATTTGCATGAGAGGTTTGTACAGAAAAAGCTGTTACAGGGATCTCAGTCCCTGACTTGTCAGTCTCAGTGGAAGAGCTTAAATATCAAGAAAAGGGAGCAAAAATCTTCTGTTTTCCAGGTACTGACTAATCCAGATGTGCAATAGCTTCTCCCTTCACTGGAGTCTCATTCGTTTTTCGGGTGGTCCTTTAGCACCAGCACTCTGAGCATTCTTTACAGTCTCTTTTTCCTCTGGCTTGACAGCTTCAGGGACTGGTTCTGGTTCCTTCTTGATTTGATCCACTAAAGATGTAACAGCAAAAGAAAGTTAAACCTCTGGTTTTCACTCCTAAAACACTCTTCAGAGTATTTAAAAAATATTGTTAATGTCACAAGGGCAATATTAATTTCAAAGGTGTAAGAATAATAAGCAGAGAATAAATTCATACTTATATTGGTAAAAGGTGGAAGAGACTGAAGTGATACAGTGATTCATGCCTTTCCTGTTTGGAGGTTGCCTATGATCAACTCAAAGTGTTCACTCTTATCCATTACTTTGCACGATTAGGTAATGCCAGAATTCCAAACCACGTCACAGTAGCAGCAGCAAGAGCTTACATGGCAACTGAAAGATACTGCATACAGGCTATTTTTTAAGTCTTGTGAGAATAGTTCAGTTTTACCTGGGATAGGCTTTTCTCCAGGCTTTTGCTGTGGGGGAAGAAAAAAAGCCAACACATAAGTGGAACCAAAGTTGTTCTCAACCCTCCCTGCCATTAATTTAGGAATTAAATGCAAGCAATGCACTCATATACGTAAGAGGTGAGGGTAGAATGGGTCACTAAATACACTTTAAACAAAATCCAGTTAACATTTTATAACATCCAGTTTTTCCTCTGACAACTAAAAAACTACTAAAGGCAAAAATATGCAGTCAGCCAGTCTTTCCCAGGACTGGCTGAGAAGCACTTTTGTGAGATGCTGTAAACATAATTTCCTTTGCTCCCAAGCAGAAGATTTGGTGGAACACGTGGCTACCAAAGACAATCAGAGGTAACCACAACAACTTCACAGAATACCAAGAATTTCCATGCTAACTAATGAGTCTCCAAAACAATGGAGTAACTAAAACAAAATACTGTGATGGCTTGATTGAGTTCACAAAGAAGAAAACTGGAAGCAGCAGCAAGATCTGATAGCTGAGAACAGACCCTCTGTGATGAGATAAGGAAGGTGTACAATAAAATTCACCCTCATAGTTTTGCCAAGGTCTTAATGACTCCAGTGATTATAAAAGGAGATCCTACACTCTAATATGAGCCTTCCATGTCAAGTTTGTGATCTAATCCATGTTACTATTGCAGAAATACACGAAATTCCCATGCACTTTCAGCTGCTTAAATACTTATGACTGTCTTTCAAGTTCTAAGTTACAGTAAAACTGTGGCTTTTGAGTGTCATACCTGAACGAATCTGGGTGGAAACTTTTGTCTTAGGTCTAAAAGCAAAGCATCTACTCGTTGTCTTTGGAAAATAGAGCTTGGTTCTTCTTTCTTCTTGGCTTTTGGTTTAGTTTTCTCTGCAAGTCACAGAAATGTTAGAGAAAAAGGTATTAACATTTATTTTCTCTTAGGAGCTCTTTGTTGTATGACAAGTTGGTATTTGTCTCTCCTCTGAACTTCACCTATATTTTCATACTGACATAGAGTTTTTTTTGGTGTTTTTTTTTGTGGAAGACATTAAGTATGATTCTTACCTCCTGACAAACTGTTTTGACTTCTGAAAATGTGTTTTAGTCCCCAGTGGGTTGAAGAGTTGCCCACTTTGTTGATACACAGTTCATTATTTTCATCTCACACCTGTGCCTAGATGTTCATTCCCACCAGCACTCCCAAGCTCCCAAAGGCAAGATTCCTTTCACCTAGTAGAGAGCCCTAATTTACCCTTCAGACACTTCATGTCACCTCTGCACCATCACTGTGCATTGCCTCAAGCTTTTCCCTACATTCCTTTCTTCTCCTAAAGTACGGAGGAGAAAGTAGCAACCATACCTCGTTCTTCCTGATCTTTGAAATGCCACCAGTAGCCCTTGGATGGGTGATAGCGACAGTAGGACATAGCTTCTTCAAAAGCAGACTGAATTCCATGCACTGCAGTGAGCTTTCAGAACAAGAATGTAAGGCAGTGTTCAGAACTCAAGGAGAAAACACAATGTAAATTTTTGAAAGTAGGCATTTTAAAATTAGCATTCTATATTCATTTTTGTTCTGGGAAGGGAACTTGGAACATCCAGTTTTGGACTGAGAATGTAATTTCTTTAACAGGTTCTCACAAGGCTCTTCTGAAATGCTTTTCTAAACTGACAGAAAAATTTGCAAAAACAATAGTTTATAAGAACAGAATCAAAACAAACTTGAGCATCCAATTTAAGAAGAAATACCACATCAGTTAAAAACATAAGCCTCATTTAAAAATAAATATTACATTAGCTTAACATTAACGTTCCGAAGCAAGTTACACTGATTATGTGTTTAATCACTATTTCATATGTATTTGTCAAATCATTTTAAATTTCTGATTATTCAAACTTCATGCTGTTCTGCCAATTGTGTAGCTTCAGTTATTCTGATCCTTCATCCTTCAAGAATGTATTCTAGTATCTGGGCAATACTGCACTCTAACAAGATTTTGCATTTTCACAAGGGATGCACACAATATTAACCAGTGGGATTTGTTTTAAGTTACTGCACCATTACTACACAAGATCTCTCCTCAAAATAGTGAAGGAGATATTGAAACAGCCTGGGGAACAACCAAAAGTAAAAACATATATAAATCATTATACATCAAATGCACAGAACACTTACAACTCTGGAGTTAATGACAGATCCTAAGTCAGGTGCTTGATAAATCACTCCAGCAATAATATAGTAGTCAGCCAATGGCAGAACTGTGGGAAGGAAAAGAAGACAAACACAGGATCAGCTGAAAGCTCTGGCTGAAGACTGTGTATTTGTTGCTGAATTTCAGTCATAGCAGCAGAAATTGCAATATTTCTCATATCACAAAATTTTCTCTTGTTAACCTTTTCCTTCAAGGTGCTTTATTTGCACCTTAGGCACAGACTGATAAGGAGAGAAAAAACAATGTCTGCTTTAAAGTCCTGTCCTACTGCAAGGAAATGATTTGCCTCACAGAACTGGGGTTTTGAGAGTACACTAGAGCTACTACTAGTCAAGTGAACTGCTCTGGAAGTAATTCCACTAGCATTGGCTACCAGTAGAAACCCACAATAACGTAGGATCTCATTCTTCTGGACTCAGCTTTCTCTAACTTCTTACAGTCTTCTCAGCTAGATTTCCCAGACCCAACAGAGTTAAGCACACACAGAGCATGCTTTTCTAAATTAGTAACATTCAGCCAATAAAAGACTATTTTCCAAAGGCATTTGCTGAATAAGATTTGGAACCTCTACTGACCAATGAAAAATTCTTGTTCATTAGAGCTGCAGTGCAGAGGAACATTACATTTGCCTCTGTAACTCTGCCAAACATTGTTCAATTGAGAAACCATAGCAATGCTCCCAGCTTCGCATTCCTAAGGACATTACCTATGTACATATGTGTTCCAGTTCCTTCACCTCTACTAACAATTCATCCAGTACTTGCATTTTATGAAGCTTGAACACCTGCCTAAATTAGCAGTCCCAGACAGCTGGGTGCATATTACAGCCAGTACCTACTTCTCCTCAAAAGAAAAAGGATGCTTAGCACGCCTTTACAAATGGAGCAAGACACAGAGCAGCAGTTTTATTGTCTCACAGCTCTGTACCAGGGCCTACTCTCCTAGACAGGCAATTCTCCTTAATCATTGATCTAAAAATTTTTCTAATATCACTTCAAACAGAAAAAGCTTTGTCTTTAAGAATTTCAAATATAAATACATCCGTTTTAAAAACACACAGAAGTCATAAGACAAGCCTGCATCAATTATATTTGAGTATTCTACACCAGTTGTGAACTCATTAAATTTCAGCTTTACATCCCTATTCCCATGTCTCAAATACACTAATTTTTGTACCCCGATGAAATAAAACTCATGGTAACCTCTGAGCTAGGGAACTGTGCAACTCAGTCAAGGTACCCAGCACAAACTTTACAGTCACAGTGGGAAAAATGTTACCAAACAAGTCTCATCTAAGTTCCACTAAACATACATCTGCCTTACAGCATAAGTCTGAACACACATACTGTGGTAGCTCCAACTCCAGTCTCAATCTGAAAGGTGGCAAAACCAGAAATTAAGGGCTATATAATTCCATACTCACTCTTAGAAGCTATGTTCAAAATCTCTAATAAATAACTCAAACAACATACTAAAGAATCAATCATACATGTTTTCTCAATTTGGAACTGCAAAGTAAACAGACCATTATCTGATATAAGCAAATAAGAAACATTACAAGACAAGGCAAAGTCCTGTACGAGACCAAAATGTATATACACAACCTAAATCCCTAAAAAAAAGAGAAATAACTAGCACTAACCCTGCCTTTCTTTCCTACAAGGTTAACTCTGAAGTAACCTAAATTATTTTATATGAACATGCAGTAAACAGATAAGACAATCCAATAACTATTGAGATGTGGCTACATACTTGATTAATCACACATACAGAAACAAATTCAAGGTTAGAAAGGAATAATGAAGCCAGTTGCATGCAGATGGGAAAAAAAAAGCTAAATATTCGATTTAAAAACTAGAAAGTGACACTGTAAGAAGGAGTGATGCTGTTATCACAAGACTCCATCACAACAAGAAATGGACACTCTTGCATAGCCTAACAGATAAATAAGACATGGAATGAATGCTATTAGCAATTTCCTGTAGGAAAATGTAGCACAGGGCAGCACTTTCCACATTCACTGTTCCCATTCCCCCACAAGATGGCACTCCCTGCTGCTGGGACACTGCAGGGACCTGCCAGAGAAAGGATCTCCCCACCACAAAGCCTCACACCCTCCCAGTTAGACTGGAGATTGAAGACAGAAAAGGGGAAGCAGAAGTGCTTAGACACAAATTAGGTTGGCTTCTCAACAGGGGCAAGAAGTGAGTGACTGTACCTTGTGTTGGAGATTGCCTTTGCTGCTTTCGGATAATGAAGAGGATGGGCTCTTGAGCATGAAGAAGGATGTACTCCACTCCAACCATCTGGCTGAGAAAGAAACAACCAGAGTAAGTATCTTCCTCAAAATAAAATCTTTAAGATGTGAAAAATGACCAAAAGGCTTGACAATAAAGCAATGAAATTCTGATGCTTTGAATGGTCATCATGTGCAGTAGATAAAGGCAAAGGATTTCCTGAGCTAGCTATCAAACCCTAGGTGCATAGACAAAGGGAGTTATAACAACCTGACACAAGAAGAACGTATTAGCAACAGAAAAATAGCAAGGAAGTTAACAATCTATCATAATGGAGATGTCATTTAAATACAGCAACAAAGAACTGGTGTATGATGTGACCATCTGTGTGTCTGATGTAAGAGCCTCTCTGCAACCATACTGAGCACAAGTGACTTTACCAACGGACTTCTAGCTCTGCTTGCAAACTCCCTATCATATTGTAGAGTCGAAATTGTCCTCAAACAACTCACTTGTGCTCACCACAGCAGATGGGGAAGTGAAAAGTGAAAGTTAACTTGCACATGCAATCTCAATACACAACCATATGTGATAAGTTTATTTACAACACTCACTACTCTTATTATCCATACTAAAAAGCCAGCTCTTCAGAGAAATTATGTACTAATTATGGCACACAGCCAGGAGTATATGGAAACACAAACTATTTATGAACTCAGAGTATCCCCTAACATAAACCCTGTTCACTGCAGAAAAAATATTTAACTACTTACATTACTCAGATTCTGTTCAACACGGAGGATGAGAGAAGACAGCTTTTCTATTTCAGAGAAATATCTAAAGGGTGATTGACTGGAATCTCAAAAGATACACAGACTCCTTCACGCTTAACACCTCCTTGAGACGGCATAAGAAGAAGTAGAAAACATCCAAATACAGAAAAAGCTAGGCTCACTGGAAAGTGGTGGGACTAAAAAGCACAGAACAGAACGAGCTTTCCAGCTCCATTGCTTCCATTCCATCACCAAAGCCTCTGAAGGGAGGGACAAGGGATGCTGCACAAGAACCAGATGCAAATTACAACTTACTTCAAATGGTCCAGGGTCATCCTCTGCATTTTGACGACTTCATTATTACATGTTCGGTCATAGAAAGGGTTACTTCGCTCTGAGAAATAGTCCAACACACTCCCATTGTTTAATATTGGAATCCAGGAGCTGTCAACCCACGAAATTCCCAACAGATTATCTGGGAAAATAAATCTACATTGAGTACCAAAGCAGTCAAAAACACTACAAATACGTCCAAGAGTAAATTGCCACCCGTTAACAATTACAGCAGAGAACGGAGATGGAACACAAACACAACAGTTAAAATTAAAGAAGTATTTCATAGAGCTCAAGTAATAATTGATAACCTTTAACCTTCTGCAGGTCTCTCAGCAGTATATGAAAAAATATACCCAAAAAACAATAGCAAACACCAAGATGCTAACTTTGGGCAGATGCTTCCCAGTAATCTCGAACAAGAGATTCTATTCCTGACAATAAAATTAATCTGCCAAATTGCCTGCAGCAAAACTTGTTCCATAACTCAGTAGATATTACAGATATCTAACTACCAAAAATACCATTATATTAAAAAATCAAGCTTTTTAAATGAACACACTTTATAACCTACAAGTCATAATAGGTCAGTTAAATTCTTACAGATTTAGGGAATTATGAATTAAAGTCCCTGCATTTTGTTAACACGCTGCAGCAAAATGTTCCTTGAGCACATAAAAGAAATCAGTGTCAAGAACCAGTTCCATGGGCAACAAATTTTCTAACACTGGAGATCCAGGAGAACCTTGGGAAAAACCCCTGAAATTCATTGATTTTAAATCATAGCAGCAGCAAACAATTTCCAAGACACAAGAAAGCAGGAAGAGACATGCATTGTTTAGATTAAAAAAAAACTGTAAGTGATGAGAAGTCATTGAAGACTGACTGAAGATTTCAAATTCCCTCCTCACAGGAACCACTCCCTAAAGTTCATGCATTATATACATACCCTGAACTTCCACTTACCATTCCCCTGAGAATATTTTACGTTTGTCACAATTCAGCACGTTCAAGGATCATCAGATCAGTTTAAAAAATGTCAGCTCATACACTACTAGAAGCTTCTCTGAGAAGAATAATAAAGTAAAATTACCTGCTTAACAAATCAGGAAAAATGTAACAGAAATAGATACATGTAAACCATTTTTTCTTGCTAATCTCAGAATTTTCAGCCCAACAGTTCCATGCTGGGCAGGGAAAGGGAGGGGGAAGTCTAGAGGCATTAATGTTATTGCACATAGACTATTCTCTCTCCTCACTACAGAAAAGAAAATCTCAGAAACACAGCACTAAGATCCATTATTAAGCACCTAAGTCCTGGTAGTGCTGTTTATTCCAAATGCCATTGAAATCCAAAAAAGCTCTCCTTTAAAAAAAAATCTTAAAATCTTAAGCACTTGCATTCTTCTCATAATAAACTTTCACATTATACTTCGAATACAAACTTTGTTTGTATNATACATAGCTATCATGCTGTATATAGACTGATAAATGTATCGTAAAATGGAATATAAAGTTGGACCCTAAGACTCAATTATCCACAGCTGCTTAGTGCCAGTAGCTATAATTGCCTTTATAATAGCAAGACTGTTCTCTTAACTATTCTTGGAAAAAAGGAGATGAAGAATAAAACAAACCGTGAACCTGACACGGCTGACATATTGAAGGGTGTACTGTTTATTTTGGGTATAAGACAGGATGGCTTTCAGGATGGTATAAAAGGATGGTATAAGAAAGTTCCTGCTTCCCTGTTCCTTTCAAAAACAGGACATCTTGTGCAAAGCATTTCTTGTGGAATTTGCATCACAGATGCAAAAGTAAAGCACTTGTGACAATACTGCCAATCTGTTATGATTTTCAAGACAATTTGGAAGACAAGCCAGCAATCCACGGCAAAAAAGAAGAGTAATTCACACAATGTGCTGAACATGGCCTTGTTGGCCAGGTAGCCCAGCACTATGCTTGACAAACCAAGAGGAACAGTAAAGTAGCCTGACAGGGTATTGGGTCTGCCTGACCAGGTTTGGTAGGGGGAGTTACAGAGGTGGCTTCAGTGAGAAGCTGCTGGAAGCTTCCTCATGTCCTACAGAGCCAAGCACAGACCATGGTAAGGTGGCCGTCCCCCTGCAGCTACCGTGGCACAGTCCCACAGCTGCAGCCCCTGGAGGACCTCACAGTGGAGCAGGTGGATGCCTGAAGGAGGCTGTGACCCCATAGGAAGCCACGCTGGTGCAGGCTCCTGACAGGACCTCAGGTCCCTTGGACAGAGGAACCCAAGCTGGAGCAGGTTTGCTGGCACGACTTGTGACCCTCTGGGGGACCCACACTGGAGCACTTTGTTCACATTTCTCCCAACGCCAGGGCAACACAAGCCATGCCAAGCAGCCCCACGAGTTGCCAGGTCATGTTCACCTGGGCAAAGCCACCTCAAAGCTGGCCCAGAGGACAAGGCAGGTCAGAGGCCATGCTCGCTGTGACAATGGGCACTTGTCCATCCTGACCCAGCTCTGGGCACTGCAAAGATCTTCATCATTTTGGAGTGAGGGACTGCCTGTAACCAAGCTGCACAGAGGGTACTTAAAAATTGTAAGCAGGTTGGTTTAAGTGCCAAATATTAACATTAACCTGCATTATTACTTCTGACAATTTCAGAGACCAAGATGGAGTACACAAAATTTCTTGGTGACTTGTATTTTAGACCACACATGGCCTGATTTCAAATATTTGTGGAGAAAATAGTCTAATCCTCTTGGTTTGGTGAAAATGCAGTTGTTGTCATTTCAGAAAAATCTATTTTGAATTTAAATTATAGTCCCACATGCTGGTAGGCCCAAAGGGATACACAGTAAAATTACACTAACAATTCCATTTTTCAGAGGTGCAGAATTTTGGATTTTTCACAACAAATCTGGGATGGTTTTTCATAGGTACATCCATAGATCATCCAGCATTCTACCTTAATTTCTAACCTTTCCATTCCCCAAATTCAGGGAATATTATTATCAGCTTCACTCTTACCTGAGTCCCATTCATTTTTTAAATACTTAACCAAAGTGGCTAGGCTTAAATCCAATTTACTGGAATGAACCAGCTTTTGGAAACTATCATGTTGACTAATAACCCTAACTGGGGGAGTTAGGCAGTTATGCAGGGAGTTATGAATACCTGTTTATGGTGAAGAAGAAGAGAATGGTAGTAAAGAAGGGGAAAGAAGAGCAATAGGTGGGGGTGGGGCTGGGGTCTGAAAGGGCTCCCACCCTTTGGCTTGAATCAATGTACCCTTCGTAGGCAGGAAGGGACAATTAGATATAAACATTATTTCTGACTAGGAGAGGAGGGAACTTGGGGACTTTCCACTGGTGGAAAACATCAAGGCATTCCTAGCAGACCTTGTAGCTCCAGTACAACCACAGAACGAAACAAGAGACCTCTGATCAACAGCAGAGCCACTAATTCTGATCTAATTTGTAATAAATTCAATTAATTTCCCCCAATCGAGACAGTTTTGCCCAGGACGGTAAGTGATGAGTGATCTCTCCCTGCCCTGATCTCGATCCACAAAGCTTTCATTATATTCTCTCTCCCCTGTCTGGTTGAGTATGGGGGTGACAAAGTAACTTTAGTGGGTACCTGGCACTCAGCCAGGGTTAATCCACTGCAGGTAGATTAAAAATAGAAGTATGCCTCAAAATCTACTTAATATATTGATTATATTAGATAAAAGACTTTGAGGGAGCTTAAATAATCTGGAGTAAGACAAGAAGTTTTCACATCAGCTAATAATTTAACACAGCATTCCTCCATTAATTGTCTACATAATTCCTTCATGTAATCTCAAACAAGACAGTCAGAAAAACACACAGGACTACACATTATCAGTAATAATTTGAAGACAAAAAAGGAGAAAACCTCTGTGGCATTATCAAAATTGACCCTTCATGAGATTTCCCTAAATACCTGCTCTTGTTCATTCTCTAAGACTCCACCACACAGGCTTCTGATGTTTAGACACTAAATGTTTCCATTTAGAAACTCTCATGGAGAAAAATAACTTCTTTTCTTTTCTGAACCCTCACTTCTTCTCTCAAAGCTCAAATTTTTCACAACAATTTAATTTCTACATTGTTTACAACTAAATAAATAAATAAATATTCTTTAACACTTCATTCGAATATCCCTTCTTCAAAACATCTCTTTTTATTCATATCCCTGACTTGTCACCCAGATGTTTCTTGTTTTTTGTTACTTCAGCTTTCTTTCCGGCTTTCCTACCACCTGCCCTGCCTCACCACATCCACCTGAAGGGCTTTTAAGATTACCAGCCTCACTCGCTGCTCGGGTCCTGTGCAAGTCCCACACACATGCCAGCGCCTCCCACTTCCCCCCACACTTCAGAGCTGTAACTCTCTTTTTTAGCTGTCCCCTTCGGTCGCCATCTCACCGCAGGACCTCTTCATCCCCCCTGAAAAGGCTGAGTCTACCAGAAAGAAGCTTGTTTTCTCCAAGCGGCCCTAAGCACACGCTCTCAGCCTGCCGCACATCCCAGAAAGCTGCTTTTTGGGCAGCTTTTCCGCCCGGCCGCTCCAGCTTCCAAGCACCGTCACAGCACCACACCGACCCCCTCCTGCGGCCGCCCCGCGGAGGGCTCTGTCCCGCGGGCGGAGCCGAGCCCAGGCCGGCGGGCAGGGCCCCGGAGCCGCGGGGAGCGAGCCCCGAGCGCCGCTCTCGCCCGGGCCTACCTCGGATGTCCACAGCCGCCATGGCCGCGCCGCGCACGTCCGGAGCGGGGCGGGGCAGCGCGNCCGAGTCGCAGTCGCTGGCCAGGGAAACGCCTTCCTGAAACAGGGGGGTTATGCTGCCGCAAAGCCCCAGCGCACCTCAGCGTGACCTGCGCTTCACCCGAGTTCTGCATAACCAGAACGACAGCGCCAGTGCGGAAAATCGACATGCTCATTCGGAGCTGTTTGCTCAGAACGGGGGATATGAGGGTTTTGCAGTCGTTTTCACCTGACCTTGGCCCGCTGGTGTTTGCCGGTCACTTTCAAAGTGAGAGAAGTGGGCTGCAGGTTGCTGCTCAGTATCACACGCATGCAGCTTGAGCTGGCTGGGGTAGCCCTAATTTAGTTAGCCATGTGGGAATAATAGATGTTCTGAGGTCACATCACCAAAACACTCTGTGGTTTCTGTCCTGAGATATGGGCCTTGGCATTTTGGCTCTTAAATGAAATCGTCAGTCATTGGTCATTCCTAGAGTTAAGAACAACACTCAGTGGGTGGAAGAATATAGCTACATTGAAGATTAATAAGCTCCTTCTTTAGATTGACAGCTACAGTCTACCAATATGCTGTACAGTGTCCAATACCCTATGTCATGCTAGCTGTACCTCCAGGGACTCACCGTGCCTGAGCCTTTGCTGCCAAGATCAGCCACCCCCTTGCTGGCAGTAGCAGAGTCTAAGAGAGCCTGGAGTTATCGCCTTGCTGATGGCACGTGATCATAATTGGTGATGGAACCTCTTCCCCTTCCATTAGAGGCCTGTGTGAAAAAAGTATAGGAA
Organism: Dicaeum eximium; assembly: GCA_013396995.1. Classification (NCBI taxonomy): domain Eukaryota; kingdom Metazoa; phylum Chordata; class Aves; order Passeriformes; family Dicaeidae; genus Dicaeum; species Dicaeum eximium. Next base: position 567,447 of record VWZP01007715.1, on the reverse strand, counting down.
GTACTTTACTGTGTATGAAGTACAGGAAAGGGATATTATTGTTGTATGAGAGCAATCAAAAAGTTAGAGCAAAAGAGAGATGATGCTCCTTAGTTGCTCTCTATTCAGTCCTTTCATACTAATGCATTAGGAGACAGGCTGTAATTGCAAAACCACATACTGGTTTTTTTTTCTTCCCAGGATTCCTAGCTCATTCAATATGTTAAAGTCACCATATCATTTGTGAATATTCTGGGCTTCTTTTCTGTGAAGAAGAGGTGCCTGCAAAACACTTGCTTTACATCTTTCGGGTGTTGAAAGATGTGAAGGTAGCAAGCAAAGGTTACATAAAGTGACAAGGTCAGAAACAAAAATGCTGGTTTGGAAAACTGGACTCTAGTCTTGCCAGTAGTATAGTCATACATTAGATTAATAAAGGTTTTTCAGACTCTGATTTATAGATGTCCTGAGCCCTCGATATAAATAAAGTAATGCTGGTCATGCTTAGTGTGTTTTGTAATTCTCTGCAGACTGAGAAGTTAAGGTCTCTAAAATCTCTCACAGTTTATTATTCAAAATAAGATTTCTGTAATCTCAGTGCCTCATGGCTGCATCTCTAAAAGGGAGGTGATAACAGGCCTCTTGGCTCTGAGTGGTTCATAAAAATAAATCTAATAATATCTGAAAAAATATGGGGCAGGAGTGGTAAGTGTTCTGAGAAAATTAATCTTTTCTTCATAAAAAGATTTGCTTAATTGGCAAAATAAGTAAGAATAAGTAAAAAAGATTGAACAGTGGAAGAAAAAGTACTGAACAGAAGAGCACTGTCCAACTGTAATAATGAATTCAGAAGAAAGCCATGAAAACACAGTACTTGGTATCATTTAATAGCACAACTAGATTAAAAATCAAATCTAATCTTAATTTTCAATTTCATGATTCCTGAGTGCTTGTCTTTGTCACTGAGATAATATTTTGTGTAATATGTGCTTTTCCATGGGGTAATTCTCATGTGTGCACACTGCAGATCCCCATTCATTAGTTAGCTGCTACTCGTTAGCAGTTTCTACCTTTGCCAAACACATCTCTCTAGTGTTATCCACACCAGAATGTTTCCAAATAATTCTATGCTAGGTTGCCATTCTAAACCAAATACCTCTGTGTCCCTGTCATGAACAATCCTCCTGGAGGGAAAAATGCCACCAGACATTACAGCCATCCTTCTGGAGCATCTCTGATACCCTGTTTCATTCTACTTTTGTGCAAACCATTTCTTTTCAGTAGCAAATGTAAACTCAACCTCTATTTTAATTATTCATGTTGTCCATCTTTCCTGCTGATTCTGCACCTCTCCTCAGCAAGTATGTCTTAGGATGAGCAAGGGGCTGAAAAGTAGATTCCTGGGTGAGAAATAATGGGGCTTGATTGCTTACAAGGAATTTTCAATTACATGGTGAGACTAGCCAAAGCACTGCTGGAAAGAATTGTTAATCTGGTAACATTTTCACCTTCTGCTGTAGCATAAAAGCTTTTTCACCTGGCTTCCTCTAAAAGGAGAGTCCTAATGAGCACTGGAGTTCTGTCCCTCTTAGCAGGAGGTGTGGATTACAGATGGAGAGATAATGAAAGCTATTCCATAAAATGAGGAATTTATGCATGCTGCTTTTGATGTCAGGGAAAGGCACCTTAAGCAATGAATATTTAGACATATTCATTCCATTTGTGTGCTTTAAAAATGCATAAAACACTTGGATAAAAACTGACAGCTTTTCAAGTCCCGGTGTTGGATGTCATTTAGTGTCACTCTCCCTACAGTGGAATTATTTTTCTGTATTTCTGTTGTCAGAGCTAACGAGGAATCTCATGCTACTATGCTCCCCTATATGTAACAGAAAAGATTGTCCCTAATTTACAATGTTTGTTATCTCCAGTGGATGCAGGATTGTTAGCAGTGAGTGTTCCAAACCACATTATGGGTACAGCAGGGAGACTACCAAGGAGTCCCTTTATAGTTTCAAATAAACACAGCTAAACTGAGAGGACTACATCTAAAAAAGGATGGAAAACCATCTCTGTGCACATTTCTAACAGTCTGCGCAAATAAGCTAGCTATATGCCATCAGGTGGAAAGAATTGTTTATGAATCCTTATCATTAAACTCTGGGTAGTTTCCAAAAGATAACAGAGGCTCCTGAACAAGGATATCATCACAGCACCTCAGATTCTGCCCACCTGCATTTGGACTCACAGATTAATAGTAAATATCTCCAAGTCCCATTCTGTGTTCTAGTAAATCTAGTTCTGCAATGAAGCACAAGGGAAATTTAAATTCTCAAGCTAATGAAAAATTAGCTGGGCTTGAATTACTTATGAAATGAGCAATTTCCTACTGGTTTATAATAAAGAGGAATGGGAAAATATTATTTTAAATCCTTATCTCATGGTTTGAGGGAAAGACATGTAAACAAACCAGAGAGAAAGACATATGGGCAATGCAAAGAAAGTGCTGAAATCACAAAATTTGTGAGGAGGGAAAGGAAATGTTTAAGGGGGCTACCATGAGTTTATCACCCGTATTCTGTTTTAACATTTTTGCGTGTGAAGTTCCTTTCTTTCCACCCTGAAAACACTCATGTTGCTGGTATCTTCAGATGGCATTACACATGCAGTCATTTACAAAACAGCTTCCATAGGCCTCAAAAGCCATCACTGAATTGTGCTTTAGAAACCCATAGCACAGCCAAATTGCAAAATTTGATTTTTAAATCCTTAATCAGGCACTTTTGCTGACTACAAAGTCTGTTAATTTCTCCCTTCGCTCAGTGCATCTGCGTGTTCTTTTCCTTTTCCTGAGATGCTGTTTTCTGCACAGTTTTTATAAATACTGCTAATCACATGCATTGACTATAAAAAAAAATAGCCAGGCTTGTAAGCTCTTTTTTTCCCCTGAAAAAGTGCCACTGGGAAAATCTAACTAAAGTGGCTGCAATGATGGCTGCAGCTGGTGCCCTTCTCAAAACTGTGTCCCCCCCCACCTTGTTGCCCTCAGTATGGGCTACAAAGAGTAGAGGAGCTGGGGGACACTAAGAGTAATGTTCTTGGCATCATTAGAGCATTTTAATACATCTCATACTGCTTTATTAGAGTCTCCTGTTTGAAAGAATGGGGAAAGAAAAGACGAAACCCTGCTAACAGTCTAAAAGCTTCCTGAAAACAATTAATCTCCCAGTAAGCCCCAAAAGGCTATCTGTCAAGAAGTTAATAAAGATGAAATGTCAGGATGCCACATGGCTGCTAACAACTGCAGGCAGGAGGGGAAATGAGCTTCCAAGCAAAGCACAAACAATGTCATCTTGCATATGATCATGTATTAAAACCAGCAACTGCAGATGCTGACTTTTGTGTCTCTGCAGATATCTCTGACCTTAGCATCTCTGCTGCTGCATTGGCTTTGTCAATGTAAAAGCCCATGACAAAGAAGGATGCAGCAAGAACAATCTACAGGTGTTGGATCACCTGGAGGGGACTGGTGGGAGAAACAGAAACTGCCCCATGTCCCTAGAGCTGCGCAGGTCACATACAGGCCAATGTCCAGCAAGAGGCAGATGAAGCTGTCAGACACATCTGGAGCACGGCCTCCATCCCATACAGTTCTACTTGTGTGGATTTGTTAGCTGGATTGGGAGTCAACCAATGTTTCATTTCCCCCCAGTTTCCAAAGGGCAGATGAGGGCCCTGGAGTAGAGCCCTGGCCCAGTCACTGCCAACAAGCAAACAGTGTCTGCTGACAGTGAAGGCTTGCCCAGGACAGGGAAGGGGAGAAAAGCAAAACAATCTTCTCACCACACATCCTGTTTATTGCACATGTCTAGCAATCTAATATTCCCAATCTTTGGACTGCACCACAGCCTTAGTGTTTGGCGGGTACCTCTCAGTAAGCTTCGAATGCCATCATTTCGCTGTGCATTGTAACCCCAAAAATAGCCAAATTGCAAAGTCACAGGGTTTTATCCCTTTAAGTCAGGCACTTGGCTGATCTGAAAGAGTTCTTTAATAAAACAGAGTCTCTCTAGTCTGATGAAGAAATCAAGATTTATTTTCCTGATTTACTGTATTTTCTATTGAAAAACAGAGGGCTTCAGTTTGGCAGTGAGCCCTGTGCTTCCAAGTGGGAGGATGCAAAACACGGACAGGCTGACCAGATCAGGAAGTGAAAAGAAAACACTTAATTTCTATATTTCAAAATTGGAGAGAGCTACAAAATCCAGCAAGCAGCAGTGGTGGCAGAACATTAATGAAACTGTCTACTAATATCTCTGCTTCAACAACTGCAGGCCTCATAATGCTAAAAGGGGTCTATTTCACTTCAGTGAAGAATTTTCATTTCTGCTCTTTGAGTCACAAATGCCTTTTCTCTGCACCTTCCATCTACCTAAAACAGATATCCTCACCTACCATTAAATCTTAGTGTGCACACTTCATCACTTCTCTCTAAGGTGCAAGGTCCTCTATGGGGTAGGAAATTACTAGTGAATTGGTGATCAGCATGGGCTCTGGGATCTATAATTTATAGAGAAATCCCACTCTCAGGAGTATATATCTCTTCTTCTGCAAGACTAACAAAATTCCTATCCCAGGCTACATTAAAAATTCCAGGTTTCCGTACCCAAATACAGTTTATCTTATACTTTGTTTCAGTAGGGTCCCAAAGAAGCAAGGTAGATCCCTTGGGTATCAGAACAGTATCAGCCCATCATGCTGGTGCTGCACTGACCATCAGAGACTGAGATCAGAGCTGCTATGCCACTTCACAGAAGCTTCCAGAGCCTGTCGTTGAGACCCTGAGCTCAGGATGTACAAAGCTGGGACAAAGTAGATTAGCATGAGAGCACTGTCCAGTACATTTTTGCACATGTGAGAATCCATCTGGGATATTCTCTCAACCACATCTACCAAGAGTGAGCCAGCTGTAAACACTTTACACCGGGCTTTGGTAGGAAAGAGTAGGTTAAACTAATTGAGCTCACATCCCAGAGATTCAGCATCTGCTCTAAACAAGTGATGGACCCACACTGGTACCAGAGCCTCATCTGAATAATGGAAAGAGCCACAGCACCCCTTTGCTTTGCACATCATACTGAAGTCAGCAGGTATGTGGCAACTTACAGAACATGCTGGGGTATTTGCACATCCAGCAAAGAACTAGTCATGTTTTCTATCAGTGCAATAGAGAGTAGAGCAAGGACACTTATGGATTAAAAATCAAATTATCTTGTTTGATCATTCCCCCCAGTCTCTTCTCCCCAGTGTTTGAAACATTTCTTTTGTTGAACAGGAAAAAATCAGAATAGCAAGGCTGGAGATACATGAATATAGCTGATCTACTGGAGCGAAGCCAAACCAGCAGAGCCAGGAATGTGTTTCTACAGTACTTAGCACAGCGGGGCTGCACTGGGACTCAGAAGCTATCATGATGCAGTGATAAATAATGGTAATAGGAACATCAGGAGATGAATACAGATAAACTGCATGTCCTACAAATCTGTCAAAAATTAACATTTACCATCAGCATACACCACATGACTGTCCTTCACAGCTTGATTCAGTGCCATGAAGTGTATACTGTTGTTCAAGGGAAAAAACATAAGGCAGGGCAATGATCACCCTTCATCAACAGGGCTCTTTCTTCAGGATGGACTTCCCCAGTATGGGACAAATCAGCAGCAAAGTGTTTAGTTCACATATAGAGTGCTGCATCTGTAAAAAATTGCATCTGGCGACATTGCATTTCTGCCCAGCAGGAAACGTCCTTACATAATCAGCTGGGGCACTGTACTGAAACAGGACAGCTTGAGCCTTACTGAGCTATGCAGTCTTATAGAGCTGTACAGCCCCAGAATAATCCTTGTTTAGTGTCTGACACTTTATCAAGTCTCTCTCTATTTTAGATTTTTTATTCTGAGTAATAACAAGATTTGGATTTAAGGAAGGGTAGGGTAAATTAGTTTTCTTGCTTTTGTAAATCTACTATCAGACCTGTGGTGAAATCAATATCTTTCAGATTTTAGCTCCAGGATTACTGGAGTATCTTTTCCATCCATATTATCCATCTATTAAACTCACTGTTGTTGTTCCTTCCTAAAAAAGAAAGGTGAGTGGAGAGGAACATTATATGGCTAATGACTTACTAGCCTTTGAGATGAAACCTCGGACTCTATTCTGGGCAGAATAATTGATCACTTCAAACTGATTCTCAGGTGAGTATCAAGGATACAGAAGCAGTAGCCTGAATTTTTGTGTTGCTCATGGGTTTTCTACTTTCTCATCCATACTGGCTTTTATGGCAGATCAAATGTCTCCTCTGTCTTTGAACATTTATAAAAGTGGACATGGAAAGATGCATTCATCCCATATTTCTCTTTCTATAGGAATTTAATTTTTAAAAATGCATGTGTTTATCTGTTTCATAGTCCTCTTTAATCAAATTTATTCAGTACCATTTACAAAATTCCCAAAGCCTCCCAGTACAGAATAAGCAATCTTGCTAATAAGGTCAAGCATAGCTTATCCTTCTAATTACTCTGCATTTTTTAGTACTGGTATATCTAAGCCTAGAACTGTAATGAAAACAGTCATATAATTGTGCAACTTTATGAAGGAAAGAAACAGCTCAATGAGAGATTTACCTAGGCTGATCCTCATAAGCAAACCATACTTACTTGAAAACCAATGGGTTAAGAATTAAATGAAGTGGGGATACAGCAGTCATTGGGTAGTTAGTTGACAGGACATGCAATCAGAGAAGCAAGTAGAGGCACGGTAAATGAGTAATTAAAAAAAAAATCTATATTAATACAGATATTTTCATTTTTGAGGAAAATTGTCCATTTTGATTCTATTCAGTCTTCTCAACACCAGGAAATCTTTATTTCCTGAGCTGCCAGGACACTCCTGCTCAGGGCTAAGAAATTATTGTGGCAGGTGTGCACAGACAAGCAGGTCCATAAGGATAGCTCATCTGAGTCTCCTCAGGGCGATATTGTTAATGTAAGCTGTGCGTGATACCTTATGGGGAAAGAAATACCTTTCAAACAGCCTACCAATGCAATAACAGTGTGTTGCAGGAACCACTAAATAAATTTTCTGCAGTGAAATCCTCAGTGAGCTTTGATTAAATAGGCATAGTACTAATCTCTACATGTCCTCACCTGAGACCTTACATTGGCAATGTTATGTGGACCAACTAAATTAGTTTGAAAGTCTTTCACACATCAAGAAATTCTCTTCTCTTTGTAGGATGAAGCAATGATATTTCCTCACTCAAAGTTCGTTTAAGCTCTCAGTATACACACAGTTATACTGATACCACACAATGCTGGCCACCTTCCATCACTGCAGTGTCCTGGAAGATGAGGCCTGGCCTGGAAAGCTGTCTGGATGGGGAACAGAACCATTTTTGCAACAAAATTTGAAAGACGAGAACCTCAGTAAACTGCAGGGCTGATGCTACTGGGATCACACACAGATGGTGAGTCTGTGACCACACTGCCTGGGGCTTTGTGCTCACCAGACCTCACAAATTTGTTTGTAGGAAATCTGGGAATGCACGTCCTCAGGAAAACCCCATATGCTGCAGGACGCATGTTGGAGATACAGCAAGAAGTGTTCCTCCTTCATAGTTTTTCTTCCTTTTTTCTTGTAAGCAAATCACCCATATATGTGGTAAATGAGCTTAATGATCTCCATGCAGCTTTTACTCAAATGGTTTCACTTGAGCACTTCTTTAGATACAAGAATCCCCATGCTCAGAAATGGATCTGTCTCTAGGATGAAGTGAGCCATCTGCTTAGCTGTGCACTGTAGCACCCTCAGCATATTAGGAGAGAGAGAGAGAAAAGCAAGCAGAATAACTACATCCAACTGGAAAAGCAAGTACAAATGCATTTACACTGAAATTTGACCCAGGCCCTGCAGTTTACCCTTCAAACTCAATAACAGCCCAGGCATGTTAAAGGTCAGGACCATAAAACACCTTTGTCTCACCTCTCTTCCAAGGATAGCACAGCTAAGTGAGCTGCAGGGCCTGCCAGTCTGCCAACAGAGAAGCTAAGTGCTCTCTTAGGGGACACTACCATTTACTGGTATCGTCAGCCACACTTCCTGAAATAGCCTGTTTCTCCTCAGAGGCCACTCTAATCACCATCAACAACTTGCAGGGACTTTTGAGACCAGACAGGAAAACAGCACAAACTCTCTCTTTGACATCAGCCCAATCAAGTATGACTAGCACAGCAAGAGCCTTCCAAGACCCCAGGGTTTGGTACCCTCAGGAATGACAAAGTCAGTAGCATTGAACTGTTACCTTAGTGAAGATTGTGCCATGACATAAGACAATGAAAATGGATGGGGATATGCAAGACAGTTCTTGTAAGCCCTGGGTTTTGAAGACATTACCAAACTAGGAACTTTCCAGACAACCCTGCTTGTTGTGAGATCTTAACTCCTTCACACACTGCCAGACCAGATATAAAAAAGCAGACACTTTTCTAGCAGGTCTGCTTGCACTGTAAAATTACTGCTTGTAGTTTCCTCTTGCAGTTCAGCTGAAGTTGAAAATAGCTGTGTCTCACACAAAGCAAGCAATTAGAAGCACAAGCATTTCCATTTGCTGCCATGTGTCATTTTTAATCTCATAAAAAATACTAAGCCACAAAACTAAGAGAGAGATGGTTTTTCCAGCTTAGAGGTAGTTAGATGCACTTTTGATGTGTGCCTATATGATACCATGGAAGAATTCAGCTGTATGAGTTATAGCTGTATGTGCAAGTTGAACCCAAGGGTGCTGGTGTGAGCTCTTCAGGCAATGGACAAGAAACGATAAATATACACTTATCTTGGAATGCAGTTGCAATCACTGCTTGATTCTGAAGATGTAAGCATGGTGTAAAGGCCAGGCAACAGTCCTAATGTAAAAACACAAACTGAGCATGCTTTACTACTGGTGACCATTGGATGGCGTTTCTCTTCAGAGTACCAGCAATTCAAAGCTCATGGGGAGTCAGCGCACTTTAGGATTCTTTTTTGTGTTGTTCAGTAATTCAGTTTCCAGTTACACTCACATACTGTCTCATTAGACTGAAACCCAAGTGGCTTATTTTGTACAGATCTGAACACCAAGTGTCACCTGGTCACTCTTGGAGTTAAGTGATCTTTACTCACATTGAACTATGTGTCATTTACCTGGGCAGCAGGAGGATGCCAGCCATGAACAGACCTGCAGTAACTGCTTCTAGGAAGTTGCTTATTCCCCGCTAATGCTGCTCACTATGCAGTCTGTTAGCATTACAGGAATGAGTGCCTTCACCTCCATGGCGGGTGGGAACAGGTACCCTGCCAGGCTGGTGGAACAGCTGATGTGCAGTAACTTGAGCCCCTAGTGCTGTGGTAGCATTAGGCAGTTCTGTAGGTCTTCCTGGAGCAGTAGCAACTGATGGTGGAGTGAGGGTCTGCTTCCTTAGGGTCTCAGAAAAAGCATTGTTCTCAAGTCAGACCTAGGTCACTGCTAACTCAAAAACCTCCCACCACACCCCTTTGCCCAGTGTAGATATGCCTCCAGAATCAGGACAGCTTTGTGTGCTGGAAGATAGAGAAAGAATGAGGGGTCAAAGATAGAGGAGCGCCTACTCTGTGGCTCTCAATATTGGTCTGATAAGCAAGATCTGGACGTGATTTTTTCCAGATCTACTCTTTTCACACACAACAGAGGAATCAACCTTGCTGCTCTTTAGTCCAGCTTGAGTAAAGTGCAAGAGCTACCCAGGACACTGGAGTTCACTTGAGAGATAATAGCTGTAGCCGGGATGTCAACAGCTGATTTTAAGAGGTTAAAAGTGTTTTTCAGACTTTTATTTTTGGCAGCATTTCCTTCCAGTGTGACTGTTCTGCAGATCAGAGTATTAATTTTTAATTAAAGTGCAAAAACAACCACTGGGAATGATGTTAAACTGTTGTGATTTGACCTGTCCTGGGTTCATGGGTAAACCTCTTAGTTAGCAATTTGTTACCGCATTTATGAAAAAGAAGGAAAGAATCCAGAACGCTAAAACCAGAATTTGGAACAGTAGTTTTAATTCTGAACAGCTGCTCTGTTTAACCATCCACCTCTTAGTATTGTCAGCAAGCATTTTTGTGACAAAGATGCTGCTCATATACACACACGTGCAGCAGCTTGTCATGGAGACTCTCTTATTTACCTGCAAACATTTCTGTGGGCTATTCTTGATTGTATACTGTTCCTGGAAGATTCATTGTAGTCCTGATTAACCATTCTCAAACAGGCAGCCAGCAGGCATCAAACAGCCCACAGGATGAACTGATCCAACACAGAATGCAGACTGTGGAAGAAGACATGCACAATACTCTCCAAGTGTGTTGCATTTGATGGACACTTGTAAACAAAGGATCTCATGTTCTGAAAAGGAATTTTTGACTACAACAAATGATATGGAGAGATCAAAGAAATTTGCACCTAGGTGTTACCTTCTGTTAAATGTGATTTTATTTCCCTTTCCTCTCTTCCTTGGATATAACTCCATAAGATAATTTCCCCAACAAAGGACTTCAGAGGCTTCTCTGTTTTTGTTCTCCTGGCCTTTCAGAAGTTCTTTCTCTTTTTTTTCCCTGTATATGGACATAAAAGGCCATGCTGCAGAGCTTTACATACAGTTTGGAAATAAATAATGGATGATTGACTAAGCTGGTGACAGACTGTAGCAGCAGCAGTTGTGTATGCTGGAATATTGCTGCTTTTTGAGAATTCTGCAGCTGAATGGAGGCAATGAGGGATCTCTTTTGTTCACAAGGGATTGACACCATTTTCATCACAATAGGAAATAGGTGAGGCTTGTGCTTTGGCAGGAAGGATTTGATGAAACAACTCTTACATGGCCAACAGTCCCATCAACATGAATGAATGCACAAGAGCTGGACTGAGGCCTTACGTGCTATACTGCTTTCCAAATTGATACCTGCTACTCAATATATATAAACTCACTTCCTCACAGCAGCCTTTGGAGTTCCAATTTATAAAAAGCTCACCTAACACCATAAATGCTACCGTGGATTCACATCCATCTACAAGAATAATAGATTGGTTTGGGTTGGAAGGAACCTTAAAGATCTTCGTGTTCCAACCTACCTGTCATGGGCACGGACAACTTCTGCTAGCCCAAGTTGCTCAAAGCCCTATCCAGCTTGGCCTTGAACACTCCTAGGGATGTGTTCTCTAGAAGCTTCTCTGGGCAACCTGTTTTTGTGCCTCGCCCCTCTTATCAAAGACAAATGTCTCCTTTATGTCCAATAAATCTACCCTCTTTCAGTTTGAAGCCATCCCCCCATGTCATAACACTACCTGCCCTTGTTAAAAGTCCTCCTTCAACTCTCTTCTAGCCTCCTTTAGGTACTGAAAGGCTACAATAAGGTCCCCCCCCCTCCAAGCCTTCTTTTCTCCAGGCTGAACAATCCCAACTCTCTCAGCCTGTCTTCATAGGAAAGATTCTCCAGCACTTCAATGCCTCACCAGAGCCCAAGTGCCCAACCTCCTCAACTGTCTCAAGAGCCTTTCCAGTTTCCTTCCAGCAGTATCCTGAAATGTAGAGAATCTGTTCCATATGCCTGTAAATTAATCATCTTATGTGCAGGCAGAAACAATTGCACCTGGAGGAAGGCTGGGACAGCTCACAGATATGTAAGATCCAGTATTTTTCTCAATATTTACCATTTCCCCCATATCTTCCAGCCAAGAACAGGACTCCAAAAAGACAATTTTCTTCAGGTAACTTGTGAACAGGAAATTATGGTTTAGTGAGTCACAGATCCTAAAATATCCTATGAAGCATGTGACCTCTGCATAATACTACTATTAATAATAATAGCAATGCAAGTGTATGCTTTTGGAACATGCTAAGGAAAGCTCAGTGTGGAGGAGGAGAGACAGGCACACTTAGGCAGTTTTAGATACTCACAGCACCTGGGGGCATCCAGACAGACAGGTACACCCCATCTATTGCAGAATGGGATAGATAAGTATGTTCTGCTTCTATGGACAGAAAACCCCTCTCTGTTGGACAAAAGGCAGCACAACAGCTAATACTGACCAACACCATGACCTCATCTCATGGCACACAGGTAATGACTGCAAACTGGCTTAATTTTATCTGAATGTATGTATGCTTTATTTCACAGTTCAGTGCATCAATATAATATATATACTTACTCTTTCTGATACTTTCAGGTTCCTGTCATGTTTTCAAGCTGAATATCACTAAAGGTGTTGACCACTGGCAAGCCTGTATGGGGAGTCTAGTCGGCCTAAGACAGCTGAAATCTAGACCTGAACATCACCTCATATGTTAAATGAAATGTGAGGTATCTCTCAAGCACAAATCTTGTCTGACTTGGGAAGGTGACAGCTTCTCATGTTTTCCTCCAAGCACCATATTCCTCTTGAAAAGCAAACAAACAAAAACAGTTTTTTATGAGGTCAGTGTGCTGACCCTATGACTGGTGTGATGTTTTGTAAATATTCTGGTACAGCCAACACTACTTAACTCCTGTCCAGGAAGAAGGATCTAGTGGACTAAACTGACCTTTGCCAGCCATCCTGCACATTTTATAGCAGCTTTGAATTCTCTGGCTGAGAGATCCAGCTCTCAGCTGAGGGATACTCTTTGCTAGCAACAAAGAGTCTAAGTTGGCCAATTAACAGGAATCCTTCAGACATTTCTGTTATGGTCTGTTTTGGGATTTACAAGGTTGTGGCATTCATCCTCATAGGCACCAGCAATGTCAGGAAGAGAGTTTGGACATTTCCGGAAGACCTACAAGGTGGAAAACTCATTTGGGTGTTTAGGGAACATTTGGGACTAAGCCGCAGTTTGATATATTCAGTATAGTTCATAATGCAAGGACAACCCAGTTTTATCACTATTTTGTGACCATTTCTGACCACATCTGCACCCATAATGCCAGTGGCCACTGCCAAACTCTTCTGTAAGAAAACTTACACTTTTCATAGCTTGTTTCAGACTACCACTGTTGATCAGTAACCAAAGGAAGAAATCTCAGATCCCTTAAGCAGAGGGGGTGGGAGAGGAGAAAAAGTCACTTATGTCTCAGTGCCCCTATGCCATGTAACTCCATGGGCTCAGGCAAAAGCTAAAAAAGGGAAGCAACTACTCCCAATGTCACTTTGCTACATCACCCTCCAAGAAAATAGTTCCTTCTTCGATAGCTTCTGCAGCCGCTCAGATCTCAGCAATTAATCCTCTGTGGCAATCTCCTTTCCTCTGGCAAAGTCAGCGTTCCACCACAAGAGATATTTGTTGTCCTTGTGAATTCTCCCAAGCAGCAATCAATAATGGTACAATGAAACCTCTGAAATTACTTAAACTTACTTTGTGTAATATGACTAGCGGACAGATTAAAACAATGTCCCAACAGGAATTTTCCTTCCTGAATATTTAGGTCCCACACATCAATTCCATTCTAACTACTGTGACTAATATCCACCACCGCCACACCCATCCCCCAGGATTTCCTGATTTTAGATCATGTGTACTTTGTAAGATTTGTAAGTAATTTATCTCACTCTTGGCTTGAGGTACCTAAAAATGCTGAGCATCCATTTTCATAAAGTAAGATTTCTTGAAGATGTAGCTAGTAGTGCACCTGGAAATGAAAGCACTTGAAATCATGTCATCACTGCTGAATATCTTAGCTATAATTTCTCTTGTGAAAGCATTTTCAAAATTGTATTTCTATCACAATAAGTGTGATGCTATTTGCCTCTCCTTGTGGCTCTGGCTTTTGGATTCAAGTGGGTAGATGTGTGTCTGTCCCACACTGTGACCACAACCTCAACAAGGTCCAGAAACTTAGCAGCAAGGACTAACATTACCAATGCATAAAGCACAACTCATTGGCCCTGCTAACAAGGAATTATCCATGCGCCCGTCCCAGTCCTGCATTAATATCTTTACATGGAGCTGTGCCACACAGCTATCCCAGTTTGCCCAGCACTGCAACACCACATGCCACCACAGTAGGCTGTACATATCCCAAAGAGAAACTCAAGTCTCCATTTTAAAATGTTCTCATGGTTGCAGAGAGAAGCTTGAACACATAGCACTATAGCTGCAGCCTTACCATGTAAGAGTTGCACAGGTAATGAAAAGATGCAACCCAATATATTATTGAGAAAAAAAAATTCAGTGGTTTTTTTCATCCATCCTCTAGTTTTTAAGCATGAGGTAAGACCTACAAAATCTCTGGGCACAACAATGCATCCAAAATACATCTAACTGTTCTAATATTCAATGCAGACATGATGTTAGGCCTAAGAAAACAATGCCTCATGCTGCACACAGTTTTTCTGCTGTTGGTCTGCAGCAGGAGAGTCACTTCCCACTGATACCCCCAAACCAGGACATGTTCTAGGCATCAGTGAGCATCGACCCACTTTTCAGCAGCACATGGGAAAATTTGTTTCAGGAAAATCAAAGTCCCTGAGTGACTGGTGCTAGGGCAGTTACTGGCCCTTGGCTTCTGCTGCCCTGATGCAGAGCACACAGGAGATTTCATGGTCTGGCACTTCTTTGCCCAGTGATATGGAGTACACACACCAAAACACTTCGAGGGACCATGAACAGGTCTTGATGGTGGATGGCCACTGGTGGGATTTGGGAGAGGAGATGGAACCGGGAAACTGGGGTGAGGAAGGGAATGGAGGTGGTGGAATCCCAGCCTGCAGACCGGGAGGCGATGTCCTCAGGTATGGGAGGGGAAGGCATAGGGGAGCAGAAGAGACCCGGCTGTGGGGGCTGCAGGGAGCCCAGCCTCAGGGAGAGCAGGACGGCGGGCATGGGGTCTGTGGGGTCGGCCAGCCCGGGGAGCGGAGGGTCCCGGCGTACGCTCGCCCCTTGCCGGGCCGGCGCGGTGAGCTGGGAGCGGAGCCAGCGCATCCCCACGCCTGAGACTCGCCCCCGCCGCCCCGCGCTGCGCCGGGCGGGGGTCGCAGAGGAGCGGGGGGCGGCGGTGCCCGCGGCGNGCCGGGCGAGCTCATCGGACGGGCGCTGGATTTCAAGAGCGAAGGGGCGCAGTGCTACAAGGACAAGAAATTCCGGGAGGCCATCGGCAAGTACCACCGCGCCCTGCTGGAGCTGAAGGCGCTGCTGCTGCTGCTGAGCCAGGAGCCGGCCGGGCAGCGCCCTCCCGCCGCCGCCGCCGCGGCGGGGCTGAGCGAGGAGCAGCGGCAGGCGGTGGAGGCCATCGAGGTCGACTGCTACAACAGCCTGGCAGGTCAGCGGGGCCGCGGGCGGGGGTCAGCGGGTCCACACCTGCTCCGCGCACACCTCCCTCCCCCTCCGCAGAGCAGCGCTGCCGCCCCGCTCCCCTCGCCGCATCTCCTTCCCTTCCGCTGGCTTCCATTTTCGCGTTCTCGCTCCCGCTGGGCACAGCCGTGTTGCTCCGAGCAGCGCTGGGGAGGGGGTGCACGGCCGCTCCTGGCGCTCGGGCTCGCCCGCCACCCTCAGCCCTTCCCCCGGGCGGCTCCATCCGCCCCCGATGAATCCGTGCCCTCCTCCCCCGGGAGACAGGTGGCAGGGCGGCGGTGCGTGCTTGGGGCGCTCCGGCTGACAGGAATCGTTGGCTCGTGAAATGGCCAAGATTGCCTGCTGCGCTGTACCCTCAGCCCGAGATGTCCTTCAGTCCCTTCGCCACAGCTCCGGCTCTGCAGCCTGTAATTAGTGGTATTACAGAGAGACGGACTCCTACCACATTTGATGTAGGGAAAGGGAAGGGTTTGGGCGCAACTGCAATACCTCCAAATAGTTCTACCAGATATAAAAAGAATTTTTTGGCTCCTTAGCTCTTACAGTTGAAAGCCAGTACAGTCCTGGCTTTTTGCTAGCTTCCAGTCATCACTGTGGTCAGTAGACATTTGATCATGCCTCCCTTTGCTCCCTACCATCTGTTTAGAAGTGCTGCAGGAAGATGGAGAGGGGTGGTGGGGGGTTTAACTACTTTGTAGTCTGATTCTGAAGTCCTTACTGAAACAGAACTCCTGTTGACTTCAAGAAGCTTTATCCAAACAAGTGCAGGATCAGATGTTATTTTTGGTTCCCAGCAGCACATGGGGTTTTTTTCTTTCCAAGCCTGAAAGCATCTCTACAACAAAAATTTGTGCCTAGGTATATACAGGGAAGAGAGCATTCATAACTTGGAGAAGATACACAAAATAACAGCATTACAAAAGCTCTGCTGTTTCCCAGAAGGATGAAGGGTCACTCATAACCCTTTATATCCTTGGGGGTAAAAAATGGCACAAATCAGGACATTAGCTTTTGGCTTTCTAGACAGAGTTGGTTAGCTTTGTTTCCTGTTCTCTAGTGCTAGAAAAGATGCAGTATAAAGTGAATGGTTTGAAACACCAAGCCAGCATCCTCTCATCATAATGCATGCCAATCTCTTACATTTAACATGCCTTTTGGGATGTAATGGGGAGCATAATCTAGGCTCCCTTTCATCATGTTTCCAAATACTCTTCCTTCGAAAGCCTATTGAAATCTCGTAGGTGGAGAGGCAAGTGAGATTTCAGAGCGATACCATAATTGCACAGATGTAATTTTGTCTCTCTACAAATTTCTGTTCACAGGTTTATTAAAATCCATTGATTGTACTTGGCAAGGATCATTTAGATTGGCAGGGTTACGCAAAGAGCCCATAATACTCTGAACAATATAGCTTGGTGAGTTCCTAGGCTTGAAAAAGGGCTCACAGGCACTATCTCTGTTAGATACAAATGAGACATGGTAGGTAGACAGTAAATGAAGTGGGAGAGAGGAATGGAATTTGCTTCTGAGGCACTTTCTGCCGGTACACAAGTTCCACTTGCTAGAAATGTCTTGACTCCTGCTGATGGAGTTGTCCTGTGTCATTGTCATTGTCCAGCTCACTTTTTTACAGTTTCATGTTTGTGCAAGGTATTTTTGTCACTGTTGGTTGTATTTGATCTTGTCAGCAGTAGCAATTGGTGTGAGAAACATTCTCCGTCTTTATTCTAGATATGAACAGATTTTTTCCTAAATTTAACCAGTATGAACACAGAAGGAGGTGAGTATAATTAACCCTGGACTTACAAGCAGTGCTTTTCCTGGGATAACCTCACAGCAGGTCAAGCTGTCATTTTGCACAGGCGGTTGTCACATGTTTTCAGTAGATGGCATGCACAGAGCAGAGCACAGCATTTGTCTCAGAAATGCATAGCTTTGTGTGTCTCTGCTGAGCTATCTGCAAGCGATTTTAAAGAAATGCCCTGCATGCTGGAGAGGGGAGTGTGCAGCTGAACTGGAATTGCAGTGTTTTTACTCCTAGCCTGGTCACAGAGCTTCCATTCTAGCAGGAGGATCAGTGAATTCATGTTGAAAGAGAAAGGAAGAGAGGAGAGGGAGTTTCCCCAGAAAAGTAACAGTGATTAGTATATATTTCTAAGAGCAGTTTAAAGACGTGCAGCAGTGAGACTTCATTTTCTATGTGTGATGCAGCAGAAGACATCAGTTCCTTTACACAGTGGGCTCTAGCAGAGGTACCAGCACGTACTGTTACAGCTGAAGTCAGTGCTACTTGACATGGGGAGCAGAGGAGATGCAGGGAGTTTTGCTTCTGAGCACTGCTGGCTGCCTAGAGCTGTTTCTAAAATAAATAAATCTGTATAGTGCAGAAAGCATAGCAGCAGTACATGTTAAGTCTGGAGAAGGCAGCTTTTCACTGAGCTCTGAAGTATAGCCGGTAGCATTACCAGCTGTCATCTGAGTGTCCTTATTATCAAGTTCTTTTAGCACCTCCGCTTACTCTCTAAGCCTGGCATTTGAGAAGCCCACCTTGCTTTTGCACTGTCGTTTTTCATGTGGGCACCACACATCCACCTGTCAAAGATGCTTTGCATCACAGCTACAGATGCACACACACATTGACTTGTTTAGATGCAATGAGAGTCAGAGGAGAGCATCAACTACAGGTAAATATGCACATAGGTGAGAAATACACCCAGAGGGGATTTTGTGTGATCTCATGGGTAAAGGCTGGGGTTGTTAGTTTGTTGGGTTTTTTTTTTTAAACTGACCAATTGCATGAGTAGGCACATGTGGGCAAATACTAAACGGTTTTCAGTGCCTGTCATTGCCTGCCAAAGGTAAATTTAGGCAGAGATGTGCACACAGATTCTTGTTTAGGTCCACTTGTTTTGTAGAGCACCTTCAACAGGCAATTCTACTGTAAGATGGGGTGGCCAGCTCACATATTTATTAAAAGCCTCCCAATATTTGGTGTGTTTTCCAAGGTCTGCTGTTGTAGAGCTGTGTGGCACACCCACAGCCTAAATTATTTAACCCATTTCAAAGGATCCCAGATGTGCTGGGTCTTAAGTTCTTGTGATTTTTTTTTAAAATTACTATTTTAAATCAGCCAAGGATTTTCAGAACTTGCCGTTGGCAGAGCTGCTCATGTTTCTTTCATTGAGCTGCTAGCTGGGCTTCATTTTCAGCTCCAAGAGTTTTGCCTTAAAGGCACTGCCCTTCACATCTGTGCTGCTGTGTTCTTGCATGGGCCTGCCAATACCCCACCATTTTACCACAAGTCGTTCTGATGAATGTCACCAGAGGCAAGAGCAGCAGCATGGCCAAGGCTCCCAGAAATTGCTAGGGTAGGCAAAGACAAAAACCTACCAGCAGCATAGAGCATTGCGGAATGAATGCAGGGTTGTAATGCAAACAGTCCTTTCTTTATGACTCACTGACGGTCTCTGACCTTGAGGAAGTCACTTGACCTCTTTTTGCCTCTCTCAGCCCTGTTGAAAAATAAAGAACAAGGACCATGATCTCATCTTGATGGTGCATTCAGCTGAGTTTTCTACAAGTTAGTGGTTTATGTTCTTTTAAAAAACAGATGGGTGTACAAAGAATGCTTGAGAAAAAGTGAACTGGCCAAATACACCTCAGGTCTTGATCTCCCTTCCACTCGTACAACATATTTGATCTAGAAGAAGCTCAAATGCTTTATATACTGCATGCAGATGGGGGTCATTTATCAACTACAAATGCAACCATTAAATGCAATGATTATTTTATGGCACCATTACTGCCTAAAAGTTTGCAGGATTAAAAGCACTATGTCTGCTCTGCAGAGAGAAACAAGTGCTAGTCATTCCAAAGCAGCGAAATGCTAAGGGTAAGCACAGTTTTAAGCTTTTCTGGTGAGGGAATGTTGCAGTGTGATAAGCAAACCTTTGTTGATTTTCCTAAGCATGCAAAAATTCTAGAGCTAATTCTGGCAGGAGAAATGGAACCAGAGAGAGATCTGGGGATGATGAGTGGCGCTGAGGGATCTGGTTGCTAATCCTCCCTCTCTGTGCTAACCAGCTGTATTATCGTCACCAAATCTTTCCTAACTTCAGTTTATCCATCTGCATTTTTGACCTCCTGGGAGTACTGTAAAGCTGTTAACTACATGAATATAAAATAGATGTAGCATATTTATATTCCCATTCAGGTACCTGTAGTTTACTATAGGAGTCTTGGCAGAAGGGCACAAATGCCTGGACAGAGTATTAAAAATTTAGCTCTCCTAGATACATCTCAGTCTGGACAATGATGTTTGGCTTCCTACACTGGCAGAAATTTGCACTGGTACCATTCCAATGACTATGTGAAGGCCATAGTGACAGTCCCACAGAACATGACACTTCCAGCAGCATAGGAACCTTCTAGCATCCTCAGGCTGGGGTGTTGGTACTACTTCCGATTACCGCCAGCTGCGTGGTCTTCTGTGAGTAGTTCCAGGGAGAAATCCAAATAGAAATACTTACAATACGTAATCCAAGTAAAAATGTAACTAAACTCGAGAAAAGCTGGTAAAACTTTCCACTGACCACCCACTAGGAGACGTCAAAAGGAGTTTCTGCTAAAAGCCCATCCAAGTATGTAGCCGTTAGCAAGTACAGACTCTACCAGGACACATGGTGCTGTGGGTGTTAAAGCAGTCTTGGACTGTTGCTTGATGTGATTTTTTTTTAATGTACTGCATCAACAAAAACACCCTCTATAAGGATGCCATACAGTGGGAAAGAGGGGCAGCAGCAAACAGAGCAGCAGGATGTGGTATCCATTTTCACTGCTTGGCGGGGGGCGTTTCTTGGCACCCTTGTTTCAGATACATCTGACCAGCCTTGGAAACTCCTTGTTTTACAGGACTGATGCAATTACTGCTCCAGGGAAGTGCAACTGCAGCAGAGAGTAAACACCAATGACTGTGTGTGGTTTTTTAGTGATAGGCCCAAACTCTAATGCGTATTTAAGAAAGATGTGGAATTTAAAGCTATTGGCATGAATTGATCTTTAGAAATACTCAGTATTTACCTATTCCTTTTTATTTAGGATAACAAAGATCTCTCCTGTTCATGGAGTTTCTTGTGTGTTGAAAGGGTGGAATGGAAATACATCCAGATGCCAGGGAAGCAGGAGGGAGGGAAGAGAAAGCATAGCAAGCTGCCACCAACCTTGGTTTGAGTGATATGCATCTGAGACCGTCTCTTGCTGAGGCAGAAGATGTGTTTTTCTCCATATATGTCACTATTCGTCCCAAGCCTTTTCAAAACCTAAGGCTTTGTGGATTGCAGGGTTTATTGCAGCCACTTCTACCACAAGTTTAATTCCCTTTGTATGAGAAGCCTATCCAGCTGACCTTGTCAGCATTTGCTGAAACAGAACTGAGGAGGTATAGATCCCCTGGCCAGATTGTCCAGAGGAGCTGCAGTCCTGGTGACCTGAGATCCCTCGAAGTTTAGCTATAATTTGCTATGGGAGATGAAGCAGGAGACACCAAAAATCACAAAGCTTCTCCAAGAACAGAGTGGTTAATTTGTTTACCTAAAGAGTACTGCTTGTTTTCTACCATGAGAACACTGCTGTTTAAGTTCTGTAGTAGCACATCCTTCCAGCTTTACTCCGTCCTCTTCTGAAATGTTGTCCTAGAGTTTCCTCCAGCAAGAGTTATGCAATGAGTCACAGCCTCTTACACCTCCACAGGTTTCCATCAGTGCTATGCTGAAGATGGTTCAGCTGGTTCAGTAAAACCTAGTGTTAAAGCTGGGTCCCAGTCAATTGGTAAATATATCCACGAGCTCCATAGTTACCACCTTTTCTGGGAGCTGAGCCACTTCAGAATGGTGGAGCATCCTTCTCTTCTTGCTGTTCACTTGGGCTCAGGCCTAGAAATGTCTAACCCAGCTCCAGACCTCTGTCTCCAGCCCTTCTCTAAGAACTGCTTATCAGTTCAGAAGCACATCCCAAGTTCCTTGTCACTGTCCTCTAGCATTGCAATGGATATTCCAAGAATGGAGGATCATCAGGAGTTCACACATTAGGATTTTAGGATGGTAAAGGAACTGCTATGAGGAAAGGAACAGTAAAGGTAAACCGTGTAAATAAAAGGGGAGGTTTAAATGTTGCCAGTTTCTCGACATTGTGTTGTGTCTCAGAAAGTAACATACAAAGGACTCTGAAATGGAGGAAACAAAGTGAATAAAGGGAGAAAATACTAAATAAACTTTTGAGGAAATTTGCTGACTATTTATTTGCTTCTTTGTTCTCTCATGGATGAGAAACTGATAGGGAAGGAAGACAACTGTTTATTAATTCTGGTTTCAGTTTACTCAGATGATCATACCAGTGACTAATACTGAGGGTTAAAAATGCTTTGAAAAAGAGTCAGAATTAACTATCATTAACTAGAAAGTTGTTACTAATGGCTACTCAGGAATCTCTCTCCTTTTGTTCATTTCTGCAGTGCATCTTGGATGGGAAACAGTAGGCTCAGGACATTGATGGATGAATGCAGGTAAATCTTCTTGTGGTGGCATGGAGTGCTACTACTCTGTTCTCTCTAGCAAAGATTCTAGAGTCAGTGCAGTTTGTGAAGCTTTGCTGGAATTGCTGAACATAACTCCAGCTGGGGCACACTTGCTTGAGTGAAGCTGAGAGGTGGTAGTAGTGGTTTTCTACACTTACCTAGGCAGCTGAAAATGGCAACCACTGAATGTGGCGCTGAAGCAGAAAAATCCATCTCAGGATAGCCATTTGGAGTTTAGGACACTGCCAGAAAGAGCACTAAGACAGTTCATGGAAATGGTTTAGGCACAGTCATGTTTTTTCTCTGATAACCTATGGCAAAAGTGACAGCTGGGAGCAGAGGTCTTTAGCTGTCATAGCTTGACATGCCAGAACTCATCAATTACTGTTCATAGGCAATAACTCATGTCATGATCTTTATTTCAAAATCCACTCCATTTTCCTCACTTTCCAAAATTCTTGACACGCCATTGCCCTGAGGCTCATAGGCTGGATAGCACCATCTGCTTCTCCTTGTCTTTGTCCTGTGTACCCAGTTCTCCCATCACAGGTCTCAGCACTGAAGTCGGGGCTGCTTGCAGTCAGTGCCTCTACCCTTTGAATTCCTTTACTTGTCCCAGTTGCAACACAGCTATGTCAGACTTTTTGACCTCCCACACAAAGCTTTGTTCTTTCTCAGACACCTTCCATCTCTGTTATGCCAGTGAGGTCCTCTTATCCCCTCGGTGGGTGATGTGACATTTACAGGAAGCCAGTTGGTGCTGGTTACCTGTTTTTGTGTGACCTCTCTACAACAGACTGTATGTGTGCAAGCATGAGACTCTATTCCTTATCTTTACATGCTGTGTCACTCACCTTGATAAAATTACCAACTCTTCCAGTCAGGGCCATGAATTCTAACACATGCTTGTCCTGTGTGGCCATGACCACAACTCTGCCCACCACAGTAGCACATACTTAACTTGAAAGCCTTAGGCAGTGTAAGTCACCATCACTGAATAGTTCTGCAGTAGCCTCCCAACAGAAGTGTGGGGGGAAAAAAGCAATCCCATGCTGTTTGCACCTTTAGTAGTTGTGGATGTTTTCCAGAAAACCCATAATTGCCTGACAAGTCCTGTGTCTCAGGGTCCTGACTATGGTGACATCTCAGTCCTTTTCACTCACATGTACTATCAACAAGGCAGGAACTGCAACACTATACATGTCCCTGGGTGCAGAAAACAACCATCCTTATGTTGCTACATAAGCTTTTCAGGACCCAGGACACTGACTGTTGCTTGCAAGGCTACAGCATTTTTCTTTCTCCAGCACATCTGTGTTTGACAGGTCAAATCTCTGCCCTACTAAAGCAACTATTTTTATAGCTACTGCTCAGTATTCCCTTTCTTTCTTTAGTAGGAGCACTGCCCACTGCATTTACTTGCTGCCAGTTTAGGGGGCTGTCATGTAGATTGTTCTGCATCGATGGCAACAGCAACTCCTTTCATATCAGAGTGGCAGATAGCAAAACTCTGATAATCTAGCTGTCGATCCAGTTGCCTGGGAGCTGCTGGAAAGAAACAGCTGGGTCAGCCAGCAAAGAGCCACCAAACTAGTATTCCTCAAATTTTGATTCCAAAGCTCCTTTGATGCCCTGATTACAACTGTCAGCTTCCACACCCCTGGCATTGTTCTGGCCTGGCCACATCAGAGTCATCTGACAAAAAGCTCATTTGCTACCTGATGAAACTCAGATGAGTTACCTTGAGTATAAGACTTATTCTTGCAATAAGTCACCTTATTCAGTAAAGCAAGAGGGTTGAGGGCCCTCTTGATAGAACCCAGTCAGGCAATGGTGAAAATTTGCTGCCCATCTGATGTGTCTGTAAGGTTTAGCCTAACATGTAAAGACTGCTCTCAGATCAGCTCAGTTAGATGCTGCTTATCTTCAGCCTTTTCAGCTTGAAAGACTCCACTCCAGACAGCAAAGCTGTTTACTGCTACTTGAAGCAGAAGGAGATGAGAATACAAAACAAGCAATAGGGTATCCTTTGCCCCACACATTCCCCAGTGTATTGGAGAGGAAATTTACTCCTGGAAGTAAATTAAAAGCCAAAGACATGTCTGGGACTTGAAATTTTATGTCAGAACTTTAGTGCTTCCTTTGTCTATTCCTGGACCAATGTGACTAACAAACATCTACCCCTGGTGTGTTGTGTTATCCCTGCAGTCAGCAGGAAATCCAGAAGTGTACCATGATATGAAAAGCATCTTTATGATATAAAGGACAATCTAAGAATCTTTCAACCAGCTGCAAGGAACGTGAGAATTCATATTCCTCTGGTCCACTCCTGCTTCCAGAGAGGAAGAGGGCAGAAAGATTTTATTTCATCCACACGTTCAGACAATAAATCCAAGCAAACAGGAGCTGCCCAGGGAGATCATCACTCTACCCAGCTGATCATGAAGAAGCAGAACTGCAAGATCAGCTGAAAGGATGAGGTGCTCTGGAAAGCCATCCTAACTCAGCCCTAGCTGTTCTGCAAAGACACCTTTTTTGTTGTCTAGTGATTCAAAAAGGGGCAAATCAGAATCTCTGTACCGTGCCTGAAGCAATCATTCTCTCATAAACAATGTAGAAAGTTAAGCTTCAACTCCTTTAGTCACCATATATTTTTAATACTAACATAATTAAAATCCTAGATTACTGTCCTCTTAAATGCTTTGCAATGATTAATTGCTTAAGACACAGTAGTGTGTTCATGTTGCAAGGAAACCAGAGCAGCGTAAGATCCTCACCTATACTGGAAGTACAAAGCAAATGGATTGATTTCCTTTTTACATTCCTTAACTATTGTGATGAAGCTCAAACTGAGGCAGTTGAGGAGCTTTGCTCATGGGGTGGGGTGGTAAATTAAATTAATAGATTAATACAAAATAATTTTTAAGCCCCAGGTCTGATTAACTTGGAGTACAGTGCCAGAAGGTATCATGGAGTTAAAGAACCTAATAAGGTTAGAAAAGAAGGCTTAGACATATAGCTAATCAGAACATTCACTGCCCAATAAAATAGGATCAAAACTGAAAAGCAAATATTACATTTTCATGCTTGGGAACCACTGCTAACTGGTTTGAATTTTTGAATAAACTTCTCTATGGTTTTCATTTCCCCATCTATGGCTATGTCACGCAAGTGACTCAGTCATTCTTTGATCATCTGGTGTATTTACATCCTTTTCCTCTTCGTTTTTTTCCAGCTCATGAGCTCACAAATTCTAGCAAAAATTCTTAGTAGTCCCATGGAGTATGGCCCTAAAATTTGTATCACCAAATTCTATTGCAAATAAATTTACTTCTGTGTACCAGGTCATGTAGTTCTTTATATATCACATTGTCATCCTCATCCCTTTTGACAGTATCTTTGAACTTGACAGTCAGTAGGTCACTCTGACTTTTGCATAGGGCTATTAATAAGTACAAAAAAGCTCCATTCTGAAATTATTCCTGAGATATTCTACTAGTGATCTCTTTTCAGACCAATAGCCTTGTCAGCAGAACCCATTCATCACATAATTGTTACACTGTATCTTCCCCTTCCTTAGCTTAGTCCAAAAGTCACAGTCAAGACAGACAATTGTATTGATTCAGTGCAATGATTTTGGTGTTCCTGGTGCCTGAACATGGCTGCTATTGGGGTGGAAGTTACCCCCAACTAGAGATGCACTCCTGCCTCATTCTTCCACTGCCAGCAATTCATTGGAAAGATATGGTTTATGAAGGTTTTGGGAATGAGCTGAGATTTTTACCTGAAGCACTTTGCCACAGCTGGTATTAAAGAGAAGGCATCTGATTAGAGGACTGGCTTATGCTTCTGCATAGTTCAAACCCTGACTTTTTCAAGCAAGTAATATTCTGAATCATCCCTCTGGTCTTTAGTTTATTCGTTTTCAGCCTGATTTCCAAATGTAATGAGTCATAAGTACATATGTTTTCTGCTGTCTGCCTGTCAGTCCCCTCTCAGTAACTTTCAAACCTGTTGGCCAGCTCGATTTGATAGGAAGACAGATGTATCAATGATACTAAATTAATATGGTATAAATGGAGGATAGGGAAGAAGCAGGGACACTAGAGGCTCAACTGAATGAAGGGTGATGCTTGAACTGCCTCTATGTGGTCTGTCAAAGCTCAGGCAGGTGACAGCCTGGCACAGGCAGGGTTAGTTCACTGTTGCTGACAAACCACTCTTCTCAGTAAGTTTGTTTAATGCATTTTTAAGGAAAATAAGGTTGATAACTTTGTTTTATACCTCTCTTCAGTTAGTTAGAAAACAATTGACTTAGGCATCCTCTGCCTCTTTGATTCTGCCAGTTGTTCTCTTCATCCCTCCCACAAAGGCATAAAGGTTTCTCTCTGTTTCAAAACATCATTAAAATGAAAAAGCTTTGGGCTACACTGGATCTGGATAAAACATATGAATGAGTAATTAATTTAATGAAGGAAATATTCCTCCTCATTTGACATCTCCATCTTGCCAGATGAATCTTTTCAGCTAGGGAGAGTTCAAGGAAAATCCAAAAGCATTTCAGTCCCAATCAATTTTACATGGTAAATCTGCTCTCCACCCCTCAGCAGACTCTGCAGTGGTCAGCTCTTTCATGTGTCCTGGGAGGTGAACCATGAGCCACCACAGGGCACAGCACACAGATGTTATGCAGCCACGTCACCGTGCCTTGTTCATGGTCCAGCATAAAGTGCAAGCTTTCATCCCAAACGGAGCGTGCTGCAGTAAGCCAGGCTTGAGGCCATCATGGCATCCACATTGTCTGTGACTTCACTGGAGAGCCTTCATGCTGTTCCAGCTGCATTTCACAGTACTGCTGTCAGTTCTTTGAACTACTATGAGCAATGGATGCTTTTCTCTTCAGCAGAGAAAGCAGCTTGAAATCCCTCATGTCCTCCAAAGTGCTTCCCTATTTACAGAAGTCTCTCATTGTCTCATATGGGTTTTGAAAAAATACCATCATTCCATTAAGACCTTAATTTCAGTGTTTAATATATTCCAGTAAGAATTATAAATATTTGATAGCAGTTGTTGGAGTTGACTGCTGCTAAACACCAGACATTTATTAGATGGTTGTCTGTTGTTGCTGATCTCTGGTAAAATTCTGTGTACTTTTCCCTTGTGAAAACACGTCAAGAGACAAGATTCCTTCAGTGGGTGTCAATAGCAACAGGAGGCCAGAGGAGGAAAGGGTACAGTGTAGAGAAGGGGCCACAGTGAGAAAGTATAGCAACACAGGGTCAGCAAAAGCAAACAGCAACAAAGAGGCAGTGGAATAAATAGCAGCTGGAACAGATCTGAAGGCCAAGCATGTATAGTTGACTGGACTACACTGGATTAGATAGCACTGATTTTAAAAGATAAAGACAGGTCAAAGATTACAAGATAGTCATAGAGGAGGAAACTTCCAGGATGTTTAACCTGGCAGATCAACAATAACAGCCTTGGCAAAAACAAACAGAAGGAACTTCCATCTCTTCTAATGTGGCTGCAGTAGGAGCTAGTATTTATAGAATCAAAATGTTGTAGTAGTTAAAACCTGACTGAATCTCTTGCTCTATCAGTGCTTTGATAGGACTTTGCTCCTACCTCTCCTGGCTGAGAAAAATGAAAGCATTCAGATTTAGAAGATGCAATATGAAGATCATCTCCATGTGAAGCTGTGAAGCTCGTTATTTTGGTAAAATAAAGATTTGCTGGTACACAGCTAGAGGCAGATTTTGGCTTCAGAAAGTTCTTGTTTGCTTGAAATCTAGATTTTAACTGCTGCTTTAATATTACCACAGCCAAGATTTTTCAGTAAACCTCTGGTTTTGGTTTGAAGGACTAGTAAGTACAGGAAGTGTTAGGCCAAAATACTCTTACAAAACAGAGGCTATGGGGATCAGATTAAAAGTTGGCTGAAATTCCTTGCTTCTCAAAGCCTTGGCCCTTTGAAGGAAAACTGCAGTATTACATCACTGAATTTCTCACAAAAAGGAAGCAAAAATCACCACAAACTTATCTTAAAGTAGCTTAAGAATCATCTTACAGAAATAATGAACACTTTTAAATAGGCTTTTCAAACCTACAGAAGTCTGAGATAGTGAAATATAAACACATAGCAAAGGCTAGCAGTCATGCCACCTGTTCTTAAATGCTTAGCTGTTCCCATGTCTGGCCAGGATGTTGCTCTGACATCCTCCAACAGGACCTTCTGATAGGAATTAGAACTAAATGGCAGCTCTCAAGGGCAACCCAGGATTGTTGGTGCTCTGAGTGTTCAGGACAATCAAGAATGGGATTGAAGACCTGCCAAGAGTCTTCTATCCATACTCATGGGTGATACAAGTGTACAGATAAGATATATCCCAAGTAACATTTGCTTAAGCTATTCGTAAGTATTTGCAAAGCTATGAACCTTCACAATTTTCCCAAGCAGTCTCTTTCAAAGGTTTACTCTTTTCACTGCTATGGAGTTTTTCCTAGCTGAAATGTAAGCCCTCTTCTTATTTTCTGAGTATGAGGAGAACAGATAGTTTCCTGGTTATACTCTTCTTTGCATTTGAGCTGCTTTTTTTCTTTTTAGGTGGATGAATAGAGTTAGGCTCTCTTCCCTCACTGTCTTGGTGAGGCCTTGTCCTCTCTGGACCACATGTTATGGTCAGGGTCCTCCTATGGATTTTCAGCAGAATTGCTTTCCAACTACCTGTTCCTCTGCTTGACTTACACAGTCAGGTTTTTTCCCTGCATATATGTAGGACCTTTAACTTGCCGCTGTCAAATTGCATCCTGTTTTTGTCAGAACACCACCACCAATTTGTGGGGATCCTTTGGCATTCTGCCCCTACCTTCCAACAGATACCAGCTCCTTGCATCTAGGAGTTATCTTCAAATTGACAAGAGAGTCTGCAGTCTGTCATTTAGGTCTGTACTGACAATACCAAGTACCATGGGGTGTAGGACAGATCATTGCAACCTCTACTTAGTGTTGCCCTTCATTTTGTTGACAGAATTAAGTCTATTCATTTAGACTATGCTCCTTCAACTTGCTTAAGAAAATGTACTAAAATTTGTCATTTGACTAGCATAAAAACCAAGATATCTACTGTTTTTCCTTTCTCTTCAAGATAGATCATCCTATCACAGACTGAAGTTAAACTAATCTGTTCTGACAGCTCATATTAGTCCTAGGGTAGGCTGCCAGCCACAAAAAGCCTGACACACAGATTCAGCAGCTCCTTTGAGAACTACTAAATACCTTTTAATGTGTACCATGGTGGAAACATCAGCATACTACAGTCACTGCTACTGCCCCTCTCTCTCTTAGAAGAGCTAATTAGAATGATGAAGTCAAGATATTTCTTCTTGGAGGGGTATGAAGGACTCAGGAGCAGCAGAGAACTGAAAGAGACCATGCTATGTATCGGAAGGAAAGCATTGCCAGGATGGCAGGAGGGAGAGGAACAGTTGGTATCTGTTCACAAATTGAGTCAGGCTGAGAAGAAGGGGAAGGCTGTTTGGAAGAGGTGGCTCACTTTGGGCTCTACAAACATTTGTGGATCCACACTTCATTTAGCATTAATCCCTCCCTATGGAGAGAGGCAACCTGTCATACAGTTTGGATTTTAATTTTCCACCCGTTTCTCTGCAAGCAGAAACATACGGGTATGTTTAGGCCTTTTTGGTACCTGGAGAGGAATAAATGAGAGCCACTGGCTGGAAAGTTGTGCTGTCATTGTGATATTCCCTTTTTATCCCATTAAGGTTGTCTGGGAACTAGGAGTCAGCTGATCAGATTATTGCCAGACATTATCAAGCTGTCTATAATTAGCTTTTTATTGGTGAGAAGCCAGAAAATCCTCTTTGTTTGCAAGCTTGGACTATAGAGAAAGAAGAGAAATATTTAATGGAAGAGATTGTTTTGGAAACTGTAGATCCTAATTAGTGTCTCAGTCTAGTAGGGAAACTGCATGCAGCATATCTCTGAAAAAAAAATATTTTAAGCATCCTCTTTTGAGGAATGCTGGTTTGCATTCTTGAAAGGCACAGCACACATGGAGCTCTGTGGAGATACGGATGCTTTTCTCAGTTCCTCTACTACAGGCTTCTTACATTCACACGTTATATGGCTCCTTTTCGTGCCAATATACTGAAAATTTAACACAGGTTAAAAGATAGGTTAAAACTTGGGCTGTGCCTTCTACATGTAGCCTGTGCAGTTTACAAACTCAGGATCAATAAATCCAGAGAAATTTGGATAAGCATTCCAGTAGCCAGTTCTTTTTATGCTGCATATTAAAATAACAGTATTAATTCCAAGGTGACTTTAAATCTAAAATAATCCTTTACATTTTCAGCATCATTTTATGAGTCACATGTTACCTGATTTATTTTAGAAGTTGATTATATTCAAATTACTAACACATGATTGGCATTTTCAGTCTCATACAGTAATGGCATCCCTTTTAATTCTTCCAGTGAACATTGTAAACTCCATGTGCTTTTTGTCAACACCATTTACACAGTCTGCAGCAAACAGAGATTAATGATACATGCATTAATGGCATAGTTAGAAGGTTGCTGTCTAATCCAAGACAAATATTTTTTCTTTCCACACCCCCCATCTCCCCACTGCCTCTTGTTTGATTTGGGTTTTGTTATTGTTGTTGTTATATTCCAATAATTTCTCTTCCCAAATGCTTAAACTAGAACTTGGCATTACCATGTTTTCTCTTTTCTGAGGGAGAGCATCACCATGGAGGATACCAAGCCTTCTGAAATACAGGACTCTCTTAGTCTGCCCTGTTATTTTGAGTCTTAAAGAGATGTGAGAACAAAGCCTGTTCAATGATATATGAAGGTCTTAATCAAATGTCTGACTAAAACCCTGAAGGAGTTATATTAAAGCATCAATCATGTTTCCCAAAGTAGAACCCCAGAGCAAGAATAGGAACCATCTTCCTGCAATTAAATAGATTTTAAGAGAACCGCTGGCTGCTATACTTAAGGTGAGATCATATCTGAAAGCGAAGTATTTTGCAGAGTTTAATTGTGGTTATTTCTGGGAATGACACTGTAAATTTGTGAAGTACAGGTTGAGTTTGTAGTGCTTGGAGTACCTAGCACTTGCTAAAGAGGAACAATCCACGTATGTTGTTAAACTCTAGCGGAGGAGTCAAGAATAAATACAGTAAAGAGGGAAGAACCACTTCAGGTTTAAGCAGTAATTAGTTTAGCTACTTCTCTCTGGATTGCAACTAAACAAATCAATACAGGCTGTTTTTTCATTCTCAGGATTGAGAATAAAGGTCGTTTGGATTCAGATCTTTCTGCACAGGTGTGTAAGAGTGGTTCAACCACATGGCTTACCAACATTTGTAAAGGACACCTACTCCAGTCTCCAGGGAATGCTTGCAAGAGCAGCCTTTCAGCAGTGCTGGTTAGCATCCCTTGGTGATATCCCAGCATAGAAAAAGGTGATTCAGAGTGGGGATGTGAGTGTGGCTAAGTGATCTGCTAGAGATGCTGCTGCCATACACAGATAGGGAGACTGGTTTCTTCTGCCTGGATTTCACTGCTATAAACGCTCCTATTGGCTGCACTGTGTACTATGTCCTTAGTATATTGCCCCAAACTCTTAGCTTCACATCTCCACCCAGAATTTACCTCCCCAATAGACTTTAGCTCTCACTCATACACCGCTTTCACTAGAAACCCCTTTCTTTGCCTCTGCCCCCCATCTTTCTGTCATAACTGAAGCAACACCTCTCAGCTCGGTTTTCACTTTCTGCTCTTTATTCCTGTGACCAGTGAGCCAAAAAGAGGATTTTTGTGATCTCAAAATTTTCAGATCACAGCATTTTTCTGGATCAGATTGTGCCCAAGGTGGACTGAATATTCAAAGGATTTGGGTATCAGATTCTAAAGTATACCTCTACAGAGTACTACATGCAGTACCATACCAGTTTTATTTTCAGAAGGTTACCAGTTGGCCAGCTCAAGATTACCTTGGGGATAACAGAAGGCACTTGCTTGACACAAAGGATATCTGCCAGATTTCCGTTTGCAAAGCCAAATGATGAGGGCATGAGATGCATTGGAAGAGGCAGTCATCAGAGATCTTTAACAAGGGAAAAATAAGCTGTTTCTCTAGCCTGTTTTTCAAAAATACCTGAACAGTCTTGTCCGACATTTTCCAAAAGCAGATATCAAAGGCAGATAACACACATGGAATATTTTAAGTCATAAACTTAAAAGACCAGCAAAGTTAGAAGCAGCTGACTCTCTTTCAGTGAAAGGCACAAGAAAATCCTAAAAATAGGCAATGCAACCAGCTTATCTGAGTGAAAGCAAACA
The DNA here is from genome assembly GCA_013396995.1 of Dicaeum eximium. Classification (NCBI taxonomy): domain Eukaryota; kingdom Metazoa; phylum Chordata; class Aves; order Passeriformes; family Dicaeidae; genus Dicaeum; species Dicaeum eximium. The sequence goes on along the minus strand of VWZP01007715.1, from coordinate 535,131 downwards.
AAACAGGAGTTTGTGAAACATGAGTTTGCAACCTAAGATTTTCCTGTAAGGCAAAGGCATTTTCATCTCAGTGTGCTGAGCCCAAGGAACATGCCACAGGGTAGGGATGTTTGCACAGCCCTAATGCTGCTTGAACAGTAATTCAGCCCACTCTCTTAAGTGTTCTGTAACATGGATAGGCCTTGAGCCTCACCCACAATGGAAATTTAGCCACTGGTATAAAAAGTGTCTGGATGACTATTCTGGAATGAAGATTTGCCCTTTGGTGAAAATTCCCAGCTAAGCAAGTCTCTTGATATTGTTGTTCAAAATCTCCATGTTAAAACCTGGACATGCTACTCCCAGACTTAGTCCTTAGCTCAGCCAAAATTAGAAGCCAAAAGTTAGGGCCAAACTGAATTTTTTGCGTAACCTGCAGAGGTATTCTCACAGAAGAGGTTTCTGTAGTAAGATGCTAACTGACAGCACTTTCAGTTGAACTTCATTTTGAGGGTTCAGAGAATAGCTATAAAAGTCAAGGAGGCAAAGAAGGCTGAAAAATAAGTTGGTTTGTTGTTTTTTGAGTTTTTTTTTGTTTTTGTTTTTTTAGTAAGAGATTCCAGATGCCACTTTATACAAGCTAATAAAGAGAAGATGAAGGACTTGATCAAAGTCTCAGAGTACCAACACAACAAGGATGCACTGGCTTTTCAGGATAACATGTGGCTAGGAAATTGAAGCTAAACAAAAAATCAGTATAGAAATGTAGTGATGTTTCCTAAACAATTAAAGTTATTAGCCTTTGGAGTAAAATAGCTGTCATGGATCCCTTCTCACTGGTATCTGTCAAGCCTAGATAGCTTCCTGAAAGATACTCAGAAGTTCAAAATTATTTCAGGGTGGAATAAAGTAGAATCCAAACCCCTCAACTGCCAGGATTTTAGTTACAACTTCCCATCATTGCTCACCACAGCTACTGGTAGAGGTTAAAGGTGTAGATGTATTTCGGCTCCATAGGTGCTTTAATCTTTGTTTGCTCAACCTTGTGCTGAACAGGGCTATAGAGACTAGCTCACTTATCTACTGGTACCAGATCCATACTGCACCTCTCAAATGGAGCTGGCTGGCATAAATTTGAATCCACCAATTAAAAAGAACAAATCTAGCACAACAACAAATCTAGAACAAATCTTAACATTACTCCTGTGAAGAAAAACAGCCAAATTTTCTATTTCCTTGCTTAAACATCAGAAGTCAGTTGGGAAGCATGATGGACAGGGCCCCTCCTCTGGAGCTAATAGCATTAACCTTCTCCCTGTTCCCAAGGCACATTACACCCAGTAGTTTCAAGGTGGCTTTTATTTTATTTGATTTTATTTTACAGCAGATGGGGATTCTTCATCACTACGTGACATACATAGGCTTAAAAGTTAAGAATTACTTATTGCTTAAGCTGACACAATGAATTAGCTGCCAAATTGAGAATGATAACCAAATATGATGGATAACCACTGCATGCTGCTGGAAGCAGGGCAAGCAACCTTTCTGAGTGGGGGAGATGTAATCACCAGGTGCTGTGTTGCAATGACAACAAGACCTGCAGGGAATGGGTGACTATAGTTTCCCTCTGCAAGTAAAGAGCACCCTTCTAATCACCAGAGAGTTACTAGAGCCGGTTCTGTGTAGGATCAAGCCCATTCAGTTTCAAGAAAGCAGGAGGATGATGTGGATAAACCTCTAGATTTGGTCTCTCTGAGTGAGCTCTGTTCCTCAGAGGGATTCACCATGGGCCTATTATGAACTTAGAAGGAGTGTGATAAGGTGTTTGATGTGGTAAAGAAACACTCCCAGCCAGAGTTACACGTCTCTTTAGGAAAACAACACATTTTCAAAACAATTCTCGCCTGACTGAATTAGGTAAGAAGTACAAAGATTCCATGTCTCCTCCGTTTCTGAAAGCTGAATTACTAACAGCCTCAATATTTTCATTGGATCACAGTAGATGAAGATCATTTCAGGCCACCAAGAACTGGAAGCACGCATGTCTAAATATTTATAAGGGAGATACTCCCTTGAGGTTCGTTTCCAACAGCCGCTTCCAACACTGGCTCTCCAAGTGGCCAACTCTTCCAGCAGAACTGCTTCCTGCACATCCATCTGCTCTGTTTGTTCAGATGAACACACGTCTCTCCTGCTGGCCATGTGGTGCTGACTTCTCCCCACCACGTGCACAGTTAGCGGGGATGCCCTGCAGAAGCTTTACTGTGAGTATGAGTCACAGAAAGAACCCAGCTGGATATCTGGAAACCCATTTGGGTTTATGAATTAGCAGGATGTGGGAGAGTTTTTCTTTTCAACAAATACATGAAGCAAGTCCAGTATGGAATTACTGAGTTAATATACGTGAAGAGACCGCCTGTCATTTTTCACAGAGTCATTTCTGTAACTTATTGTTATTTCCCCAAACCATACTGCTACAGTGACTCTTACTGGAAATGCCAAGTAGCAAATGAACAGAGAGACTGAAATCCACCCTCTAGTTGCTGTGAAAGGCAGTTCCACAGAACATGAAAAGCTAGCTCAGATTGGCAGTGTGCAGAAAGCTACTACCACTGCTTTACATGCTACTGGTCAGCAGATAAACAAAGCAATCCTGTTTCCAAGGCAGTGAAGCCAGCAGTAAATTTACACAGCCATCTTTTCAATAACTTTAAAAAACAAAGGAAAAACAAGGCACAGTCATTTCAAGCTCCATTAGAAACAGAGTGAGAAAAATCAATGTGTGACAAATAGGAAGGGACAAACTCTGGATAAGGAAATGCAACTGAGGTTTTAGAAATAAAAGTGTTTTTAAACTGGCAATCAAATAACAAATGATCAAAATCTTTCAAAATCCTTATGCACATAATGGCAGGAGCTGTTAGAATATATTGACATTCCATTATTAAAGCAAATAGGACAAAGCTCTTGTTAGTAATGGCTCTGTCACTTAAACAATGTACTGGCAGTGGGACTAGTTCTGCAGTCTTTGTTAAATATATCTCTAGCATCAGTGCTCCGATGGTAAAAGCCTCTTTATGATTGTTCCCAGTAAGCTGTTTAAGCTTTGAAGGTGTACTTGGGTTAGAAATGTATTCTGTCCACATTAAGTGATCATGGATTTGGACTAATTTAGATTGGAAGGAATCTCTGGAGGTCATCTAGTCAGCCTCCTTCTCATGAAGTAAAGTGTGATACAGAAAGGGTTGTAGGGCTTACTTTATGGGTGTGGGGAAAGGGGATAAAGAACTGCATCATATTTCTGACCCAGCACCATAGCCTCTCAGCTACACTTACCGTGCAAGAAATGAAGTCTGGCTGTTCATTGGTGACACCTGACCTGTGATGACTTGGATTTCCAGGAGCACTGAGTCTCCTCCTTGCCAGAGACACACTGAGTAACACCACCTGCCATGGGAAATTTCTCTCCATGCCCTGGCACTTGACACTGCCAGTCTCTGAAACAATCCTTGCAGTGGCATTCTGTCTTCCTTCCCCAAATTGTGTCATTCTCGAAGTTGCCTTGGATTGCAGCACTAGATGGACTTGTGTTGCAGCAAAACTCTATTTCCCTGGAACTGTGACTGCACCATGTCCTATTCTTGTCAGTGTTCCCCAAGCCATTCTTAATGCTAAGGTCACCTGTATGAAGTTTAGCCCACTGGAGTAAGCACTACAGAAAGCCATGAGCACAGCTGTAAAGCATGGCTCAGGGATCTTCCCCTTTCCTCTTTATTTCACTCCTAGCTGTGGGAAACTCACAATGGGCATTTTCTTCACCTCCTAGACATTTATGCAACAATTGTCCTTCAGCATGCAGAATCCTCAACATGTTTATTTACTGTTTGCCTTTTCCTTTAGGAAGTCGGCAGAACTGACCTCTGGGAATGAAATTGTGTTGTAGTGCTTAGCAGGAAGCAGGCAGCATAGCACATTTGTTCCCTGTACTACAATTCCAGGTGCCTCTGGGTTTGCTGACAGCACATTCCAGCAGGGCAGAGCCCTATACAGCAAAACTCTGTACAGGATCTCCTGGATAAAAGGCAATTACATATTATTTTTAAACCTAACAGCCTTGGATTAAGCCAAATACAAAATCTGATCCGATTTATCCCCATTTTTCCTTGTCGGATAACTGTTAGTCCGCCTTTGTGTACTTTTCAGAGCTCCAGCCCTCAGTCCAGGAAGCGATTTCACAACAAATGAAGCCAGACACTGCCACGAGACTGGCATTCCAGAGCTGTGGAGGGGTGTTTATGTTCTCCCTCTCTCCCCCAGTGTTTCATGTGCCTATGTGTCTCCTGGGAGTAAACACAATCCCTTTGCTTTGCAATGCCAAAAACAGAAGGATTGGTATTTAAATTGCGAACAATCGGGTTTGGCAAACAATCCCTCTCTGAATCACGGGGCTGAGTAATTTCCCTCACCTAAGCTGCGCTCCTGTGCACATTGCAAGAGCAGGGGAAACTCCAGCACTAATGTTTTCCTGTCTGTCTGTCTGTCTGCCATCCTCCCCATGCCCTGCAGCCTGCCTGCTCCAGGCCGAGCTGGTGAATTACGAGCGGGTCAAGGAGTACTGCCTCAAAGTGCTGCAGAAAGAAGGCGAGAACTTCAAGGCACTCTATCGATCGGGAGTGGCATTTTACCACCTGGGTGACTTCAACAAGGCCCTCTACTACCTGAAAGAGGCAAGATCCCGCCAGCCAACAGGTATGGGGAAGGGAGCAGGAATGTGGCTTTGCACTGGGTGCTTTTGTATTTCTTTCCATGCGACGTCATCTGTCCCTGACTTGATTGCATTGATTTCCACAGGGATGAGCATTCATGACTTGCCTGACTCCCCTTCAAGCACTCACGGGTAGTGCAGCAAGGTTGCAGTGCCCAAAGATTAACTGCTGCCAAGGCTGCAGCATGACCTGGAAGATGACAGTATTGCCGGAATGCTGCCGGTGTGCAGGGGATCCTGCCTCTCTTTTCCTCACTAATTTATTTTTGAAGAATAAAGCATGGTGGGAAAAGAGTGTACCCTAACCATTACATTTGCTGACTCTGAGAAAAAGCTTTTTCCCCTTAGCAATGCCAGGAGACTATTTGTCATCCTCACTAGCCTTCTGCCATCTCAGTAAAGGGTTAGTATTCTGCTTTGATCAAGGAGACAAACATTTACCCACAAAGCATTCATCAGGATGCTTCAGCTTCTGCCGTGAAATCAGCCAATTCCTTGTTAAGTATCTGTCATCCATCTGTCAAAACCATACAGTTCATTTGGGGATAGCAATGAAATTATATATGCAAACAACTGAACCTTGCCAGAGCAACCATCTCCATGCTAATCTGCCCAGCCTCAGAAGGTGGGTGAAAGCCCAGAGATGAGGGTGAGGCAGAGATGATGCTTTTATTTTTCAGAAATCATAGGAAGATAAAACAACACTGCGGTTTTAAACAGAAAGGAATTTTGTAGAACTAGAAATTTAAAAATTTCAAGAAAGTAAAATGGAAGCCACGTGTAAAGAAAATCCTACAGAGCAGCTCTTCATAGGAATTTGAGAGGAAAGAGTGAGAACTGGGTGGAAAAGAGGGGCAAGCCTGGGTCCTGGTGGAGCATGGTGAAGCTGATATTCACTGAGCTAGAGGAGGGAAGGGGGACTGTTGGAGCTGGCTGTGCTTGATGTCCTACAGGCATTGGCCCTGCAGGACTCCTGCAGTGACTGTGCCCTGGACGACCATCAGGGAGGGTACATGTGGGAGTGTGCTGGGATCTCCTTCCTCTTCCACCTCCCCTAAGGGTGCTTGGTCCCATCTGCTGTGCTTGGCCATGGGCTCCGGGCAGTCTGACAGCACAGCTGTGCACCCCACACTCCCAGAGCAAATGTGTTTAAAAGCTCAGTTTAGCCTATTTTAGTTTACAGTGTGCCCTTCTGCTTTCAGCCCTTGCCAGAACCAGGAAATGGAGAAGCATATGCAAGAGAAAAGTAGTCAGTGGAAAATAAGTTATCCTAATCTTGAAGTTTTGACTAGACTTAGATGTGAAAAATTTCTTTTAGCTGAACGACTTAGCTTCCATTTTTTAAATATGTGTTTCTGTGTTCCCTTACCACCCCCCTCCTCATGATACTCTTTACTTGGTATTCCTCATTGCTTCTTGAAATAAATACTAATTTATTCAACAGCAACAACTTCAAATACCACTTGCTACAAAAACATACCAGAAAGTGTCCCTAAAGGCCCTTAATGAATACAAAACCCAGTTCTGGCCTTCAGCTCTGCATCAGACTCTTTCCTGTTATTTGTAGACCATTCAAGGCCGTTGTTCCACTGTTTTATTTATGATTATGGAAAACTTGAAGGGCGTTCAGGGGGAAAGAATTGAATATGTACAGTAAGAAAGGATGTGGCTGTTAAAACACAGTAATAGGAATCAGGTAGCACTATCGAGAATTATTATGTGACCTGGAATAAGTCAGTGTCTCCACTTCAAATATCTCCATCTGCAAAGTGTGATTGTTTTTCTTTATCTGAGGTTTCACCAGGCTCACTGGTTATTATTGCAGTCATGTTCTGTGTGTTCTTTTTTTTTTCTAATAAGGAATGGTTTTGGCACAAATCACTGGCAGTTATTCTCTTTGATCGGAGAGCTTTTGAATGGTAAAGAGGAATTAGTTAGCAAAGGGGTTTCGTGTTCTAAGGGCTGTCAGCACAGCAGATCCTTTATGGCTATTCACTATCTGCCCAGGGTGAAGGAAGGTTGGATTTGGCCTGATTTCTTGTGCCACCTCCAGACAAAAATCACAAAAGCAGATGGAAATAACACGAGATAGTTGTATAACCCTTCTACTAAGGGAGAGAGAAGCTGCTCTTAAGTCATGAACAGCATGCATGGACCCTCCATGAGCTCTGTGTCCAGAGGCTGGTGCAGCACAGGCAGCCAAACATGCACCTTGCTGCAAGCCTTGTTCAGCCCTCTCCCACTGGAGCTCCATTACCAGGGCAGGGACTGGCTGAGATTGAGACCAGACCATCAGCTGGCAATGGCCTGGCAATGTCAAGCAGTGGTCCCTGTTGTCCCTGTGCTGGGAGCCCACGTTCAGACATCCCATGGGCTGCCCGGACCAGAGGGTTTTTGTGCTGTGCAGGGCGGGCTCACGACTGCACTCAGGCACTTTCTGTACCTCTACAACTCAGAAACCCTGGGAACAAAACCCAGGCCATGGTATCTGCACAGCAGATAAGCAACTGGGCTCTGAAGCTACAGGGGAAGCAGAAATTACCTTTAAAACAGCATTAGGCCACTCTGCAGAGAGACACAGGCAGTCCTAAGAGCCAGGAAACACATTCCCATTGCAGCTCAAGCAGTACCTCTTTGCATGGATCTGACCCCTCATCTGAGTTGTTCTTACTTGTTATTTCCACATCAGCCAACGGGGATCACTTCTTCTCCACTGAGAGATGAGTCTGCTCATTAACATTTCCACATAACTTTGAAATACTTCTGCAGGCAGAGCTAGTATGGTGCAATACTATTTGGTAGAAAAAACTTGACAAAGACACGGCTCCACTCCTGTAAACAGAGCGGTGCTTTCATTATTTTTCCTTGGTAAAATAATGGCCCTCACAAAGGGAGCAAAACATGCCAAAACCAGTCTGAGAGATCTATAAGTAGCTTGCAAAAGGAGCATCTCCCACCCTTTGTCAGGCTACACGTTATTTTGCCCATGGCTTCCCAGGCATGTGGAAATCTCCCAGGTGAGTGAAGCTGTAACATCAGCAGTCACTACCTTCCCTGAAAGCCAGAGGAGGCTGTCAGTCTTTTCCAATTATGAGCCCACCTCTGCCCCCTCAGCGAGATGCTGTGTCCCTGTGGGCCAAGGCAGGTGAGATTTCCTGACATGCCCATAGAGTTATCCCTTCTGACCTGCACCAGGCAGGCATTCTAAGTGTGTGCCTGAGTGGCAGGGATGTGTACCCAGAGCACAGCCCATCGGAAGAAGCACAGAGCAGAGGTCACAGCGAGATGCAGGCAGCATAGCAGGACCCTGCTCAGGCTGTGTGTCCTGCCCTGCACTCATTTCATTTTAAGTCAGCCAACTGCAGTCACTTCATTTTAAGCCTGAAATTCAGGACTATTCCCTCAACTGAATTTCTTCATTCCAGGAGGCTGGACAACTAAAATAATTCTATTTTTTAAAAAGATGCTTTAAAATTTGCTGGGCTGGTAAGAAGTGCTAGTGCATAAACAGCCCAGGATGCTGGTGCATCTTGTTTGACAGAAGCAACAGCAGAATTCTTAGTTCATTAAAAATGTCACAAAGGGGTCAAGGAGCTTAGTCAACAAATCCCACCCACTGGAGTGCCTAGGATGATGTAGTTGAACCTGCAGAACACTCAGCAAGGAGACCCACCTCACCAGAGACAACTGGAAAAGTCACAGTGGCATGGCCATGGCCCACAGATGCCCATGGCATGTTTGTGGATAGCTCTGTGTGGCAGGAAACCGATCTGTTTAGCACTGATTTGGCACTTGCAGAGGGCACAACAGAGACGTCCTTATCTTTAAAGGAAGCTTTGCACCCACAACTGCTTTGGGGGATGCAATACCCACACTCACTAGTGCTGGACATGTTCCCAGTAATTTGTTCATCCCTTTGAAAGCTGAAGCACTTCTAATTTCCCTAGCTGGTGTGGAACACATTGCAGTTTGGATGAGGAGGAGATGAGATTGCCCTCTGATTGGACTGCATTGCGTTTCCAATTGGTGTCTGAGGATCCAATAACTTCAGTGGACCAAGCTGACCCTGGTTGGCTGTCAGAGCAAGGCTCTGAGCAAAGAACCAGTTTTTAATCAATACAGAAGTGAAAGTGGCTATTTTTACTTGCTTGATTCTGAGACTTCATGGCTTTTGCATTTTGTGGGTGCCATGTGTGTGTGAAGTTACCCTCATGACAGAAATCAACTTGGTTTAAGAGAGGATTGACGATGACTCCAGAATCATTGGCTCTGTCTGGAGACATGTACTCATTTAGATCAACCTGTGATTCAGGGTGAACGGGTTCTCTTAGGGCTGAGGCCAGGAGATAAAGCCAAACCCGCATAGTCTGTGTGGTGTGTTGATGTTCTGAAATTCTGGAAGGAACAAGAAGGCTCAGCTTATCACCTGCACAGTGCTGGGATAGTACAGCTTTCTACTAGGATGGATCAGTGGTTCTGTGCCCCTAGGAACTTCATTAGACAGGATAGACAAGGCCATATGCAGCATTTAGCATATGACAAAATTGGAGAAAGAGTGTCATGGTGGAAGGACATGCAAGCAGAAAATTTAAGGGAAGAAGGGGTACAAGACAATGTGAAGGATGCTCTTCCCAATTCTATTCATCATGGAAAAACATGAAAAGAGTGGAATAGACTGTAAACAGACTGGGATGTAAAAAGGCAGAGCATAACTGTACACAAAATGCCTTTAGGGGCTTGCATGCAGGTACTGCAGGAAGAGAAGCCAATAGAGGTGTGTCATTCCACAAATACAGGCAAGGATGACCTGGATAGTTTCAGCTGTGTGAGTTCAACTGTGCTGACCAAGAGTAATCAGAGAGAAAGTTAAAACTAGCTGAGACAAGCTGAGAGCAACAGGGATGGTGAGCATTACTCTGACCACACTCTCCAAAACCAGAGTTCTGGGTTTGGTTCAAAGCCCCTTCCAACTGATGCTGTTCCAGCACACGGCGCTGGAGCCGTGCTGCTCCCCTGTGATGTACCAGGGATGAAGGTGCATTCTGTCTGTCTGCCACAGGGAGTTGTGTAACCAGCATACCTGTGTGTGTGTTCTTTCCCTGCAGATACCAATGTCATACGATACATCCAGCTGACAGAGATGAAGCTCAGCAGATGTTCCCAGAGAGAGAAGGAAACCTTGTGAAAATGAAGCCACTTCAACTGAAGTGTCCAAGGGGGAACATTTCCTTCCTAGAAGCTCATTTGATGGATTTTCTCGTTTGCTCTGCCTCATCCTCATCTCCTCATCCATCCACTCTCCCTTGCTCTTCATTGAATACCAGTTTTGAAATGAAGGAGACTTGGACACTGGATATGGCTGCTTGCCAACCATGGTAATACCCCTCCCCCGTGGCAAAAGAGCACAACAACTACAGCCAGCCTTGTTCCCAGACAGTGTCACATACCTGGAGTAGGCAATGCTGGGGGACCTGTCTGGTCCTGAACTGACTGCCTATTACCTATTAGGGAAGCAACGCCCAGAACAACGACTGCCTGACCAGGCAAGTTGGAGCCAGAAGGTTTCTGCTCTGAGTGGTCACTGGAGCTTGGAAGAGCTAAGAAACCAAGAGAGCCGCTGGTCGTTCCACAGGGGACAGGAAATGCCTTTTTACCATCAGTTCCCTCTGCCTGCTTCTCCAGTGTGTGTTATTGGTCTCCAGTGAGAGGTCACATGCTCCCAGTCTAATGTCAGTAAAAACTGTTTCTAAACATCCTCTTGATGAAAGCACAGAGCACCCTATGAACCATGAACCCCCTGCAGAGCTGTCCCAGTGCGAAGGAGAAGGTTGTGGGCCACCACAGAGCGCTGAGTGGACTGTGAAAGCATGGTGTACAGTGTGAGGGAAAAACTGTGAAATAATTCATTAAAGGCAAATAAAAATTATTCATAGGCAACAAGTCCGGGCATTGCTTTTCAAAGGAGCCTCTTTGGTTCCCCATGTCCAGACAGGCAACATTATTTAGGGAGGGGGCAGCATGGAGTGGGGAACAAGTGACATCTCCATTCTTACCTTGGCTCTACCAATGACTTGCTGTGTGATCTTAGGCAAGTCACTTTTAGCCTCTTGGTGCCTCGGTTTCCCTATTGTACACTAGGGATAATAATACTTCCCTACCTCGCAGGGGTGTTGTGAGGATGTATCAGTTAATGTTTGTAAGTAACAGTACAGTGATGTACAGTGCTAAGTATTATTAGTACATTGGATTGAGGTCTTGATTCTCCCACCTTGTGTTGGTGCTTCCTTTGTCCTGTTTTTTTTTCTTTTGTAGGAGAATGTGGTGCTGACAACAGGGCAGGACCGACAGCTTTGGAGCCTATTTTGGCAGCCCAGAGGGCCTGTTTAGACCTTCTCCAGCAGTTTGACCTTCTCTAAGAGCTCTGTCTCCTTGGCTCAAAGGTCCTTTTCTGAAACTGCCAATAATGGTATCAGTAAGTGTCACAAACATATTCTCAGTGTGACTTGCCCCAGCAGTGGCCTACAGGGACATGTTCCCAGTTGCAGGATATACATGAGTGGTTTCATCCCATGGTGGTCAGTGTCAAGTGAGTGTAGCCAGAGTTATTTCATTTGGCTCTCAGCTGAAACACAGAAACTGAAACAGAGCTGAACAGACAAAGTTCAGCCAAGTGCTGTGTGCTTTGGTTCCAGCAGACACGGTATCTGCAGACAGTTGGCTATGCCATCCCACATTCTAGCTGTGGTATCTGACCACATTTTTCACCAGCCAAAATTCAAGAGAGTTGTTAGAGAAACATCAAGAGAAAGGCAAACTGAATATAAGCCAACAGTGTGCCCCAGCAGCCAGGAGAGACAACTGTGTTCTGGGGAGCATTGGGCACAGCATCACCAGCTGGGCAAGGGAGGGGATTGTCCTGCTCTGCTCTGCTCTGGGGCAGCCTTGCCTTGAGCACTGGGGGCAGTTTTGGGCACCACAATATAAAAAAGATAAAAAGCTACTAGAGAGTGTCCAAAGGACGGCTACAGAGATGGTCAAGGGCCTTAAGGAACAGCTCTATAAGGAGTAGTTGAGGTCACTTGGTCTGTTCAGCCTGGAGGAGACTGAGGGGGGACCTCATTGTTGTCTTTAACATCGTCACAACACAAAGCAGAGAGGCAAGCACTGATCTCTTTTCTCTGGTGACCAGTGACAGGACCCAAGGCAACAGCATGAAGCTGTGTTAGGAGAGGTTTAAGTCGGATATTAGGAAAAGATTCTTCACCCAGAGAGTGTTTGAGCACTGGAATAGGCTCCCCAGGGAAGTGGTCACAGCACCAAGCCTGACAGAGCTTACGAAGTGTTTGGACAATGCTCTCAGGCACGTGGTGTGACTCTTGGAGTTGCCTTGTGTTGGGCCAGGAGTTAGACTTGATGATCTTTGTGGGTGCCTTCTAGCTCGGGATGTTTATGATTCTACGATTTTATGAAATCTCTGTCATTGTCTCTGAAAAAACTTCAGTCGTATAATTTAGTTGAGGAACACATCCAGCTCACATTGTGGGTGGGGAAGAGACCATCTAAAAGTCGCATATAAATCCCTGAAATAAGACAGACCTACCTCAGTTGTGTAAAATTTACGATCAGCTGAGATGGCACCACAAGTTCATGTTCCTCAGGTGGGTGATGGAGAGCAGCTGCTTCCCAAAATCAGGAACAGTGTGCACCTACTGTAAAGGAGAGGGCTGCTGGAGGCAGCACAGTCACCTTCTTCAGATGGCCCTCGGTTCACACATCTGGGTCACAAATAGCAAGCACCCCTGCCCATCACTACAGATATCTAAGCAATAAATGGAACTACAGCTGCTAGGAAGACGATTTAAAGACAAATGAGGGAAATTCTGTAAGTGGCTGTTAACCAGACTAGAAAATAAAGGTCAGGCAGAGATGTGCTTGGGTGCATGTAAGATGTACCTAGTACTGCATGAAAGGCAGCGTTAGTAAGGTTCTGGTTCTCAGGCACAGGCAGTCTTCTATCTCCTAAATACATCACAGCACACAAAAAAGTTCAAATAGAGGTGACTCTCCCCTACTTCATATTGCTGATGACAGTTCATCCTGCAGCCACATGTGTCTCTTCACTAGGAGTGAAATGAGGATTCATCCTGCAGGCTATGCAGAAGAGGACACCACCTACGCAAACAGTCTCTGCCCCAGGAAAGCTCATGCAAGCAGAGACAGGCTTGTTACTCATGACCTTAATGTAAGAGAAAGGGCATTCTCCAGCCACTGGAGATGTAAGGCCATGACTGTCATTTTGTCTGGGAACAATTTTAGCCCTAACAATGGCTTCACTGACGTACTGTCACTGCATCAGTACCATGTATATATTACTATAAAAAGGGCACAGCAGGCTCCAGTCTCCTCAGTTTTAAGCATCTTTCCCTCCAGAAGCACTGCAAAGGGTGGGGGAAAGAGGGAAGTTTTTGGATGTGCATAAGTAAAAGATTTCCGAGAGCCTTCAGGTGCTACACAGCAACCTATTTTTTTTCAGAAAACTGTTGTCCTTACATACACTGACAGCCAGAGCACCTGTAAACAATGACACTCACACCAGAGGCTGGAAGAAGGAAGTCACCAGAGAGAGAACAGTCAGGGACTGTTCCAGTGACACTGAGTTTAAGAGAATTATGGACATGCCTTTTCCAGTGAGTGGTCCTTAGCAGCCCTATGTGGAGGTGTGGGCAGAGGCCACCCAATTCCACCCAAGTTACACAGACCTCGTTGTAGGGAGTTGGAGACACTCTGTTAGAGGTAGCCACATCCACTACAAGTTGATGGTGTGTTTCTGCGGAGCAGTCAAGCAGCAATGGGAAGATACACATCCTGGAACCCCGTAAAAGTAAACAAAGCTTTAGCTCAGTCAGGTGGTGTATCTGTATGTTAACATACAGTACACAGGGGAATGAACACAGGCCCCTACCTATAGCCAGCAGGGCTAAAATATCCTCAGTGACTGCAATGAGAAGTGACCTATTCATCCATCTCATGGTAAAACAGCAGGAACAAAATGGCAGGTGCCAGGCAGAGCAGTAGGACAGCAAGCAGGAACTGAGGGTGAAAGGAGAGAGGGATGAGATGATCACAGGATGCAAAATACGAGCCAAACCCAGGTTCATGGGGAGAATGATAATTGAACTAGAAAAAAACTGACCAAAGGCTTAGACACACTATTTGCTGTTCATAACACCACCCAGTTTGGCAGGATATACAGCAGGGAAAAAAGACAGCAAGATTAGATGTGATTTTTCCACTTGGAGGGGACAAAACAGGGGAGGCTTCCTTCCTGCTGTACAATCATTTTTGAAAGTGCAAGGAGAGGACAAACAGATGCTGGCTGTAGAAGTTTTCCAAATGTGTGTTAACAGCTGCTGTTGGTAAAGGTGGCTAGAACAGGGTGGAGAAGTCTTTGTTTAAGTTAGGGAGAGCATTTACTAGTTTGTGGAACTGATGGGAAAGCAAAGGTCTGGATATTCTTGCTTACTACTGAAATCCAGGAACCTTTAAGATGAAAAGGAGGGTCCTGAGTGCAGAGCAACCCCTTTAGGTGTGCATCTCCATTTAGCTTTCCCAGAATTCCTCTGCAAGCCTCATCTGTGTAAATGTTATCCCCAAAATACAGTGAGCAGGCCCAGGAGTGGCTGTGTTCTCATGCTTCACATAACATCTCCAGAGGGTTTAACTGCACTCTTTTCTTTATGCTCAGTCCCATGATGACACCCTTTTGATTTACTTTTTCCCTAGGAGCTGGAGAAGGGAAGGGGGAGGGTATGCACTAGGTGAAGGTGAAATCAAACTAAATTCACACAGGACCTGCTGACTATCCATCTTGCCTGGTTGTTTATTCACCTTTCCTCCTGCACCCTGAATGATGCTGGTGTTCTTCCCAAGTTTCTATGGTGAAATTTCTTGATCTGCACAGTATTTTAGAGGCTTGGGCAGGAGTTACTTAAATAAAGAGGAACAGTGGTGGGCTAACAAGCCCTCCAAGTGGGATGCTTGGGACGGTGCATGTATTTGCATAACCAATTATTAAGGTTATTGTAGTTGGTAAGAAGTGGATTCCAGAAATTGTTCTTGAGGAGCTCCTCAATTACTAAGGTGCTATAGGGTTCTCCCCCTCTCCTCCCTGTCCTGGCTCCTCCCACAGCTGCAACTGAAAGAAGGTAAATTCATGGATACATGATAAGAACATAAGAAGAAACCTGTGGCAGTATGTAACTTTGAGGCTGTTAGCAGCTTGTGAGATGGAAGGGCATGTAAGTGGTCCCACAGATGTAGGGAGGGGAAAACCTTCCATCTCCTTTGCTTCCCAGAGACAGGTGCTCCCTCTTTCACAGCACAGGCCAGCTCAAACTCTGTTCAGCCCAGAGAACTGTGCCTACAGAAACTCTTTCCAGTAGCAGTTGTGGTCTGGAATCAGGAAATAAATAGACTGTGTAGTGCCCAGGAAATTATCTTCTTAGTCTACCTTCATGCTCACTCCTTATCCTTTGGAAAGCACGTGTTGTTACGTGACAGACAAGGGGGCACATATGACACTATTCAGCCATGGCCATGGTGAATGAAGATGTTTTCCAAGAGAGGTTTCACAGGCCCTACCACAGCTTCCTTTTTTCCTTTACTGCCAGCCAAGTCTTATACACAGCAGCAGCTCAGCAAAACCAACTTCCACAGCTTTTCCTTCCAGAGGGCTCCCCTTCACTGCATTTTGCCTGGAGAGAACATGAGCCTGTGCCTGCTGGTAGCTACCTCTGGCGGTTCCCCATCACTAGTTAGGAAATAATTTGTAGTACAGCCAGGTGGAACTGGCAAGGACATCAGGAAATAAGAAGAGGAATTTAGCTGGGGCTTTGGGGCCAACAGGGATTCTCATACAAGTACTGCCACCAGATCTTCAGTGATTCCATATGCCCAGGTGCAGAATGCCTGGGACCACTGTATATCCATACACAAGGCATTCAGAGAGCTCCCTGTTGTGCTCCACAGCCTACAGGAGATGGCAGATGAGCTCAGAGGAAGTGTGAATCATTCATGTACTTTCTGCATCGTACTATTTTCTCCTCACAGCTGAGCTAACAGAAGCATATGAGCATATTTTCTCTTGTCTATTGTCAGAGCTTCAAATCAAAACTGTGATTAAGCTGAAACTGTACATTTTTGGTATTAGACCCCAGCTTACCTCAGTACTGCAAAGATTTGGTGTTAACTTTGTGTAATATTGACATCTAAAATGCAAAATATGAGCACTGAAGATGACAGAACAGCTTTCTATAAAGAATTCTGCCAAGAAAAGAAATCACTTCAAAACAAAAGGAAAAATACCTGGTTACTAAAAACACAAGTGATATTTAATATTAAATCATCTCAACCAGTGATTTTTTTCCCAACATTTATGGAAGCACTCCTCGGTCTCTACATATGTGAATGTGCATGTGGGTGGGTGCACCAGGGGGTCATGGGGTGCAGCCCTAGGGGAAAAATGTACAAGACAGAGCTGAACCTGACCACATCCTGCTGCCCAGTCCATCCCACAGCAGGACCTGCTCCACTTCAACCAGTCCTGACATGTTCTTCCCAACTACTTGACTCTCTTGGAATGAGAGCAGAGCAAATGCTTGGTTGCCAATTATTGCTGTTACCAGTTCTGCAGACTTTTCTCTGGCCATGAATCTGCCATAAACATAATGATGGCTTAGACGTGCTCCCCATGGAGAGAGGAACGGGAAGGTATTCCAAGGGAAGCAAGAGTCTCATTGAATGTGAAAGCCAGCCTGAGTGAAAAGTCTCATGACAAATCAATAAAAGCATATGCAATTTGGTGTCTGGGATCCTGTTTGAGCAAGAAAGCAGAATGAGAATATCTCAAAGGACAGTTTAGGTGGGAAAAGGAATGCAGGAGAAAGAGACATAGATACCCATACCTGAAAGTCTGAAGGACTTGGCAGGAGCTCTGACTGGCAGAGGAGAGGTTTTTGGCATGGGAGACATGAGGAGTGAAATGCAAGAGGAAATAGAAAAATTGAATGTGGTAGAAAAATTAAAAGATAGAGCTGATAGCAAGTCTTCCCACCCCAGTCGGACTTGGGCATCTGGGTAACCAGACCCTACCATAGCTCTGACTCTGGAGGCAGAGGGAAGAAGAATGAGGCCAGTATTATCCTGAGGACACAAGGAGGAGACCTCAGGAGTGGCTGTCTGCTAGATCTTTAAATCCTGATCCCTTTCTTTTGCCTTTGTATTGCTTTCAATATTGTGAACCAAGAGACAGCCCAAATGCCTTATCCTCATGTGTTTCTTAACACATCACAGCAGCATTAGCTGGAAGTGGTAAGCCACCTTCATTATGTTTTCGGAGACAGTTATTCTGATCCCTGAAACAAAGCAAATTGACAGCTTTTTTCCAAGGCTGATATTTTCTTGATAACTTCAATTTCCAGCCCTTAAACCAAAGTTCTCAATAAAAGCAGGTTGCTGTTCCGGTTTGGTAGGGGGAGCTATTGCTGTCAATGCTTCTGCTTCAGCAGTGGTCCAAACTCAGAGGTAGCTGCACCTGGTTCCTCCTGCAACAGCATCTTTAACTCATGTTCTAAATGTGATGTGATATTAAAATTAAGATATGTTGTAATGGCCACAAGAAAAAAGTATATATTCTAATTATCCAGGATGAAACAGATAGACTGTTTCTCTGATTTTGCTCAGCAAAGACAGATTGGGAATTTACAGTTGGGAACAAAGGATTTTCACTTAACCAACAATGGATGGTTGGCAGCCAGTCTAGCTGCCAGTGTTATTTCGTGATGGCAGCCCAAAGAAAGCAGCTTAGCATGGCCTGTGACAGCCTCAGGGAAAAGCCATATGCAGGGTGGACCGTGTTTTTTTGGCTCCCTGAAAAGAGGAGCCAGGTGACAGAACTACAGCCTCTGCAGGCTTCCTCCACTTCACACAGCAGCAGTACAGGGTTGCAGCAGAACTTCTGGCAGCAGATAAACCCCAAGTTGTTTCATATTACCTCCTGCAAACTTCTGGTTACAGAAATGGCCACATACAAATGGCATATTCCTCACTCAGAGGTGGTCTCACCCATTTTGTTGGGGCTGAATTAGATCCAAACTAACAGCTTGCTGAATTCAGTAGGCTGTCTTTGAGGCTCAGCTGCCTCTTGGCAGGCCCTGAGCATTGACTCAGGGAGAGCATATGAGCCCAAGGACACAAGCCAAGATGCCAGCCCTTTCATGAGGTCCTTTGGATGGTCTCTAGCTGAGCGAGATATGGAGACTGAGACTGGGTGCTCACAAAAACAAGGTCTTGGCATCAGCTGAGCAGAACAGATGTGTGACCCTTTTGTGGTCCAGAGGCCAGGCCCTCACATCAGCTCCCCAAGCTGCAGCGGGGTGTCACAAAGCCAGGGCTGACAGCTGACTGGCACATCCCCACTGCTAACAACCCTTATGGGTTTTGACTATCCCAGTCTTTGGTGCTGGGCCTACACTGTCACCCTGAGATAGAGGTAGGTCTCTCTTTCTAAAAGCCCTTTAAAATCTCAGTATTAAGGACTCTAAACATCAGCAAATAAACTGTAAAAATCCATGAGGTTTTTTTGGAGCTCAGAATGGCTCAGGTTATCACTTCTTAATGTTTGTGGCAGGCAATCCTGCCTACTGTTGTGTCACACAGGCCTGGGCTTCCATATAAACACAGAAAAATAGTTACTTTGTCAGTGGCTCAGCAAAATGGAATAGCTGAGCAAGAGAAAACCTTACCTTGAGCATCACCAAACCAACACGTCACAGTGGCCCACACTCACCTCAACCTGGCAAGGTCAAGTTGCTGTTCAACAGGCTGTCAGTCTGAGAGATTTGATTGATGTCTGGAAAATTATTTCCATATGACAGAAGACAAAAGGCTGTACACAGGAATAGAGTCTGAATCTGCAGTTTACAGGTAACTGCACAGCTTGACTTTCAGATCAGTGGGAATACAACACTCAGTTTGGAAAATCCTGTAACTTACAGCATACACAGTGTGCTGGTTTTAGCTGGGGTAGAGCTCATTTCCTTCAGAGGGGCTGGTATGGGGATATGGTGTATGGATGGAGATTTATGGCTGGTGTTTTGGATTTGTGCTGAACACAGGGTTGATGATATAGAGATATTTTTGTTATTGCTGAGCAGGGCTTACACAGAGCCAAGACCTTTTCTGCTTTTTGTACAGCCACACTGGTGAGGAAGTTGGGGGTGCATGGGAGGCTGGGAGGGAACACAGCCAAGGGCAGGTGACCCCAGCTGACCGAAGGGACATTCCAGACCATATGACATCATGCTCAGTATATGAAGTTGGGGGAAGAAGGAGGAAGGAGGAAGAGGGAGACATTTGAAGTGACAGTGTGTCTTCCCAAGTCACCTTTGCATGTGATGGGGCTCTGCTCTCCTGGAGATGGCTGAACACCTGCCTGCCCACGGGAAGCACTCAATTAATTCCCGATTTTGCTCCGCTTGTGTGAACAGCTTCTGCTTTCCCTATTAAACTGTCTTTATCTCAATCCAGGGGCTTTCTACCTTTTACCCTTCCAATTCTCTCCTTGATCCACTGGTGGGGGAATGAGCGAGTGGCTATATGGGGCTTGGCTGCTGGCTGGGATTAAACCACGACACACAATCAAAATTCAAATCAACAGAAAAACTAAGAACTCCACAGTATCATCAGCACTGGTTCTCATTATAAAATGAGCTCCATTTTTCTTCTCAAGCAATGAATTTCCTTCCAAGACATATGCTGTTGTTGAGAGACATCCCTCTTATTTTCAGTGTTCTGGGACAGCCATGTCCCACTCCACCTGTTATTAGCCTACAGACTGATGTGGAGCTCTAAGGATCCCAGATGTTTACATCTTTGTGATGTCAGACGGACTCACTCCACAAATGAAAGATGGCTGTCTAATAAAAGATGAGATCTCTCCTTTTCACTCATTAGCAGTATAAACACAAAGTCCCTGCAGGGACTTCACAGCTCCGTTCATGATGAGCAAACCAAACCAAGCCATGTCAGCTCATACTATAAATCTGAGGAAGTACCAGCTCTGAAAATTGGAATTGAAGAGATCCTCAAGAGAGCATGTACATCACCCCACTACCTTAAGGCAATTAGGTCAGATCAAGTTAAACTGCTCCTGAGAGATGTTTATCTGACCTATTCTCAAAAGCCTCCTATGACAGAATATCACTGCCTTCATATAGATTAAAAATTGAGAGCCTTCTTACTACAGCTTTAATTGTCTCCTTTGCAGTAATTTAAACCAATTACTTCTTGTTTCAGCTTTGGGAGGTATTGTCAAAAAGTTAGTCTCTGTCTTTGCAGTAAATCATTATTTTTGTGAAAAGCTCTTTTCTAAGACTGATCTTTCAACTTCCATCAAGATTTCTTAAACTCAGCAAGTTTTCTGGCTCCTTGCTTGTTCTACTCATTCTCCTCTGGATTTCTTCCAGGTGGTTTACATCTTTATTGGAGTGCAGTGCTGAAAGCATGACAGTTCTCTAGCTATGGCCTTCCTGCACAAGACAGAGCAGAAGCATTATTTCAGATAATTATTTCTGATATATGATATGCCTCCTTACATATTTGCTCTACTAGCAAGACATTATTGACTCATGTTCAAGTCTCACCCCAGACTGCTTTTACTCACTCCAGTTTTTCTTCTATGCTGTTGTCATGTCCCTTTGTATTTCTGCAGCCAACACCCCTTACTGAATTGCATCCCATATGGCTGAGAAACAGTCAGATTCCATAAAATCAGACATCACAATTCTTTTTCCATAGAAAGAACAAATCTGTATCTCTGCTTTTTAAAGGATGCATGTGGTCAAATTTTAAGAAGAAACAAAAGTAAGGTTCAGCATAAAGTACCAGGTTTTGAGTGGAGAAAAATCAATATACCTCTTCCACTTCTGTACCTTTGCTAACAAGTTCTACTGCACCAGCTCAGCAGTGCTTTTAGCAGCTACGAAAAACACTTAGAGCTGAGAGTCATAGGTTGTTTGGATCATCACTCACAGTGTCTTTCATCATAGAAAGAAAGTCCTTGCTCCTTTAAATTATGTTGCAGAGTCAGGCACATTCAGATCTTCCAAAATAAGGATTAATAATGCCTGAGCAAGACTGGAACACTGAAGAACAAATGGCACAAAAATCAAGTGTTGTTCACCACACCTTGCAGGCTATTTCCCCAGCATACCCCAGTCAAGCAGAAGATTCATGTTTCTTTCAAAACCTTCAAGGCAAAGGTCACAGGCAGTGCAGCTCATAGATTTTAATTACTAAGTCTCCTGTGTGTCTTGTTTTCTTAGCAGCTCATGCACCTGACCATGAACAGAAAACCAGGTGATGCTCAGCAGAAATGAAAATTGAGGATGAAAGATGGAGGAAAAAAAAAAAAGAAAAAGGGAAGAAAATGCTAATTGCACAGATTTCAGTGAAGATTGTGGCTTGGTTTCTCTTCACAGATTTTTATTCTGTACTCACAGGTAGTGAGTAGCTCAGTGACATCCAGAAAGACATTTTGAATGTTTGACTTGCTGTTTGCTCTTTCCTAGCTAGAGAAAGTGTGTGCAGCCAAGGGCTTGGATTAGTAGGGTTGGAATGCACTCATTCCAGTGTTTCTGTCTTTAATGAACATGTAAGAAACAAATATTGGTAT
Organism: Dicaeum eximium; assembly: GCA_013396995.1. NCBI lineage: Eukaryota > Metazoa > Chordata > Aves > Passeriformes > Dicaeidae > Dicaeum > Dicaeum eximium. The sequence goes on along the minus strand of VWZP01007715.1, from coordinate 513,655 downwards.
CTCCCCAAGGCATTGAAGGAAATAATGCTAATTAGAGTAGCTGAGGATCTGACAGATTGGGTACAGTGCTGAAAAGTGATCAGAGGGGAAGAAAAGTTCTGTAGGGTAGCAGAGGCTGGACTTGTGTTCTAGTTCTGCACTCTTACTCAGCCCATGTCAGAGAGCTGTGCTGAGCTCCACTTCTCACTTCATTGAACAAGGCTCATCTTCTGTTGCAGAGTATGGAAGAACTCAACAAATAACATTTCCAGCATACTTTTGAAGGGGCCCTATGAGCATGAAGTATTACTGCTGCTGTTGTTAGGATTAAGAACAGAGTCTGCTCTGCTGAATAATTCATGTGATGTGAAAAACAGCCAGCAAGTTGTTGAACAAAAATGATGTACAATGAGACATAATTACAGAGTGGTTGCAGAAAGCAGGATGCAGATGGAGCTCTCAGGTTGGCTGCTGGTGACATCAGAGCATGGACAAGCACAGATGCGTGTTAGGTTGCATACTTCACTTTCTCAGTTATTGTATCACTTTGCTTTTAACCTTTGAGATTCTCAAGGACTGCCTCATTTGGAGGGACCATTTCTGGTGGAGAGAGAGGATTCAGTATCCCCAGTTTTTTCAGTACTTACCATTACTGATAAGGCTCTAGAAGCAGTAAGTACTGCTGACTGGGAGGCACTGTCTTGTCACATCAATACTGGTTTTCTTGACAGGAGGAATGGGCAGAGCTGCTAATTTCCCACAGATGTGTCATATTGTGGACACCAAAACATTCTGCAGCAAATTTTAAAAATTGGAAGGAGATTCCATGCCTCAGATTGCTGCTTGCAAAAAGATACCAGCATTCACAGAGCCCAGCCTGCAGTGTGGGAGCTTTAGAGCTGTCTCTGTTCTTCATCAAATCACACAGGAAAAGCTTTCTCTGCCTTGGCTTAGGAAGAAAATTAATTCCTTTCTACTCTGCTTTCTTTAGCCCCCACCTGGAGTACTGCATCCAGCTCTGGAGTCCTCAGTATAAGAAGGACATGGATGTGTTGGAGCAGGTCCAGAGGAGGGCCATGAAGATGACCAGAAGGCTGGAGCATCAGCAAAAAACAGGCACTAAACCAGGTTTAGCAGGCACTAAACCAAAACTAAACCAGAAACTGAGACCTACTTCAGCCAATTTGTCATCAGAATTAAACAAACAACCAGAACTTCTAGATACTACTGATAGATTCAAGCCTGGCTTGAGAGACAGAAAGACAAAATCCCTCCTGTGTCCCAGGTCTGGCTATTTCTGACCTGTGAGCCAGCTTCAAGGGATGGGGAGCTTGGAAGATATGGATGGCTTGGAGGCAGGGAGAGAAAGTGGAACACGAGAAGAGGCTTTATCATGCATTTCTTTTATAATAGCCAAAATACCCTTCTGTTCTTTCTCATATATCCTAGAGAGAGCACAACTGAAGTGTGAAGAATTGTTTAATGGATTTAGTAATAGTATTGATCTTCTGTCAGTTAAAAAGGGACTCAGGGCTTAATCAGATCTGTAGAAGTGTCTCATTATTTACTTTCCCAAAGGAAAGGATTAGATATCAGAGAAAGAAAAGGGCCTTCTGCAGGCATGGGTTTGCTCTGCAGGATGAAAATCCATTCCATCTTAGCTGCATATGTATTTAAATAGGAAAGAATCCAAACAATTCTTCTTGAGATTCTGCCTGGAGGAATCAGTACAGTAGCAATAAACAGCAACACAGCAAACTGACTCTTAGCTTTCCAACACCCTGATTTAGCTCCATTATCTGGTCACATAAGAAATAACAGCAGAAATTGTATTGTTGATGACAGAGACAGATTGAACAAGTTTTCACTTTCTGAGGTACCATCCTGCCACCATCACCTTCTGAGATACAAAGTGAGAAAGAGTAAGCCAAAAACCCTCTGATGGTATTTTTATAGTCACCTTTGAGACAACAGAAAATTAGCTTATCACACCATTGTCTCTAATGCCCCTGCCTCAGAAAACACTGTGATAGTTTTATTCCCTTGACACTTGAACCCAAGTTAACTTCCCAATCTGTCTTTCAGGGTGGCTGCAGATGAGACAGCCCATTTTGTACCTGTGTTGTGGCACAACTGAGGCTATGCAGACATGGAGTAGCAGCTGTAGAACTGCCTACTCAGCCTGCATCAGGTCTGTCAGCAGAGCAAAATATTTCAGGTTGAACACAAACATGGACTTTGCAGGGAGATTTCTTATGCGATGATAGTTTTTCATGTTAACATTCCAGATATTATCAGTATGTTCTGAGATAGGTACACATGTGCACACACACACACATATATATATATATACTTGCATGATAACTATGATGCATAATCTGGTTTGATTTGGCTTGCAGGAGATACTTTAAATGTCTTTTTATTTCAATTCCATGCAAACTCTACACCAGTTTCTACTGCTGAATTCCACAAACAGAGCGAATACAAGAACCTCTGTATTTTCCATCACTGGAAAGATTTTGCATTAGTTTTCTTTCAGGTACTTCTTTTTGGAGACTTTTACTTAAAACACCTGTTTAACACAGGAACCTTGCAGGTGGCTTGCTTTCTTGGACCAACATTGATCTGCCTTGCTCAGCACTGTCACCGTTCTTACTCATCCTGATGCCCACTTGCATTTAGTCATGGATTTGCCATATCCCTGGCAGGCTTGTAGTGAAGTTAATGGAACATTTTATGGGACATGAAGGTTTTGGACATCTCCCATGGCCCAACTACATACTTGAAGAAAGGAAGGTACACAAAACCAAACGACCAAGAAAGGGTTAATTATTTCATCTTTTTTTCCCAACTATACAAAACAGGGTTCTTCTTCCAGGGCAGAGATGGGTTAGCAGGTGAGCAGCACAGGCAGGCAATCCCAGCATGACCTCCAAAGCACAGGGACATGGCTCCCTGAATCAGAGGCTTCAGCATGGCAAAAAGAGCCACTGCCAAATTTTAAGAGAAGCCTGAAAGCGACAGACAAGCGCACAGACTGTGCCGAAGTGTCGAGAGAACAGCGGGTGTGCTGCTCTGCCATGGCAGCTCCAGCACTGCAGAGAAGTCCCCAGGATGGTGGCTGCTCCCAGGGCAGAGAGCCCAGAGCTGGCAGTGGCAGCTGGGGAGGCAGAGGGCAAGGCAAAAGGGGTAGTGGGAGTGTAAATTGTCACTCCTTGTATAACCAATGGATTTCACCTGGCAGTCACTGATGGGCAATACATTTAGAAGGAAAGGAACACCATTATTTTAGTGTTCCTCTTAAGAAGGTGACAGCATTGGAAAGGTGCTATTTATTATTTATCTGCCCTGCAATACCTTAGTTTGAGGTTAGAGTCCAGTATCTCAGAGAGATTTTAAGAAACCTGTACCCTTGAAAGTCTGATGTAGATTCAAAAAGCCTGCAGAGGCAGGAGTAGCCAGCTGCTACAAATACATTTTCTGATCACAGGAGTTCCAAGACAAGAGCAGTTTTGTCTAAAAAAAGAACTTCCCCTTTATGCTCAACCATCTATTTCATGCAATAATTGAATGTCTGCTGAAAAACCATCTTGTGATCTGTTGCAATAGAAGGAATATGTTTGATCATAGCTTGGTTGTGCTTCCTGAAATGCTGCAGCCCACAGCCTTTAGGGCAGAAAGCCTGACATGTTCTTTCTCAGAGCACCCCTCATTCATACAGAAATGTTTTGGGCCCCTTGCATATTTTGCCTACAGTGCCACAGCCCTTTCCTTCCTAAAGCAAAAGCCTTCAAGCTCTCCTTCCACTGCTGGAGTATTTCTTACAGGGAAGGGTACCTTAGGCTTTCTATCAGGTTTGTAACCACCTTCCCAGATTTCATGCTCTGTATTATATCCACAGCTGATCACCGAAATAGATGGCAGTTTTTATTTCCAGAGCTCAGCCTGAACCCTACTGACTTAGCAGGAGAAAGGGAGATGTGGTGAATTCATCTTAGCTTGTATCATATCCTCTCTGCACCTTTTTAGCTTTAAGAGGACCTGCCATCTTATGAAAGCAATCTATTGCAGTATGATCCAGACAACAGTAAATACTCTACTTCTATTTTTTCATTTGTCATCACATTTAATCTAAATCAAGTTTTATAGCCTAAAACCAGATATTCCTTAGAACTGCAGATAATCCAGCACAAGTAAAATGCTTTTTTAAGAACTATATTCAATAAGAAGCAAGTGTTAGTAGGAGTGCTAATATCATTAGGAGTGAGGAGATGTTTTGGTTTTAAATTGCTGACTTCACAATGCTGAGAAGCACATCACAGTTGTTCTGTGTTGTACTCCAGTGGCTGCTGCAATGCCAGCTCCCTCTTGGAAACTACAAAGAATGGATGTGCTCTTCTGAGCTGGGTTTGGGTGCCTCCCCCAGCTCACACATACTTGGGTGCATGTGTGAGAAAGGACATGAATGCACAGGCATATACACACTTTAGGGGTATTTTATATTTCCCTCAACTGTATCCCACTTGCCAAAGGAGACTGTTGAATAATAGCCTCTGAAGCTCAGTGCATAGCTATTCCAACTTTCCCTGGCTATTTTCTCCCTCACTGAAACTGATTTTAATTCTACATCAGACTTCCCCTCATACAGATTAACCTCATCAATTTTTATTTTGACATAGGTGACCCAATGACACCAAGAGATCCCTGGTCTCTTACATGGCACCTGCTCACCAGCTCAGAAAATCACATCCCTCCTTGGCTATTCTTCACCAGCTCAGCTATTCCCATCATGCCCTCAGTCTTACCCTAGGCAATCCGACTTGCATGTGAAAGCTTAGACATTTTGTTGCTCTTTGCTGCAAAGAGGTTGTTTATTGGAGTGATGCCCAGAATATCATTTGTCTTTGTTGAGCATACATAAGGAGGAGAGGGCAGGAGCATAAGGAGAGAAGGAATTTGAAATTGTGTCAAGGTCTTGACTTGCCTCTCTGTTATCTGTACAGGAGAGTATGTAATCTGTAACACCTACCTTAGGGGAGGTCAGAAATTACTTTCCTTACGTTGTCTGCCACTGGAGCTAGAACAGCAAAGGCTGGGTATGAGAAAGATGTATTCAGCCCACAGTACCACTCAGAGGGTCATTAAATGGGACTAAGAAATCAGCACTAGGTAGCTGTTAGGAACACCTGGTACTTCACAAAGTGAAATGAGTGGAAGAGCATCAAGCTCCCAGGGCAGAGATGGGTTAGCAGGTAAGGGCAGTTCCAAGATATTCTATGCACAAAAGCAAAAGCACCTCTAGTTCCCTGGGCTCCTCTCCCCTCACTCATTTTCCCCTCAGTGGAGGACAGTAACATACAATGACAGTTTGGGACTTGATGTTTCCTGTATCATTCACGTCCTTTAGTTACTATGCTGGGTCCTAAGGGGTAGAGAGAACACCAGGACTTTTCTTCCTTTAATTATGAGGAAAGTTCTGTTCCTTTCTCCACCAAAAGTTATTTTGCCATTTTTGTTATTATGTTAGCATTTGATGTTAATCCACAGATAACTCTATTTCCAGTCTCAGAGCCTTTTCTGAGGTCCTGATTCTCAACCAAGCATTTCCCTTCTCTCTTTCATGTCATGTAAAGCTTATTCCTTTTCTTTTAATCAATACAGCTTTATTGAGGGTAGCATCTTTAATAGAAATTATATTCTGAAATGCCTGTGAATAACTCCAGATCATGGCCTGTATCTGAGACAAAGTACTGCAAGCAGCAAATATTGCATGGAGTCAAAACATTCAATCACACTTTGTTTCAACAAACCTAATATCATTGATTCCTTACCTTTTCTGCATTTTAGAGATTTCATCTTTGCATACTTTTCCTCTGCCCTTAAATGCTGGTGTTTCCCAACTTTGTCCTTTATGCAGCTCTGATCACAACCACATGAAATCTCCAGGAAGGAAGATGTTCTCAATTAAAATATGTGCCCAGCCTATATTCGCAATGGGCATTTGAGATGCCCAGCTAGATAGCTCCTTACCTCCCAGAATATCCAATCACATTAGCTCTACCTAAGTTATTAAAAGTATTGCTTATTCAGAAGAGGTTCTGAATGCTGACCCAAGGACATCAGCACAACATGCTACTGTAAGAAGTACCCAGTAGCACACACTGAAGGACTTGTACCTGCCCCAAAAAGGACACTTTGAGCCCAGGCTTGTCAAGATCTCATCAAACAAAAGGCCATTCTGCAGCAGGAAGACGATGAGAGGCATACAGGTGGCCTCCTGGAGGACACTAAAAGGGAAAGTGACAGTTCTCCCCCAGTAAAGCTTTAGACTTTCTATATTCTCTCCCTGTACATCCTATGGCAACCTCCCAACCCGTGTCACTGTCTCCACACCCACTGATGCAGGGGTACCAATACTGACTTCTGCAGAGGCATCTCCTGTAAACTCAGGATTGTCCCCTGAAACGCGAGCAAAATAAGGGGCAAAATGGGAGGAAGCAATTCTGTCATTAAGACTTGATTGTTTTTATATGACCAGAATGGGAACATGGATTAAAAAGTATTAGCACATACAGTGAAAAGGAGAAGCAGCAAAGACCCCACGTACTCTGATATGATTTGGTTCCCCTCAGGACTCACTGGTGTTAAGGATGGGTCAGTTTGTCCTGCCCACTGGATTGTGTGGCAGATAATCACTGTCTACCACTGATTGTCAGCACTTGGAGACCCTGCCATCCCCAGCAGGTCAAGAGACAGCAAACATAGCTCAGGGATCATCTCTGGTGGCAGGCATAAAGGGACCCATGGCTCAGACTGTGTGCTCAGCATTGCTGTTGAGTGATGCTTTGTGTAACACACACCACTGCTAGAGGATGTTAACACTCACTGTGTGTTTTAAGTTCTGACCAAGAGAAATGCTTTAACATTCTTGTACTTACACAACCAGTAATCTTCCTTTATTAGCTAAAGCCTGCAAAATTCACAACAAAACATTTGACTGATCACTGGGTAGAATGCAATGTATTCTTAGGAAACAATTATCCAAACAAAAAACAGCCTCAACTTCTGTATGTAATTTTTCTTCTTAATGGACTTTTGAAAGGCTCATTCTTGTGCTACCTTACTCCATACCTAGCTATAGCATTTATCTCTTTCCTCTTAGTGCTGCTCTTATTAGAGCATCCTGTGCTTCCCTGTAGACCTCTAGAGACATCCAGCCATTTTGTTTTAATAATATTATCTTTGCTAACAGCTGAATGCAATTGTCCAAGAGAGCAAGCTAATGTACATCTACAGTGAAAAACACTTGCAGAAAATTGAAGAAGAGAGCTGTGGCCAGGGAAGGGAATCAAGAGGCAGGACTCCCAGGATCTACCTGTAAACTCAGGATTGTCTTATATATCTGGAAATATTTTTTTTACATATCTGGAAATATTTTTTTTAACCTCCTTTTGCTTCATTTTCTAAACAGTTGAATGATCCACGAAGACCTGGATTTAAGGTACTAAGTGCACTCACAAAAAAGTTGGTCCACGCTTCCTGTGCCCCTTAATCACACCACTCTCAAAACGTAAATTGGCAGTTCTACCCATCTCCTCCTTCCATTCTCCATCCTCAACTCATCTGCTCTCTTACCTGGACAGTTTTCTCTTTGGAAGGGCAGAGATACCAGAGATGTTGGCCGGGGGCTGAGGGACTGGGCTTGGCTCCTCTCGCTCTCTCGGTGTCGGCAGTGGAGGAGAACGATCGAGCTGTTGCTCGGAGATTTCACTGCGGGGAGATTTCACTGCCACCGCCGGAGCCCAGCACTGCTCCTTGCTGTGGGTGCACCTTTGCTCCTAAGAGCAGCCATTGAACTGGGACCTTACTAACACACTACCTCACTGGAAAGGACCCTCACCATCTGCTCGGGCGCCTCAGGGTAAAACCCTTCCAAAGGAGCCTCTCCCAGCTGCCTTCGGGAGCCCGGCCGCCACTGCCCAGCCCTGCCGTTTCTCTGCCCCTGCTCCGGGTTTTTTCGCTACACTGTAACCCTGCACCCCTGCCTGCCAGGACACCCCGCGGGTCCTGCTACAGCTGTGGAGTTTCTGATACATTTCACTTGTCAGAAAGATACCCCGCTTGTACACCGAGGTCTGCCCGTCCCTGCCGTTCCAGCCACTGTTTCGGGATTACTGCTGCAGCCCCTTTCGCCATCCAGCCCGCCCTCCATTACCTGAAGCTCTCACCACAGCGCCCCCTGCAGGCGCGGGCGAATCATCCCCCCNGGGGAGATTTCACTGCCACCGCCGGAGCCCAGCACTGCTCCTTGCTGTGGGTGCACCTTTGCTCCTAAGAGCAGCCATTGAACTGGGACCTTACTAACACACTACCTCACTGGAAAGGACCCTCACCATCTGCTCGGGCGCCTCAGGGTAAAACCCTTCCAAAGGAGCCTCTCCCAGCTGCCTTCGGGAGCCCGGCCGCCACTGCCCAGCCCTGCCGTTTCTCTGCCCCTGCTCCGGGTTTTTTCACTACACTGTAACCCTGCACCCCTGCCTGCCAGGACACCCCGCGGGTCCTGCTACAGCTGTGGAGTTTCTGATACATTTCACTTGTCAGAAAGATACCCCGCTTGTACACCGAGGTCTGCCCGTCCCTGCCGTTCCAGCC
>VWZP01007715.1:436235-504953 GCA_013396995.1 Dicaeum eximium | reverse complement strand
CCATTACCTGAGCCTCTCACCACAGCGCCCCCTGCAGGCGCGGGTGAATCATCCCACCCGCCCTGCCCGGCTGGGAGTCGGCAGCGCCCCTGCCGGCCGTGACCGGAACTGCACGGAAGGGGAAGTGCGTGCGGCCGAGGGAAGGCTGGGACTGCGCTCCTGCTTCTGCTTCTGCTTGGTGCTGCTGCCGTTGTTGTTTGTTTGCCTTGTTATACATACCGGTAAAGAATTGTTATTCCTTTTCCACTATCATTGCCTGAAAGCCCCTTAATTTCAAAGTTAGCATATTTTGGAGGGAAAGGGGTCATTCCATTCCAAGCGAGGTTCCTGCCTTCCTTGGCAGACACTTGAAGCTCTCTCAAACAGAGACATCCTCCTTTTTGGCTGTTATGTGCACTCATTTAAATTGCAGCCAGAGACATCTGTAGTGGATGTTAGGAAATCAATTCTAATAGGAAAGATAGCGAGGTGATGATCATTTCCCCTGTAATGTAGTTAAAGGAAAGGGAACAAACATGAAGAAATGCCTGTCCCACAATTACTCTCTGTAGCTGCAAAGTGCTAATCCAGCCAGAAAGGAGGTCACAGCCGTGCACTGCTGTGGTTTCATGTCCTTACTGCTGCCTCTCAGCTGTCCTGCCTGCAGCACTTCAGTTACCTCTCATCTTTCAGTATGTGGCTTTGCTTTGCTTCCACAAGCTCCTGCACCCAAGGCCAGGAGTGAGGATGTGCTGCACAGCCTTGCAGAGTCAGAGGCTCTGACCTTGTGCTGATGTGTACTTGCACTTCCCTTCACTTATCTGTCTCTCTCCTTGAATACAGAGAAAGTAAAAGTTGTTGGTTTTTAGATGTGCTATGGCTCTATCCCCCTACTAGATGTGGAAAACACAATTCACAGTTCACTGCAGTAATTTAGCCAGTGAACAACTTACAGAAACCAGAAGTGCCAGGAAGACATTTTGGGGAGGTGGAAGCACATAATTTGCACTTCAATTATGATGTTCACTGCCAGATAAAATCAGCACAAGCCTTAGCCTGTACCTGGGACAAAGATGACAAAAGGTTGATGAGCCTTGATAGACAGAAAATAGAGAAAAAAATCTGAAAGCCATTACAGAATCAAATGCAAGTGGCTGCACGAGCTAAGCCCAGTTCTGTGATGGTCATACACTCACCTTGGTTATTATTTTGTACCTTGTTACTAGCCTGTGGTTGGCACCTCTAAATGCAAAAAGTCATCTCTGCTAGAAATAGATGTGCTCTACACCAATTAGTATCTCATCCACTCAAAAATACAGAAAAAGGCACAGCTACATAAGCTGCAAAATGGAGTGCTGGCAGATGAGGCTCTGGAAACACATCCAAGAAGGTCAGGTGGGAATTGGGAAGCAGAATGGCAGCAGGAGGAAAGGAAGGATATGTGTGGGTCACTGCTCCCAGAGTTAGCAACAGGAGATAGGGTTCCATGGTGCTCAGTCAGCAGAGATGTGCAGGCATCCTTGTATCTGACGACTCACTCCTAATTTATGTGTAAGGCTCCTTGGCAAAAAACACTGAAAGCCCAGGGGCTCCTGAGAAATCTGTCATTTTGCAGCTTTTGAAGGCCCTAACAGCATGCTGTCAAGTCACTGAATGCCTCCTGTAAAATTCAAGCCCTCAGTGAAATACGGTTTTCTGCACAAGCAGCGTGCTGGACAAGGGCAGCAAGGTGCAGGAACATAGCTCACACCTGCTTCCCACAGACCCACAGCTCCCCACACAGCCTGCCAGAGCTCAGCTAATCCATCCCACAGATCCTTAATAGCATCATCTCTTCTCTGCAAGGCTCTGCTCCAGCGTGGTTCAGGCTGCAGAGCCCAGATGGGAGCTCTGGATGTTTTCCTTTCTACCCACAGAAGCCCTTTTATTGTTCAGCTGCCAAAGAGGCATGTGGATCCTGACAGGAAAACAATCAGCAAGTCTCTCCATCAGCTGGAGACATCAGGGACACAGGCATGTTTAAGCCTCATTCCCATTCTGAGCCCTTTTCTGCCCGGATGGCGATGTGTGCCCTTTGAAGAGCCCACCCTGCTCCCTCACCCTGCACAGTGTCCAGGGATCATTGTCCCGCCCAGATCCCCTGAGAGCTGCCTCACCTAACACCCTGGGCACAGCCCTACTTTTTCACCAGCTATCGTGGATGAGTGACAAGGGACATTGAATGGAAAGGGAATTGTGACATCCCCATGGGGACGGACCCTTGTGACTTGGTGCTAGTGTGGTTCTTCCCACTTCCCCTGCATCTGCTCTGAACTGGCACCAAGTGTGCCACATCACCACTGCTTCTTGCCTAGTAATCACGCAAGAAACCTGCTAGCTATTTTTAAAAAAGGGCTGAGTACTCTTAAAGATGAGGCACTGGGGCAAGGAATATAACTAAAACAATGAAATGGGAAAGCAAGTACACATGTCTTCCCAGGTCTTCCAATACAAGCCTCAGAAAAGTTATGTAAGGTGCTGCTCACATCCACATTGTGCTGCTGTTTAGAGTTAATGCACAGTCTTGGAGACAAGAAGCTTTCAGCCCTGGAATAGGTGCCCTCAGCCTCTCTGGGCACTGTCCTCCTGTTCTGCCTGGGAGAGAGGCAACTAGCAGCAAAAAGAGCATCTAATCAGCTGTAATTGAAACCCACCAGCTCCAGTCCATCTACCAGCAATGGGAAGGACTTCATACAAAATGTCCTCTACTCCCACAAAGAGGTGTCTGTCCTCATGAGCATCCTGGGAATGAGCAGGAGCCCTTTTCTCACAAGAAGGAAAACTGAGGAGTGTGTGTGCTAACCATGGATTGCCAAGCCACTGTATGGGCTGGGAGCAGGTCTGTGCAATGCCCTGCTTGTAATGCCAGAATTCCTTCAGGTGTACAAGAGGTCTTGAGTGTGGCAGTGTGACTGATAGGGGGAATAAAAAATCTCTACAGCATAGGACTGCATGGCTGCTGGCTACCAAAGGACCAGAAGCAAATCAAATCCAATGATCTCTCTGAGCAAGGCTTCTTTGCCATGTTTTCCAATGCTCACACAATAAAAGAGACTTTTATTTTTGGCCTGTCACAGCATAGCACTGAGGTGCAGATGTGGTAAACTTTCTTGGGCATTAAAGTTCTGAAGTGAAACAGTCATTGCAGCAAATTTTGTCCTTCAAGTTCTTAAGCAGGACACAGACCATCACATCCTGAGTCATCCAGCCTCACAGCAGCATGAACTTGCTGTCTATACCTTGGGCTGCTTTTTTATGGTAAATCCACCTCCCTACTAGGCTGTCACAGCACAAAGCATTTAGCAATGAATAATATTTCTGCACCAGTAGGAACATCCCCTGGAGTTTTAGGATACAAACAGTTTCTTCCTGGCATTACATAGTGCAGCTGCCAAAGGCTACCAATCTGAGCTGGAGCCTTGGTGTTATTTTAAGCACTGTTCCCAGCTGCAGCAGCACTGTGTTTGCCAAAACCCTTCCTTCTAGAAAGGAAGAAAACTAGCCAGGCCATATGGTGGCTTTCAGGGAGATGAAGTGTTGACTTTTCCCAGCATGTCATGAGGATAAAATTAATCCACACTTTAGCATAGCTGGTGAAGAATCTTGCACACCTTTCATATTCAAACCCATGTGTTTTGTCTGTCCTTTTAACTCTGAATTTATATGTCACTCAAACTCCAGCTTGATGCCAGGACCTAGATGAATACCTTTCTCTGAATGCCTATCTGATGCCTATCACTGATGGCATCTCTGATGCCTATCACTGAACAAATATATGGAACATCCACTGAGCTGTATTAAAAGCCAAAGGTAGGGACCCAACTATAACTGTGGATAAATGAGGTCTTTGAGGGACAGGAGACTGGTGTCAGACTGACACAGAGCAGAATGCCAAGAATTTGTGCACTTCTGACTCACCTCTGGCTAGAGAAGGGTGATTAAGATAAGAACTCTGCTCCAAGGTTACCAAACATTTCTGGACAAGTCCTGCTGCTTTTCTGCTCTCCTGCCAGAATTGAAAAGCTTAGACACATCCACCAGGTAGCTGGGTATAAAAGTAGACACAGGTAGTACCCACAGAACCTTCCCAGCTGCCAGCAGAGAGATTTCCCTCCCCATATGCACAGTCATTCCAGGACACAAACCCAAACAGCTTCTGTTTTAACTACCCATCAAGAGACACACTCAACTATCATCTCGGTCAATTTAGCAAATGTTTGCCTTAGATAAAACAAAACTGAAGAAAGGTGAGAGCCTTGTATAATCTAAATCACATTAACTCCTACACACAGACTAAATAAAAAAATCTTTTCTATTGTCCACTGCAGCCTATGGAGATGTATGTATATAATAAACATCCCCATTCTAAAAAAGAAGGGTGTAATGAACCATATAGGAAACACATCAGGAAGATTAATCCAAGTGCTCAGTCAGCTCTAAGGCCTCCTAGCTTCAGTCTGCTTTCCTGTTGCAGATCACAGCAGCCAACATCAGCAAACTGAAGCAGACCCGCTGGCAAAGAAAATGGCTGTTTGAGTTACAAGATTAGGCCCGTGGCACTTCAGGTAATGGCTGGCATAGTACTTCAGTCACAAGAGAGAGGCTGATGGGGATATTGTTCAGGGGCAATTCCTCTCAGCTGGTGTTATTTAGATTATGTAGAGGCAACATCCCGATGCACACCATTGGAGAAGACTAAGTTTACAAAAGGTCTGACACAAGATTAAGACTGCATGTCTGAGATGGAGCCCAAGGTCAAAGCACTGCATCAAAACAAGGCAGTCTGGATGTGCCTGTCTGTACAGCCTGAGAGGAATATTTTGTGCTATGAGACAAAACAAGAGTTGCACAGAGCTGGTCAGGCCCCCAGATTCCCTTGGCCACATGGTTCCAAAGCTCTGTTCTTAGCTTGTGTGCAAGCTTGCTGTTAACCACCCACTCCATAGTTTAGATGAGGAAAGGAAAACAGCTTTCAACATCCTCAGCTGTGGCTTATGCAATACTTAACATTATTGTTGCTCAAAGGCCCTCACAGAAGCTTCTGCTTGGCCCTCCCTAGTCCCAAAAGACCTGTTGTTCCTGAGAGATGTTAGGTAACACTTAGATCTTCAAGACTGTGTAGATTCAAGTCCAGAAAGGACTTTCTTGAAGAACAGGTTATTGCAGCAAATTCCTACACTCCACCAGACATTTTCAGTTGTGCACGGTCCAACAGCAATTCTTAAAAAATCTGTTCCATCTTTAGTTGGATGGGAAAGAACTTGTGGATTGGGACTTAGACATCTGTTTTTCTGATAGCTGTGTAAGTTGAGGAACCCTAAAGACTAAATGGCCGTGATGCCATTTCAGAATTAACATCTGACAATATTGATTCCTTACCCATGTCTTTAGGCAGGGGGGCAGTGATGGACATGGCTTGAAATAGTACTGCTGAAAGGTATGTGTATAACTGGTGAGGAAAAAGTGTCCTATCATGCATGTAATTTGTAATAATCAAGGCATGTGAAGGGAAGACTTCAGGCTAATCCTGAAGAGATGACATGTGGATGCAAGAAGTGTAGTCCTAATGTCAGAATTGAAAACAGGTGAGAAACCAGTTGGCAAACATGGTTATGACAGATTGCTCCAGAGAAAACTATGCAATTGCAGAAAAGGAGATTGGATTATAAAGACAAAAAATTGCATGGAGAAGGAGAAGGCCAGCAGAGAATCTCAGCTGTTTGTACTGAGGCTGCAGGAGCTGCTTCTTCCACTACACTCAGCAAAAGCTGAGGTTCTGAAACCCCTAGTGGTGGTGAAATCTCCTGGGCCCTCCTCTCATTCTCTAACTACACTTGATTACAATGCTGAACTGCAGAACTAGAAAAACATAATAATGAACTTTAATGGATTTTGTTATTGAATAGGTGTCTGCCCCACTGAGTGTCCAAGAGCTTCTGTAACAACAGCCCCTTCTACAGTTTGCCTGGGCTCATGGTCAGCTCAGATAGAGCTGTGTGGCTGTGGTTGGGACAAGAGCTATGAGAAACCTCACATAGCCTCCTCCCTTGACCAAGTAGCCGTATTTTCTTGCCCATAATCCTTGCCTCAGCTAAATTATGATTATGACTACACTTGCCCAGTACCTTGCTCACCCAGGCTCCTTTCTGCCTTCCTAGCTTGACTTTGGACCTGTCTTTTCTCTACAGACTTGCCTGACGATCACTGGACTGTGACTGGCCCCAGTTACTGTCACTTAACCTGCTCTGCTTACCTTGATCAAGTACTCTGGGACTGAGTATGCATGAGGCCACTGCCCTACGGTCATCCTTTGCTCCAGCTCATCTTCCCTTACAGAGCAGCTCCAGTCACAAGTCATTATCAAGAAGTTCTCCTTTAGAATGCACCAGCTTAAAGATTCTCTTACCTCCATCTAAGGCCTGCAAGATCTGGGGGTACCTGTAGCAAAAATGAATAGCCAGATGCAATAGCAGGAAGAACACCAAAAGCAAAAATGCCAAACTGCTGCAGAAATACTAAGCTCTTTGTACAATGAGCAGTTCTCCAACTACTGTCTCAGGGCCCCATTGGAGAACGTGATGGTACGAGATGTTCACATCCATGAGAGCTGGTTCTTTTAATACTGGCTGCAATCTGTGACAGGTAACCCCATTCATGCTTTTTAAAATATATTCAAAATTTGTGATTTGTTATAAAGTTAAAATACTGAAGAATGATTTGGGTAGAAAAGAATAAATTTCAGAACAAATTTTGCAGGCATGAAGTGTACAGACTTCGGTTATATTTAGTAAAGCGATTATGGTTCTGTTCCACTTTGTGTCGGAGTGCTATCAGTTGATCCTGCCTCTTTTCATTCCACTCAGATTTGTTCATTGTTAAATTAATGAGGACTTAACAGCAAGTAAATCACATGCCATTTAATAAGATTTCAGATGAATCAGCAAAGAGGCAGAAAGTACGTTCAAGCCTACTTGAACGCCACAGCTTTGTTCATCCTTAGTTACAATTATTTTCTTTCCCTGCCAAAGCAAACTGCAGTGTCCGTTGTGCCCAAGCATGAAGACAAAGCTTGTTAATCCTTGTTAAAATACTATGAAGTTTGTTATTGCCATGTTCACTCCAGATTTTTTCAAAAACTTAGTCTGTTTGGGCCTGATAGCAATATGCCTACAAACTTTTCTTGTTACATGTAATAAAGCTCTTGTTACATGTAATAAAGCCCTTGTTAAGCCTAGCTTTAGTAGGACATCTTCTCCCTTTACTTTCATGTTGGAAGAACCAAGGATGTCAAAATTTCACTAGAAACAGCAGATTAATTAATCAAATTAATATGAGCTGCATGATAGAGGAAAGCCTGCCCTCTTCTCCCTTAATCAGCATAGCCTTGGAAGTCTGCTAGAAGTTTTATCAAGGTATGCTATGGACTTTCAGAGCACCACTTGCATTGACTATTTCAGCAGTGCCATCTGGATATAATGTAATACATAGTGATTTCCTCACCTGAGTGCATTCAGAACCAAAGGCCACATATGATTTGCACTGTCACTGTAGAACTTGTACATACAACCCTTGCCTACACATCAACCAATGAAAAACTCAGGTTGCCTAAAGCATCCGCTGGTGTGTTTGCTCTGCATCCGTGCTGACTCTGCCAGTTTTCATTTAAGATGCTCCTTCTCTGCTAGAAGCTAGATTCCCCTGCATAGAAAACGACTATTTTATTTTCCTCTTCTGCCCCAGTGCTTTGTGCTCCTGCCATGTTCTGCAGAGGCTGGCAGAAACTGACCTGCCATGATGTATGTAGATTTCTGTTGCTGATGAGGCCAGCTTGAAAATTAGGGTAACCTTGTCATTTTGACAGGTGAGTAAATTCAGCTAGAAAATCTGAATATTTTAGGACATAATGCTACTTTGCAGAGCATCACAGGAGGTAGAAATATTTGTTTTAGTTTGACACAGTCCAGATTTGGGGAGGAGTGAAAAATAGTTTGAAAAACAAAACACTCTAAGATACCTTTTGCTAAAGCAAGTGAAGCATCTTGCATGCTATTATTTCTAACAAACTTAATTGACTGTCTGTTCACTCTCCTCCTAGTTTATCACAAAACACAGCACTACAGCACTTTGAATGGAATATATGACTAAAGGTAGCCTACCTATGCATTGTTCAGTCTCCGTATCTGTTGGAAGGGTGAATGATTTCTTGCACGTACCTGCATTAGAAAAAAATCTTTTTTTCAAAGGAAATTATGAAATATAAGTTCTTGTACTGCATACTCCATCAATACAGCTACATTTCTTAAAGCAGAGAAATGTGAAATGATGGCTTTGTGGCAGAGAAGAGCAAAAGTATAATCTAGGATTCAAATACATGACCTAGGAATCAAAACCATGTTGTTCTGGCTTTCACACCGACAGCAGATGAAAACAGCTTGGAAAGATCCTTGTTCATATAACTTTGTCTCACTGAATGATATGGCAGGAACAAAGGCACAGCCTCACAAGTGAATGTAAACCATTTGTTAAATGTCACCATGCACAAAACACGTTACTGCATAAGCTCCACATCCAGCCATTTAGATTCATATTCTAGCTGGGATATTAAACAATGAGTAGAAAAACCTCAAGCTAACAGAACAGAAATACTGGCCTCAATAAAAATTATGCAATTAATTCCTTGGTTCAGAGAAAAGCCAGAAGGGGCTTAGCAGACAGGACCTGTACTAAACTGAGTTTTTGCAAAAATGTTTCAAAAGCCCTATGGAGAACTCAGAGCTGGAATAGCTGATCAGGACTGAGGTATCTAGTAAAGAAAAATAAACATCTTCTTGTACTGGGAAAAATCCTGAAATCCTCATAGCAAGGTAATGCCAGTGTTATTCTAAATATCTGCTTTGGAGCAGATTATTTGGAGCACAAACCCAAGAACTCAAGGCCTAAAGACAATCACTTTTATAACAGTTTTATTCAAGTCTGTGTGCTCTAGTGTTGAGACAAGGCCTAGATCAGCATTACACTGTAATACAATAATTTTAGCCATTGAACCAAGCCTGCTTGGCATCCTTGGTTTACAATTTACAGTACATCCAAAAAAAGAGCAAAGAGAAAAGAAATCCCAAAACGTCAACAACTTCCATTAGCTCTTTGCTTCACTTAAATATTGTTCTATAACATAAAATAATTTAATACAAAAAGAACTGTAATCCAAATACACATAATACATTGACACAGAACAGAGGAAAGATACAGTAGATTATGCACAAGAGTATTCAGTTGATGTGTTACCTACAGTGAAACAAACTGGACATTAATATAATTTAACTATTTAAGCCCAAGAGGGTCAGAGGCAACAAGTCCAGGTCACAAATAAAGCTTTTTAAAAATAATGCAATCTTCTTTTCCTCTAAGCTTACTGCTGTACAGAAGTTAAAGGAAGGCTCCAACAAATCACTTAATTTGACAACATTTCATCACACAAACAAGAAAAACTTGGTGGCCTCTGTTATTTTACTCAATTCTGGGATACATTGCCATTTGGTAATGTAACTGCTTCATTGCAGGCTCTTCGGGCAAAACATACCTTCAGGTGCTACTTCCATAGCAACAGACTTTTGAACACCATAAACAGAAGAGAAGACATACAGAAGTCTCCAAAACCAGACTGAAATAATTGAGCTGTCAGATGAATCCCAGTCCTACAGAGTTTGGAGCTCCTTATGAAGTACCCATCACCCTCCACACAGCGGTTTCAATACAAGCAGGAAATATCCCATATCTCAAAGGATCTGACATGGGGGCATGATCTTATACTACTCACCTGGTTATTCAGATTTATAACATTGTACCTAGGAAAGTCAGGTCACCGGTTTTTGCATCTGGCTTGAAATAGAAGCAGGAGCAGATCCACAATTAATAAGGCAAAAGAAAGAAGTAGCTTATAAAAAGAAGGAGGAAATACATTCTCTGGCTGAGAAATTCTTGGACTTTCAAAGCCACAGAAGAGACATTGTTAAAAGCACAGTTATTTTCCCTGATTTTTCCATCACTGTTGCCTGTTCACTCCATATAAACCTCTCAGCTTAAGTCAGGCAAAATATCTCCAATATTTCCAGCTTGTCCTGAATTTACGACAAAGAAGTCAAATATAGCAGCACAGTGTGCTGTGCTGGCAGTTGACAGACAAGAATCCTAGAATACTCTAGCAGAAGTGGGTGTTGGTCACTGCTGAACTTGTCAGGTCTGTCCACCAGCCTGGAGAGATGCATTTGTAAAATAAGAAGAAACACTTGAGAATAGGCCTCAGGTTAAACTGCCATTTGCACACACAGCCTCCAGTCACCACTTACTGCCCCTTTACAGCTAGCAATCTGCTAATGCAGAAGTTCTTCACCCCATGTCAGAACACATTCTCAAAGCTTACCCTGTTTATGGTTAGAAGTAGCAGTCAAATAGGTATGGCATGTGCAGCTATGGAAAGGCCACAAGAGTCAGCAATCAAACCAGCGGGCTTGTTGAGGAACTTTTTCCTCAGTTTAATTGACTCCTTACTCTGACCATCAAGGTAAGTACCTGGTCCTTCACCATCAGTCTCTACAGGACAATCCCTCAATTCAGATTAAAAGAGCTTTGCTCAACTGGGGTCTTGTGCATTTTGACCCACAAATACATTCCACTGATTTCAGTGATATTTAAGTATGTGATGAAGAGCTTTCTGAATTGAGGCCTCTTTCCTTTTAACTTGAAAGTTAATTACTCTAAATACAAACTTTTATTACTAGATGCTCTTGGGTTTATATGCTATCTTCTTATAACTGCCAAACATGATGGGC
Source organism: Dicaeum eximium (assembly GCA_013396995.1). Classification (NCBI taxonomy): domain Eukaryota; kingdom Metazoa; phylum Chordata; class Aves; order Passeriformes; family Dicaeidae; genus Dicaeum; species Dicaeum eximium. Next base: position 494,106 of record VWZP01007715.1, on the reverse strand, counting down.
ACCAGTACCTGTGGACTTTACATGGATCTAGGTAAATTCTGCAGTTCAAACCTAGCCATCCCCCAAAGAGTTCTACGTTGCAAAAGAATGAATCTTACTCTCTGCCAAGAGCACTGGCCAAATGCAACCAGTTCAACTCCTAAGAATGCTTTCTTTTTTTCTTACTTTTTTCCCTGTGGCTATATTCTTTACAGTCTAGGGTACCTGGATATTATAGTTGTCAAGATAACCTTGAAAATAGAGCAATGGCAGAACTGATGGAGTAACAACTGCTTGAGATGCAGTGTGAAAAGTCAGCTCAGTGATATTAGCTGCTCTGCTCAGATACAAATGCTAACCCTGTTGACATTGTAAGAGCTGCTCACTAGAGCATGCAAGACAGAAGAACAAGCCTACTATGAATATCTGGGAAATAAGTTGAGGGTGACAACTGATTTTGTGACATTGGGAGAAAACAAATTACCCAAGCTGAGAAGTAGCTACATTCACAAATTCCAGCAGAACTCAAGGAAGAAGCTGTGTTCACCTCCACATATAGTTAGACTCAAGAAGCTCAGTGTGCAACTGAACTATGCCAAACAGTAATCAGAGGCCAGGTTTGTTCTGTAACATAATTGCTACTAGCGGCATTCTCATTAATGAAGCTTGGAAAAACACCAGCATGTCCTCCTGCACCATTATAACCTCTCCAGCTAAGATCACAAGACACAAAAGAGCAGGACATGGCTAGAGCAATGTTTCTTCTCTCTCAGACCCATATGCCTCCCCAAGACAAGGAGGCCAGTTTTATCCAACCTCAACATCTGTTCTTGAGAAAATGCTGAATCGAAACAATCAAGGTAGAATGGGAGACAGTGTTAATCAGTGAATTATTCTTATCTTAATGTTGAGGTTTTGGCCACATTGAACACAATGTAGATTCTCACTAGCTATCCTGGCAACTGAAGTCTGAGCATGGACAAGATCTATAGATGTACTTCTGATTAATAAAGAGCCATCCCCCTGCCTCCCTTCATGCTTATTTTTCAAATTGCTTATTTTAAGCAAATACATCAGTGGCATTGCTCCTGCAGAGCAATGTTTGTTCTAAGCCCCCTTTATCTAGCTGTGCATCCATCTGACCCATCAGCAACAGACTTAACAGTAGCCCACTTCAAGCTGGGTTAATAAATCCACTATATTGCACACTAAAAATGTGTCCTAGTTCCTTAATATTAGTTCTATTGGGCTGCCTGCATATTATTAGCATTCAGATACAGTAAGGACTGTATTAGGAGCTGATACACTAGGAAAACAATACTGCAAATACAGGAACACAATCAGGATCATGTACAGCTCCACTTTAGGAGCACATGAAGTTATTTTTTAAAAATGTTTTGAAAAAAGAGACACTCACTTTTAAAAGCAGTAGTGACCAATATGAAATCTCTACCTTATTGTCTCTGGACAATCAACTCTTCCACAGGTTAGAAACTATCAAGAAAAATGCTCCGCTTTGTCCTTTATTGTTTATTTTGGAGACATAAATATCTAAAGCATATAAATATCTATCTTAACTTAATAAACTGAATAATTGGTTTTACTTTTCCATCAGGAATTTGCATGTCAAAGAGCCAAATACAAGTTTGCCCCTGCCTTCCCATCTCATTCCAAACTTAACTGCATATTTAGAGCAATTCTTACCACAACTTAGACTTTCTGCCCATTCTATCTCTACAAATGAGGTAGTTCAGGGTAAAACAAAACAAACCAACCAGAAACTGGGTATGTTGGATGGGGCTTTGAGTAACCTGATCTAGTGGAAAGTGTTCCTGCCCATAGCAGAGGGACTGGAACTAGATAACCTTTAAGGCCCCTTCCAACCCAAACCATTCTATCAAATTAAGTAACTGTACATTCCTCAAATTCTTCTTTAGGATCCAACTTAACCATGATGCCAATATTCTACCAAGTAGCTAGTATCCCTCTGTTCTCTGACTTACATTAAGAAGGATAATTTCACTGTGTTATTTCCTGCCAACCTCCACTTCCACTTCATCCAGTTCTATCTTATGCTTTTAGCGTGGAAATCTTTTAGGTCAGAGCACATCTGAAATGTGTGTGGTTTTCTGCCTTACACTTGTTACTTGTCCTTCCAGACAGGGGTCTGTTACTATGGCAACAAGAACAAATAACCAACGAAGATGGGATGGGGCCAGAACCCTAATGGAGAAATAGAGAGAGGCAGTGATAGCGTGCAGCTCAACACAGGAGTGTAAATGGGAGGGCACAGAATGTTTCCTGTGGTGCTATTTGGGCTGATGGCAGAGAATACAGTACTGAAAACTACAACTAGGAGGTGCCTCCAAAAAACCAACCTCAAGCCCCAGCAAGGAGATATGTGAGATGGAAGGCACCTCAGCATACAGGATGCACCTAACACATATATATATATTTGAGAGGCTTAAAAACCAAACCCAAAATAAACAATATCCCCAAACAGAAAACTAACAAACAAAACCACAGAGCTCAAGAAGCCATTCTCAGTAGGAAAATGATGATCCTGATTAGAAAAAGGAAGATTTTTCACTTATCTACAAAAGGAGCTAAAATGTATTTCTTGTATACAAACGTTGAGGAAGTGCTGAAGAGTTTCCAGTTGCAAAAAAATGGGAGGTCCTTGTTAGAAAGAAATAATAATTCCAGTAGCTACATCAGACCCACTACCCTGTCACCAGTGGCAAGTTACTTGTTAATCAAGCACACACCACTCAGCCTGGGAGTGACTACTTCCAACCTAAAAAAATAAAGTTTATGTAGATAATTTCAGTTGTATTCACCTCTGACCAATGGCAAAACTGTTTAAAAAAGCCAAGCATGGGAAAAATCAAAAGCAAAAGCACATTTTAACTGCAGCATGACTTTCTACTATCGTGTTCAATAGAGGGAGCACCAGAATAAGCCACAGATTCATTTCCACAATGCCTCATGAAACTCTGAAAGTGAGGTTAATAACTGTATTGTTAAACACCAAAAAAAGACAAAAAGTAAAATTTAAACCAAAAATTGGATTGAAAATAAGAGGAAAAAAAAGCAAATTTGGTTAAAGATCCTTTCTGTCCAGCTAGCTACCATATTAGCTGGCTGTGCAAACCACTGTATTCTAGTACTAAAATAGTAAACTTAAGAAAAAAACATAAGAAGGCATTCTTTTTTCTAGATACCTTAATTGTATCATCAACCAAACATTTATGAAGTCTGAAAGTTACACTCTGTGACAGTGTATTTTGGTTCTTGTATTTGCCGTATTTATTGCTTGTTTGCAAATATGTTTTAACACATGTCTATCCCCTCACTTTTAATGTCCAGTTTTACCCGAAGTGTAGTCTTAAATCAGTTCTAAACATGGAAGCTAAGAAACTGTTCTTCACTGACAGGATAAGGATCAGGAATATTTCCAAATGTAAATGTCCTTGTTTAATTTAAAAAAAAAAAAAATCCAAAAAGAGGACTTCTTAAATCACTCTGCAGGATATAACCCTTCTTATTTACCACAGAGTTGGTAAGAGTTCTTGAGAGTATCTCTAAAATGCATGGAAAAGGTTAGAAAGTAATAACCATGTTTTCCAAGGAGAAACATTTCAAAAAACCAAAAAGAAACAAACCTATTTACATTAGCTTAAAATTATTTGCAAAAATGACAGGCTATCACTGAATTTTGGGACATAGGAATAGATTTGGTTCCATCCAATGAGACTCCAGGTCCCATATTCATCCCACAGACATTAATTAGGTTTCAAATAAAAATTAATCTCAAGATAAAAAGGCGACTCAAGGTTGGAGGTTTCCTGTCATGTTTTATTTAAGAAAACACTCCAAAGGCAAAGACCTTTCTTTACTTGACCATTACTGCCTCACCTTCAACAGAATGAGAGGTATCCAGTTTTGTGGCATATCGAAGTAACATCTCTACGCAGTATTGTCCACAATGTCTTAAGATAACAGCATGCTATGAAGAGGAAGGCAACTACTCCCATTCCTAGAGATACAGAAAAATATTTCATCATAAAACTACGCCAAAGCAGAACAGGTCTCTCCCCATCAATAACAAAAAATTCACTTTAAAAATACTCATTTTGTTAGAAAACTATTACAAAAAGAGTATTTTCACCGAGGTTTCCTGCCCCATACTGAGTATCAACCCATTGCAATAATAAACTGGAGGGAAAATATGTATAAAAAGTTACATTTGCACCTCTGAAAATGATTGAGAGGAGATTAAGACCTACTTGCTGGCAGAACAGACCACTGTGCAGTCTGTAAGAAACAGCAGTATTAGAAAAGAATCTATAACTATTTAATCACCTTCATTTTAACACAAAAGCTTTCTTCTGTCTACTTGTCCCACACTCAATTTCTATGAAACCAGTAGAAATTCATCAAAAAAAATTGTCATTTTTTGCACTGGTTGCTATGTCTGTGCCTTCCCCTCAATATTACAGGAAAACTAAACAGGCTACAAGGATAGCATACTTTGAAGAGCTGACAAACTTCTTTTTATTTCCTAAATCAGCACATCAATTACATAAATTAGTGATACACACTGCCAGCTGACTAAACAAAAATACAAATATATTTCTAAACCACAAACACTTCTCTCAGCTACAATCTCATTATTACTATCAGTTTAAAAATTGCCACTTCCTGTTTGTAAGGCCTGTATTCAAACATATTTTTTCTCCATTCTTTTGTCATTGTTTTAGACTGCTCATTGACTTTCATCTTTTTCTCATTTTCTCAGACAAAACAAAAGTGCAACTTATTCAGACATTTAGGAAACAATACATTTATTAGAATTTTTTTATAGTAAGATTTTCACCATCTTCCTCAAGAATACTACTAGAAAGGTAGGTCAATGACCAATATTCTGACATTTTTGTTTCCCTGACAAATGGAAATACTAGCAACCAGTAAGGAAAAAAGAGTATGAGCTGATGGGCTCATACTTTCTCACTCTCTAGTGGACTATAGTCAAGCACTGCTTTGGAGATTTGGAGCACCTCAGCTCCCACAACTGGGAAGGAAAAGCCCCAATAGATTAAGAAAGCAGAGAATTCAAGCCAAGATGGGACAGATGGATATAGAGAGAGGTTTTGACCTAGGTTAAACATGCATACAGCGTCTGGGCCTTAAGACTAAGTGCAAAAGCTTTTGGAGTGGAAAAGCTTTTGGAGTGCATAAGGTAAAGTACCTGACAACTCTTTGTCTTGAGAGCCCCCTCTCTGCCAGCCAGAGAATACCCCACCACCTACTGAAGTCAGGAGCCTTATTACCACAACTGACTGCTCTTGCCTGATACCTCACATTGGCCACTGGAAGTTAGAGGTGGATGGTCAAAAACTTCCTCAGGTTAATTCATACGCTAAAGTCAATGAAGATAATTGCATCAAAGAAGGGTTTAAAAAAAAAAAAAAAACAAAACAAATAAAAACCACAAAACAAACACACACCAACCAATATGCTTCTAACTAGTCTGTCTGGCAGCTTTGTAATAATAGTATCTAGTTTGGTAACCCTGACCTGGATCCTTGACTCCTGTCATCTGTCCTACTAAGTTTTTTGATGTAGCAATGTCCACCTGCTATCAGGGAAGATACTCTTTGGAGCAAAGCACTTCTCAAAGTTCAGCTACATACCACCTTCACCAATTGATTATATAAAAGGGGGAGAGTTAATTCTTCATCCTCAATTTTCCTAAACAAAAGAGATGACAGAACAACTTGCCTTTATGTTTGTCTTTCCTGGGAACTTGACAGAAACCTTAGAAGTTCACTTGGTGAAATCAACTGGCTAGCTATTAGAAAGTTTAGCAGGCTGAGTTATATCAGTTATAAAGTGTGACCCAGAAAGGCATCCTCCCATTTCATGCAAGTAAATGGAGTTTAAAGATTTCTGTTCAAATGGAGCTATTCCAGGTGATGCCTTTGCAGAGCAGATCATACTCCCTATGACATTTATAATGATACCTTTTGGATAGAAAACATTACATTTCAGAACATCTGATCCAGTTTTGTTCCAGACTTTTTAAAATTATAAGGAAGACTATGAAAAATAGATTATTTTCATGGCCTTCTTTCAAATCCCTCTGACACAGCCTCTTACTGAGATTATGTTAAGGTTGATTTATAGCACAATCAAAACTAGCAATCTGTTGGATGAGTTTTGCTTTTTTGCTAGTGTCTGAGTCACAAAGTGAGTTTTCAGAAATGAAAAGCAAAAGGATGCTTAAGAAATCAATAATGCTAAAGGTCTGAATTTAACAAAAGAGTCAGAAGTGTAAGTTTTCTTTAAGTATCTGAATCTCACCTTGCCTTTTCATAATACCTTGTCTAAACAGTCAACAGTCTCTCCAGCTTCAACATCTAGTGTAGCACCATTAAGGCTAGCTCTGGAGCATTAAATAGGGAAGGCAGAAGAAAGTAATTCTGTCATTAAGCCTTTTCCATAGAACGTGATAAACAAGAAATATGTGACCTTTCAAAACAAAACATACTGTAATTGCTTGAAAAAAAGGTGCACTTGACTAATGGGAACATGCTGGTTTCAGTCCTCACACAGAACTAAGAAGCCTTACATAGAGTTCTTCTGCAAACATGCTGGTTTTTAAAATCGGGTTACGAACACCTAAACACACAAGTTCACTGTGCTGACAGCTGCAGGAAGTATTTGGCTCTACTGCCTTCACAGCAGGACTGGACTGCCCCAACAGGCTGAGCACTGCATTGGCAGCACTGTCAAATGACTTATTTGCAACCAAATATCAGCAAATTAGCAAAACAAGCACAGATCTGTACAGAAACAGTGAACAGACATGCTGTATCCTGCAATAAAGCAGACTACCATATTACACTCGTATAAAGGCCACATCCCTTATATATATAATGCCAACTTTGGGGAAGATTGAAGCTCTCATTACAGCCAGTAAAGACATACCTGCAGTGGCACAAACACACCTGAAGTCTTTGTACAGAAAACTCTGAGCATAGGCACACCCTATTTGTGTGACTTCCTCCTTCCAGACAGGGGTCTGTTCTTGCTCCAGATCTAGGGAGTATTTTACGTATTTGAACAAGAATAAAGTTCTACATATCTATTAGTGCCTTTCACTCAAAGATCTCAAAGGACTTTATAGCTATTATATACGTCCCAACCCCTCCCCTTGTGAGGTAGGTATTATTCCTATTATTTACAGATGGGGAAATTCAGGCACAGAGGTTACATTATTTGCCCAGGGTCACACAGTGAGTCAGTGACAAAATAAAACAGAATCCAGATGTTCCGATTCCTGTTTGCACAATCCGACTACTAACAAGCCTCATTTTCAAAACAGCCTTAAACAAGTACCAGTGTGCATAAGAACAGTCTTGGGTTTCATGGGTCACTCCTGAAAGGCTTAAGAAAGGAGAAAAAAATAGAAAGAAAAAGATTTGGAAACACGTAACTTACTTCTGCAAGCCAACATATCTTTAAAGAAAGTTTCTGCTAACTCTCCTCCCAAAGCTGAGGCAACGTGACTATGAGCCTGAGAAACGGGGTGGGAAAAAAAGAGACTGATGGAATGAAAGTCTGAAAAAAAAACCCCAAGAAGTTGAACAGCTATACCATAAGCCTTCATCTTGAAAGCACAGGGTCATAAAATAAATAGGGCTGAGAGGGACCTCAGGAGACCACTGAAGTTCATCCAACCTACCCTGAAGCCAGGATCAACTACACCTACTTGTTTCCAACAGTCTGGTTCACCTGCTCTCAAAGACCTCCACCAGTGGAGATGCCATGCCCTTCCCCTGCCATCTGTTCCACCTTACACTATCACATGAGCAAAAGAGGACAAACAAGTCTTAACATAGCTACTTCTGCTATTTCAGTGGGGGTATGATGATTCCCAGGCCTGTCTAATGATCTGAATGTACTTCAGAGAAGGTAGTCTCCAGATATTTATTTGTTTCTGTTCTGGATTCCTTGGGAAAACATCAAACACTGATATCTGCTGTAGTGTAATATTTGAATATTATTTGAAAGTACTGATTAAAATCAGGATAGATACCAATATACTTACTGCAAGTGCCAAATCCTACAAGGTCAGTAACAAAAGACTTTGATATGATAATTTTAGCTCACTGCAGATTCAAACTGCAATAAGAGGGCAGGGAAGACTACAGAAAAACCCCACAGCAAAAGTCAGCAGCTCAGAGTTGCCAAGTTTCACCCAAATGCAGACAAAAACCAGGCAGCTGACAACACATCTTCAGCAGAGGCAGCACCATATGATCTCTGTAGCATCCCTCCATCTCATCTGTTTTCAAAGTGCATTCTCAGTGCAAAAAGTAGGATTGAATTTAGAGGGGCTCACTGCCCCCAGTGGTTTCATATTAAGACCAGAATTCTTGCTTGAGTTCATATGCTGCAGCTTTGTGTGTGTTAAGTTCACTTCTGCATAGCGGAACGGTGCTGTCCTGGCTCTGCCCCTCAGCATCTATGTCCAACAGTGTCCGCTCCTCTGCAGGAGGACCCACCTGGAGAGGAAGCAGTGCAGGCAGTCCAGGTCTCTCTTCTACAGTGCTGCTGCTACTAGCAAAACAAGAGTCCAGATTGCTTGGAGTATCAGTACTTGAACTGTTGGCAGAAGATTCACCCTTGGCATTGCTGGGTGACACAAACCACCAGGGATCAAGCCGCTGCCGACTGGCTGCAGGACGTGGCCGGGGCAGGAACTCCAATGTCTTGGGTCTTTCCAGTGTGGGGTCCTGCTGTGCATTCCATCGTCTTGGGGTTGGAGGAAAAACAAGGTTGGGGTCTGGCAAGCGAGGGACCTCAGTGGCATCTTTGCTCGGACTAGGTGTTTTTAATACGCCTATCCAAAACAGACAGTGTAAGAGAAGAGGGAAAAACACGTTAGATGTCACTGGTAAGTGGTTCCTATAGATCTTAGTTTATTGTAGATACAGTAAAATATGTACATAAATAAAACATATTCAGTATGCAAAAATATATTCAAAGAAGAAAGCCTTCATTCAGAATCTACAAACTCTGTATCTTCAAGATCATGGCAATCTGAAGGTGCTGGAACCAAAACCATTACTGCATTATTCTGTTAGCTATTTGTGTAAAGATAGCCTCCACAAGCAATTCTTGCGGGCTGGTCATCTCAACAAATGTATAAGCAACAAGCAATTATACTGCTTCTGTCTTTATTCTGAAGAGGAAAAGGAAGATGGCTGAAAACCTACCTGCTCCCAGTGCTCCAGTTAAACAGCTACTGGAAGGGCATCCACTGGTTGGGCACCCATTGACAACCAGTCCACCCCCTTTGATGGCTCCATCAGAAGGTGTGCGCCTGTGTCCGCTTTGCTGGGTGTGGGAAGACACCGTCACGTGTGTGGGTGTCAGGGACTGGTTGGGGTCTTGTTTGAACCTCTCGATCTGGACGTTGACCAGTGGGTTTGTAATGGCTGGCAAGGGAGCCTTGACTGTCACTGGGCTGACAGGCATCTCATAAACCACAATCTCATCACTGTCTGAGCGCAGCAGGGACCGGGTGGAATTACATTCGGAAATGGAAGACAGGGAAAGAAGGGTGAGGGATGTGGATGGCTCTCCTAGCAACAACAGGGGATCATCCTTCTTGAAGATCTTCCGGGAAGGTGGACTAGTGCTCCTGCGTGGGCGTCCAGCTCTCTGAAAGATGCTGTCACGCTTCTTCTTCTCTTCCTTGGGCACCTCTGGCTCTTCCTCAATCAGCAGCTGACACTTCCCTGCTTCTAACAGATCAAAACCCAGGCCTGCAGCAGCCAGCACTGCTCCGCAGCCAAGCAATGCAACCTCACATCGCTTGTGGTGGGAGCCGCTACGTTTGAGGCTGTTGGTGGGTGTCAGCTGTGGGGTACTGGTAGCAGAGTTTACAGGGGTGGGCTCCTCATTGGCATCACTAGAAGGGCCATCCCATTCTTCATTCTTCTGAAATGGGATGCAGAGGTATGACTGATTGTGCACAGGTGAAGGGTGCACTTTGCTTTCTCCATTAAAACATTCGCTGTCCTCATCATCTGGAAAGCAAATGAAAATAGACTTTGTGTCAATGTAACGTTTTCACTGGCAAATTTCATTGTCTCACAAATATCCTTCAAAATAAGCTTCTCCTCAGAAGATGCAACTGTTCTCCTCACAAACATAATTTATCAACTCCCAAATACAGTCTACTGTTTCCAAAGAAGAGAGGCTGAGAGAAGTAACTGGAAACACTATCAAAGTGAAAGAAATTAGTGAAGCATTCATCCACTTGGGATTAATTGCAGAACAGCATTTCAAAGGCAACCTATACCTCAGTAACTTCTAGAGTAAATGTATGTGTATGTGAGTGAGGAGCAAAAGGTAGAAAAATTTTAAGGATTGCTCCTTACAAGTGAAGATGTAAGCATGCTGCACATGTAAATATCATTATTCAGGAAAGGAGCTGAGAGACAGCATGGAGCTAGAGGAGAATTAACAGAAGCTTGTTAGCTTGACAGAGGGAGAAGCACAAGCAGTGAGGTGAACAAGAAGAAAATCCAGAAGGAGAAAGTGGCAAAGTCAGTGACAAAGAATAAAAGAAAAACAGATACCAAACAAAATGAAAACATTTCTGTAAGGTACCAGGTGAAGGACAGGAAGGAGGTTTATTGAAATGTGAATAGAAGTGGGGATGAGAGTACCAAGTTCAGGGAATTCCTTTACCCATCTCTGCTAAGCTGGTGAATCCTGGAAAAGCAGGTGCAGTTCTCTGGATCTTCCCAAGATTTGGTGCACTGGATGACCACTGCTTGCATCCTTCTACCAGAGCTTTCAGACTGAAAATAGTAGAAGGATGTGAGAAAATGTACCAGGCTCACAATTAGTTTCCATTCACCCCTTATATATTTCTCTATTGATCTACTTGGATATGCTTGTGTCCATCTCAACTAGAGAGATCTGAAGTCCTCCCACACCAAGAAATTTTGTGCCATCTTTGCAGCACTTTAAAATACAAGGAAAAAAAGTAAAAAGCCTGTTCCTCATTTGTTACACTGTGACAGTCAAAAGGCCTGTGCTGATAACTAACAAGTTATGAATGCAGAATAATAGAAGGCACCACTACAAAAATCAGATGAAACATTTTCTTTTAAAATCAAGGCATAATCATTTTAAATCCTAATTCCTTTTTGCAATTAATCTTACCATGGCAGGCAAAAAATAAATTGCTCAGCAAGGGGAGGGGAAAATATCTCCAAAAAAGTTTCCATATGAAACACAAATAAACAGTGAAATTCAAACATCACTCACTAGGACAAATAAAATAATAAGCTGAAGTCAGTGTAACAGCAAAGCCACATCTCTGTATTATAAACCCCAAATTTTTCTTATAAAGAAAGATAACTGTATAAATGTATATATAGAAAGATATGTAGAAAGATAACTGTATAAATAACTGTATCGATGTACAGTTAAAAGCACAAGTTCTATATTATGGAAAAAAGGGCAACTAAACTTATAAACAATGTCATTGTTTCTTTTACTTACAAACAAAAAAAAACCCAAGAGAAGAACCCAAATCCAAATCCCTACTTTGACCTGTATCTAAAGGTATGTTACCAGGCTCCTGAACTTATTAGTGATCTCTATTCATAGGTTTTCATTATCATCATCCTGCTCTAGTTTCATGACATCAGACATATCAACAACTTTGGTCAGCAGCACAACTTCCCGATATATCAATATTCGAAGTTTTATTATTCATTTATCAACATAGTCTGAACTGGAAAATTTTTTGTGCCTTTCTCCACAAACTGTAAGACAGCATCTCTGGTGTCTCAATACCATTTTGTAATACCATGGTAAGACATTAATACAATACTGTAGTGAATAAAAACATGTCTGTTGCCAGGCTCACCTCTATTTAGCTTTCAAGATTTTAAGAGATAAGAGCCAGCAGTGTACCCAGGTAGCCAAGGTAGCCAAGAAAGCCAAAGGCATCCTGGCAGGGAAAGTGATTGTTCTCCTGCACTCAGTGCCAGCAAAGGTACACCCTGAATCCTGTGTTCAGCTCTGGAACCCTCACTACAAGAAAGACACTGAGGAGCTGGAGCATGTTCAGAGAAGGGCAACAGAGCTGGGGAAGGGGAAGGTCACTTCTGTGAAGCACAGCTGAGACAGTTGGGGTTGTTTAGCCTGCAGAAAAGGAAGCTGGGGGAGACCTTATACTTGCTATAACTCCCTGAAAGGAGGGTCTAGCCAGGTGGGGGTCAGCCTCTTCACACAAATAACAAGTGATGGGACAAGGGAAGTGGCCTCAAGTTGCACCAGGAGAGATTTAGATTAAGCATTAGGAGAAATTTCTCCACTGAAAAGGTGGTCAGGCATTGGAATAGGCCGCCCAGGAAAGTGGTGGAATCACCATCCCTGGAAATGTTCAAAAGGTGTGTGGATGTGGCACTTGGGGAGATGGTCTACTGGTCTACTGCCTCTACATGGCAGAGGCTAAGTTAATGGTTTGACTCAATCTTAATGGTCTTTCCAATATTCAATGAAGTTTTATCGCCTTCCCCTGTGTAAAACAAGAATTTAAAAATACTAAAAAATAGCGAGAACTATCTTTTGAGTCACTAATATTTACTGCAACTCTGCTCCCTTTAAATTAAAGTCTGCAGTCTGGCACCATCTCAGCAAGGAGTGATTCACTGTACATCAGCCATACTGCACTCTCAGCAACACTCTCACGTTTCAGACACTCTGCAAAATGCGATATCCGTATCAAGTCTCCCTAGGAGCGGTTCTGAGAACCTCTCCTACTACAGAACATCTCAGCTGTAGAGAGAACAGGACAGTTTTATGAGCAACCAGAGTTTGCAAGCAACTCCATTCCAGCTGTCTGTGCCCAAAAGCAATCAGTGCTTCAGACTGTACAGTAATGAACAGAAAATGGAAGAGGTCTATTCCCAGAATTCTAAGAACGTGAATTCAAGGTAGAAGTGGGTTTTTTCCAGCTTCAATGATCTCCCACCCTTATACATAATTAATGACTGTAAAGTGTGACATCTGTTTTAATTCTTTAGAATGCTATCCTATCCTTCATTTGTAGAACACGTAAAGCATAGGCAGCAGTCAAAGAAGCTTCCTCCATATTGTCCTGCCAACATATTTTGAGCATCTCAGAGAGAGAACATATTTTAACAGATGCAGGCCCTCTTGCAGAGGGCTACAATACCGATGCACTATGCAAACACCAATTTTTCAGGCATTTCACACCTGAGCAAACAATAGTCATGATAAAGATATAACCGGCTATTTTATTTTCCCTGCTAAAAAACACAGCAAGAGTCAAACCATCAATTTATCAGCAGGAAAACGTTCAAACTCCACTAAAAATTACCAAGCATTCAAATCTTTTAGAAGGCCAAAATAGCCCTATGTTTAAACCAGCATTCCAGCAATGATTCAGTGGAGTCCTGGTATAAATAATTCACACGCACAAAGAAAAAAAAAAGAAGCCACAGAACAAATTACCTATAGAAACAGAGGTACAACCTATATTTCTGCAAAAATCACTTTCAGGATTGATTCATTCAAGGTACATGTCCTTTTCAGAAGACTAAAGAGAAGATATTTGCTTGGCTTTACCAGATACTTTTTATATACTAGCATTTAAGACAAGAAAAAGCAAATCTGAGAGTGTTAAGAGAGAAGCAGTTTCAGATATTATATGAAACTACAGAAAGCTGAGCCTTAAAACAGAGAAAACCTACTTCAGAGAGTTTTGCACAGCTAAGAAGTTTGACAGCTTACAAATACACCTAATGACATAATACCAGACCGTGAAACACCAGTTGCTTGAAAATGAACTGAATGCAGTTTTGTAAACTGTTCTGAATTACCAACATCTCTGGTACCAGAAAGAAGTTTGGAAGCAGAAAGATGTTTGCAAGCAGACAGGCAAATATCCTGTGAGCCACCTCATGACCAGTTTTAGAACATGGAAATGAGTCTTCCTCCAGGCCCTCTCTTACCCCTCTTCTCCTGCACCTAGCTCCTTGTGACAAAGTGAGCTTGGTCCCCAAGTGCGTCCCTTTTTCTTCTGGCCTCTCTTCTCTTCTTCCTCTCCATCCTCCTTTGGAAGGACTGAGCTTCGTCCCCACGTTTTACTGCTTTCAGCAGGTGTCACTTCACAAGTGGAAAGAACAGTGGAAAATGGGAAGGGAAAATATATACAAATTTTAAAAATTGGTTCCATGCCAACATAAAGAACAAAAAATAGGCCAGAACAGGAATAGTAACAAAAGTGATTTTCCCATAATTCTGACCATTTATCAACACAAATCGAACAACCAAATGCCAAATTAAGCATTCCCTAATCCTTTCAAGTATAGGTAGCCTCTCCAACTTTATTCCATCCCCAGTTTCTCTTTAGAACCATCAGTATGAAACCAAACACACAAGTGCTGTGATATCAAATACAAACACTATACATTAGTTAACACGACTTTCATCATTCTAAGACATGCATTTCTGCCTAATTCTGTGTTATTATGGGAACACTCTTGGCATGAAAAGTGCCCTTGTCCTTATTTTCTTAAAACAGTAACTTAATACACTACAGCAATGTTTACAGATCTACTCTGCAAATTAGTACTTTTTTAAATTAACCTGTACACCTAACAAATATATTTTCTATAGAAACAGCAGTATTTCAAGAAGCATGGTTTTAGCTCCAAAGGAGGTGATACTCCCTCCATCACCAAGACATTCCATTTTTCTTTTTAAATGTATACGTGCAAGGCACAAGGTAAACATTTTAGGTACTTTCTTTAACAGTCCTGTCCTAGATATGGAATCTTGGCATCTTACCACGCTGACAGACTGCACATTTCCCAAATTCAATACTACATTGAGCTCCTTACACTGTATGGCCCTGAGTCTGGGAATAATGGTAGGACTTGCAGGAGGGCTGGAGCAGCTACTGATCAAGCTTTTCCTTTTGTCCATCGTTGGAGAAGCCTGCACAGTGAATTTATGCTGAAAATCTGTTTAGCAAAAGAAAAAAAAATAGAAGCAGAAGGAGTTAAAGTTCTCTTTTTTTAATACAGGAAAAGAAGAAATAATAATTTATGGTAACTTTCAAAGAGTTCAACTAACGGGATCTATGTAGAAATGACGTTTTACAGCTCATGGCTATTTGCCCATTGTACACAATGAGAATTCAGAACGAAGATGTGCACTCACAGCCCTGAAAATCTATCTTCTTACTATCTATCTAATCTTATCTATCTTCTGTGTGTGTATGTGAAACACATACACACACAGACCCTGTGTTGGGTGACATGCCAAATTATATCCCTATATAAATCCTTGCACCTTACCTCTCAGTTTCTTAAGCACCACCAAAAATAGGTGTTTGCAGACCTCAAGAAAGGCATAGGTAACATACATTTTTTATCATAACTTCTCTTCTGAACAGCCAATGTCTCCCAGAAAACAAAGAATATAGTGCAACTCATCATCCCTGATGTAACTATAAGCACTAGGTGATTTACAAATCCCAGACTTTTGGTTTTATGACAGATTTAAATCTCCATAAAGAATCTGCAGTAGAAATGCTAAGGATTCAGTATTTGTGAACATCACCATCTTCACTCTTCAGAGTGACTTTGCCAACACCTTACTAATATTTAACATTTATTCCAGAGTTATGTTAATAGGAGTTCACATATGAACTAGCAATCTAGGGCTTTAATCTCAAATTATCAATGTATTTTTGGTAATTTTTAGATTCCTACACCAAAAAAATCCAGTAGGTTGTAGTTTCTCCTGCAGCATTATGTAAAATATCCCCCGAACATGAACCTCCATCATCTTCTATGTACATCCTGTAAAAGACAGATTTTTTTGAGTACTAACATGTTAAACTGCAACACCACGTTTTTACAATAAACAGCCAGTGGCTAACAAATGTTACATTTCAAATTTACTTCTGGCCTTCATACAGGAACTTTGGGCAATGCTAGCCACCAGAGCATTAAATTTAGTTTATTGATCTCAAAGAGGCATGTTTTTCCTGAAGTACATCAAATCCTTTCTAATGCATAAGGGTCAGTAGTAAGGAACTATCAAACCTACAGGTTGCTCCCATTTCACCTGGCACAGCCTAACACATCACCAACCTGAAGGCAAACTGATATGATTGCCATCCTTTAACTTGAGCCGGCTCCTCTTGAACTTCCCCATGCGTTTCTTGACCCGAGGCTTCTCCTGACACAGTTGGTGGATGATGATGTTAAGCTCCCTTTCCAGGATGTCAATCTCGCGTTCTGCCAGTTCCTGTTCCCGCCTTCGTAGCAGCTCCTCGTGGTTCTTCTGTTCAACAGCAGCACGAGTCAGCTCTTCTTCCCATGTGCGCAGCTCCTGCAGGGAGATAAAGCAGAAACAAAAGGCCACCTTGCAACCTGTGGGTTAAGACTAACATGACTGGTTCTCAAGGCGCAGCTTCAATGGCTTGTGCTCACAGAACCGCAAACACCACTGGTTAAAGGCTCAGCTGAGAGCCAAAAACAATCCTCAAGGACTTCAGTGCTTGCCATTCAAGGCCCCTTATACCAGTATTAAAATTCAGACGTAACAACTTGTGAGGCCACACCTGAAATCCTATGTCAAATTCTAGGCTCTCCAGTACAAAACAGACATGGGCATACCAGAGAGAGTCCAATGAAGGGCTATGAAAGTGATTAAGAGACTGAGCATTTCTCTTATGAGAAAGAGCTGAGAGAGATGGGACTGCTCATCCTAGCACAGAGAAAGCTTGGGGGGACTGAAGGGGTACCTTACCCGTGTATATAAAAACCTAAGGGAAGGGTGGAAAAAAAATAAAGCCAGGCTCTCTTCAGAAGTGCCCAATGACAGAACAAGAGGCAACAGGCACACACTGAAACACAGGGGACACTCTCTGAACACTTTTTACTGCATTACTGAGCACTAGCACAGGTTACCCAGAGAGGTTGTGGAGTCTTCCCTCCTTGGGGATATTCAAAAGCCATCTCGACATGGTCCTGGCAAAGGCACATAAGGCAAACTTTCGATCTATCCCTTGCTGACAAAACAAATTAACTGAAACTGTCCTTGAAATCCCAAAATCCCACTGCGCTCCTCTCCTCCCACCACAAGGACAAAAGAACTCAGCACTTAGAATAATTCTCTCCAGATGGCCAATTCCAGTGCAGAAGGCAAAAACTGAAGAATTCAAGTTAAACATCAGATAGATAATCAGATAGATTTTAGATGTTTTTTAAAAATGGCATTGTTACCTGGCTCATCACCAGGGAGATTTCAGTAAGTTCAATAAGTGAACAGCATATAAAATCATTTCCCCATTACTAAAGAGGAATACAGTACTCAGCCTGAGGGCAGTGTAGTTAGTACTATTTAGCTCTTTGTCTGTTGAAGTTTCTGGTTTTCAAAAACTGTTCCAGCACAGTTACATCAGGGGACAACAGTAGCAAGGAAATACCTGTCAGCTAACTTATTTTTCCCAAAAGCTACTGAAATAGGTGAATAGAAATGTTTTCAGTATTCTTGTAGAAGTTGACTTCTTTCCTCTGACCCAAAGTCTTCTTTTCCTTCTCTCTCTGCCTCCTAAACCCAACCTCTGAGCCTAAATCAAGACAGCTGCTTATTGTGAGTTTACTTCCAGGCAAGAGACTGTGAACTTACAAATATATTACTACACTAGTGATTTTGGCTCTGCTGCAGTTTTTCTTACCAACAACTAAAGACAGTCTCTGCAAGGACCTTAAATTAGATGCAGCAAGCTGTGCTTTCTGCAAGCATGCTTGAAGAAAACTTCAGCTTTTTCGCATCTCCTCTTTGAGGCTGATGGTCACCATTTCTGTTGTTCCTGCTAGCATTTTTGTTTCCTGCTATTTGCCCAGATGGATTTCAGTTATAGCAGTTACTGGACCCTTCCCCTGGTAGCACTCGTATTTATTAGTGTTTATTATGCATTTTGGCTGTGCTCAAAACCTCGAAAACACAAACCCAGCAGAACCAAAGCAGCAATGTTAACTAGAGTATATATATGCTGAAACTACCCCTCCTACATCTGTTAATAAGTTTCCATTGGGTTTCTCAATTAAGATGCTAATAGTGAAACAGTTATCAAATGCAATAAACAGCCAGTTCATCACAGCAATTTGCACAGAGTATAATGGAAGTCCACTACAATATTAGAAACAGTAGCAGCTGAGGATGTGGATATTTATTTTTCTCATGATTCTACCCTTGTGTGCATCACAGCCATTGACGCTGGGACTTAATACAAACTCCAGCAAAGCACAGACAAAATTAGCTCTGGGATGCACAAAACAGTGATCCCTGCTTGAACTAGGAAATGGGGAAATTACAATCCAGAGAGCACAAGCAGGGAACATTACTCTCTACTTACCTTTTCTTTGGCTCTAAGCTGATCAAACATCTCTTGGATCTCTTGTTTCCAGTCTTCCTGCAGGGAGTGGAAGGAATCTTTGGGCATTTCAAAAAAACCAGACTCTTCTATGGCAGTAAGATGGTCTAGGATAGTGGCAAAGGAAGGTCGTGAGTGTGGGTCAGGGTTCCAGCAATCTAGAACAGAATAAAGACAAACAATTGTCAAGCATCTCTAAGTATGGAGGTCTGAGAGGACAGGTAGTACTTTACTGATCCCCAGTGGCTAAGAGTGGCATACACACTGCCTGTGTTACCCCAGCTTTCCCATGCCCAGCTGCAGTGACTATTGTAAAGTATGGAATTCATGCTTTCATGCTTTTACAACATCCAACAGCACTTAAAATCCTGAACTACCTAACTACTTAGGTCTCTAGATTCTATTGCAATAATATGTCAAGTAAAATACAGATTTATTAATTTTACAGAAGGGTATACCTTAAAGAATTTTTTTAAAATAACAAATAATTTCCTTTAATATTTTGCTTTAAGATGCATGTGTTCACAGAGTAGAAATACTATGCAAGGCTCTTGAAAATACTTTTATAATAGTTACACTGCAGAGTTAAAAAGCATACTGTAGGACAGTATCTCTCAGAGTTTTTCCTGATGCCAAACTCTAACACTAAGCTGAGTCATTATGAATCTTTTCTGAGAATGGAAAACATCTCCTGCAAAGCAAACTGAGCATAACTTGTGTGAAAACAGGAGATTCAAGTAAATAATGACATCAAATCGTGCATTTGGAGTTCTCCTATTTTTACAGGTCCTTTTTTATTATTTGAGAGAAAATTAATTGGACATTTTTCTTTTGCTTTTAGGAGAAACCACAATAAACAAGTTTTTTTTTCATTTACAATCTAATGCAATTATTCAGCCAATTACAGAGCTCTAAAAACACAGAACTGAAGGTAGCCATCTTACCACATAAAGCAGCTCAATGAGCAACAGTACAAAATGTTTTACAATGATGGGAATTGAACACAGGAAACAGAAACTAGTATGAAGTAACCCCCAATCCATTACAAAAGATCCCCCAAACCATTACATCAAAACATTTGATTTAACAGCACTTTTGAACAGGAAATTTGCACTCATTCAGTCCTCTCTCTTCCTCCCCCCTCATTTCTACTCTGGCAGAAAAAAATCACTTTCTCATTTTATGGTTGTCCTGTACCAGCACTTACAGAGGTTCTTGTTCAGCAAGTGTCCTTATTCTCTTCAGTACTGCTAGATGCCTGCATGCCACAATTCCAGAGCAACCAAACAGAAAAACTTCACATTCACAAGTATTTGTAAGGAATACAGCTTTTCTGCATGAATGGAAGTAACTAACACATGGGTCTCTCCCATCATACAGCATTGCTCCACATGGCCACTGGACTTAAGACACACATTACTGCAGCACAAGACAAGAATTATAAAAATGTTCTACAAGTTTTCTAGACGTTGAAGTCAGTAAAAAGGGAATAGTCTTTAAAATATTAGGTGATGTCCTAAAATACGTTCATTCATCAGTTTTGTGGACTGAAGTACACCAAGGGGCAGCTGTAATTAAAAATAAAAATCAATTCACAAAACTTGTGCAACTTTACAAAACCTGTGCAACAGCCAAGGCTTGGTTCTGCAGTTCTTCCCTTTGATTTTAGGCTGAGATTTTGCAGTTGGGAGTTCTGTTTTCAAAACTGGGTATCCATGCTGGAATGCATTTGTATTTATGGTTTTTAATTTGCTTCTTTTATCAAAATAGAGAAATGAGGATGTTAAAGAGCACTCTGCTGATCCCCTGCTGCTGGCCAATTAGTAGCAATGGGTGTTACAGCTGGACTGTCAGTGCCATAACCTCTGTCTCTTTACCTCAGGTTTTAAGCATGGCAAAGCAAACATGACCCAAAGTAAAACAAAATGCTGCAGCCAGCCAAATGCATGAATGAGTGAACAGGATAACTAGCAGGTGGCCCGTGGCTTTCATTTTCCCAGGCCTAGATCAGCCATTATTTGCACTAATGAGGACAGTTGTAACATACAACTCTTTTCTTTGCAGAGTGAAAGTTCAGCTTTGTTGTCTCAGTGAAGACCACCATGGCAGTAATTCAAAAGTAAAAGCAGCATTAGAGGAAGAAGAGCTCACCCGAGATGGGAAACTGCCTGTTTGAAAAACAGCTTTGGTGAAGGGGCAGAAAGTAATTGGGTTCTTTTGTTCCTGTCTTTGGCCTGCACACCGAGAAGCCAAGTGTTCAAAGGCACGTGGGTGCTCTCCCCTGTGCTGCTGGGTTCAGGCACTGGCCATCTGCCTCTACCCAACTTTCCCAGTAGAGGGCATTATTTTTAAATCCTCACTTATAGTTAAGAAATCCAGGAAAGCATGTCAAAATAAACTACCTGGCACAACACTGAGCTGGTAGTTCCATCAACTCTTTCAGATGCACTTACACGGCCTCCAAGCTACTCTACCTGCAACTCTATGGTTTACTATCCAGTAGGATATTTCTTTTTTAACAGAACATACATTATATTTTTTACTTCAAATTAACTGAAGCCTCTAACCTAAAAAAAAGACCAGAGAAATGCAAAAGTATTCCAAAAGCAGAGAAAAACAATCCATCAGAAACATTTTATTCATGATTCATATTTCTTTCCTGAGGCTAAAAGCACCACCAGAGGCCACAGAGTATCAGTTCTATGTTGAGAATCATTCTCTGCTCACCAAGACTATAAACCAAGTTTGATTTCTCTTTATCTTCTACCAGATAGGTATAAAAATGTTTATTACATATAAACATCTAGAAATCCTTGGGAATAGGGACACTGACAAAAATACTGAAGGTAAGGAAGCGAGAGAGGGCAGGAGAGAGGGAGGGAGGAACAACTGAAGCTCAGGAGACATGAAAGCACTTTCCATGGCCAGCAGACCAGGTCACATAAGTACACCCAAAAACTACCTCACACAATTCTTTTTAATAACTACAGCAGCTCTGATTACTAACTCCTGTATTTTTTTCACCTCTCCGTAGCCTGCCTTAGGCATGAACTACCTCCACAGACAAAGCAGAAAATCACATCACTCTGACTGAAAATATGGGTTGTTTTGGAATGTCAAAGCCACATTTAAAATCTCTCCCTGAAATGTCAGTAGGATAAAGTTTCATTTCAAATCAACCTGACACTACTAGCAAGATGTTTGAGCTACGAATTTTAAAACAAGTTAGACTTCAAACAAGACCAAAATATGTGAAGTTTTGGTTTTGGTGAGTCCTCACTACTAGAAAACAAGCTAAGTGATAACAGCAATAGCCCCCCTTTTCCTATAAAGCCAGTTGATAAAAAAATCTTTCATTATTCTGGCAGTAGACTGACTGTCACAGCACACTAACAGCCAGGCCTGGCTCCCACAATAACCTGCACCACTGAATAAAGCCGCTGGAGAAATCTGTGCTTTTAGGTCACAAAACCCACACAAAGAGGCCTGTTCAACAGCACTCTAGAAACAGCACAAACCACACTCACACCACAGCTGGCTTACCTTCCATGAGTTTGGCAAAAGGCTCAGGACACGTGGAAGGGATTGGAAGGGCAAGCTTATTCATAGCAACACCATATGCTACTGCAAGACCATCAATTCCTCGGAATGGTACTTCTCCTGTTAGCAGCTCCCAAAGCAGCACACCATAACTATCAGGAAGGAAACAAAAAAGAGAATAGGTGTTTGACTTCAACA
Source organism: Dicaeum eximium (assembly GCA_013396995.1). Classification (NCBI taxonomy): domain Eukaryota; kingdom Metazoa; phylum Chordata; class Aves; order Passeriformes; family Dicaeidae; genus Dicaeum; species Dicaeum eximium. The sequence goes on along the minus strand of VWZP01007715.1, from coordinate 471,872 downwards.
CAGTCTTTGTTAAGCAACAAGGTACCTGAACCTGGGAGTTCAGTATACTAAAGAAATTGCACTTTGCAGGACAAGCTTATCATTAATGTCAAGCTGCTGATCTGCCCTATTTTACCTGCTTTTTTAATAAGTCTGAAATAAGATGAGATTTTTACCTTTTAGGCAAAAATAATTTTCTCTCTAAAACTGGGAACAATCTGAAAACCATAAATCTTCTAATTTAGTTTCAAACTAGAACCTCTCAAAACACCCAAAAATACGAAGAAGGTTGTTTGGTGGCTTGTGATTTCTAAAAATAAGTAAAAAAATACTACTTTAGAATTAAGTTGTCATCTTAAGATATTCTACAAAATACTACCTAAGAAGTTATGGAAATAGTTCTAGGACTGTTCTCCCCCAAGGTATATGATGGAAAACATAACCTCAGAATATTTTTCTGCTTCTAGGAAACCTGAAACAGAAACAGCTTCTTCATACTTGGTGACCTGACAGGTTTTTTTTCCATTGATCTCTTACTCTCTTCTGAACCCATTTACCATCCATTACATTCTGTTGTAATGAACTCCAGATTTAATGATACATTGCCAAAATATACTTCTGTGTATGTGTTTTGAGCTTGTCCCTTTCATTGGCAATTTCATTGGCTTCCCTGTAGTTCTTTCAATACAAGAAAGAGCAAACCTATGTTCCCAATTAGCTCCTTCCATGCTGTCCATGGTTTCACAGGCTCCCATATATCCTGCCTAAATCATCATCTTCCCACACTCCCAAATGCTAATCTAGCTAAATCTTAATCTAGTTACTATCCTGAACAGAAGCCATTTCATATCTTTCATTGACTTTGACATCTTCTTGGATGTTTGCTCTTGTTGGAATGAGCAAAATCACAAAATTCTAAAGATATAGGGAGAGGCACAAATGGTATTGCTTGTTTTCTTTCTTTTCTACTAAATTTTCATTTGCTGGTTGCCCTTCTCACTCTTTACAAAATAAGCTAAGTTATCCATAGTAGCTCCAATGTGTTTTTCCTGAATCACAATAGTAAAATTTAGAGCCCATAAATTGTACATATGAAATTCTCCCATGGGTACTACTTTGAATTTATTATTACCATCTATTTTATCATACATTACAGTAAACCTTTTCCTCATCTCTCTGCAGTACATTAAATTTTCTTATCCTGAATAACTTGCTATCATCAACCATGCTCCCTAACCATGTATTGTTTCTCAAACCACTTATTATTGTGTTGAACACAGAATTCCCTACCAAGAAAACTGATTTATTCCTTTAGTAATTAAGAATCGATTAAATGAAGGGAAAAATACTTGCCCTCTTTTCCCACATCAATTTACTTTATTTAAAAGCTTATGATGAAGGATTTTGCTTAAAGCCTTTATAAATCCAAATACAGTATAAGCAATCTCACCACTTATCCACCTATTTAGTATCTCCTTCAAGCATTTTCACTTTTCACAAGGTATTACGTTTTCTTCTACAAAAGCTGACTCTTCCCCAAATATGCTCACATGTCTACCCTCTCCTTGCTCTTTAGTGCTGCTTCTACCATTGAGAAGAAGTCAAGATCATACTTGCTAATCCTCAGGAAGCTCTTGTAAGACCTGTCACCGTGTCTGCTGCCTTCCATTTCTCTGGTACTACACCAGCTTTAAGCAACAGATTACACAGCACAGCTATTACCTCAGCTGACTCTCATGTTCTTGTAGAAATCTTGGGTGTTACTGTAAATCTCAGGAATTGTTACTGCTCACTTAATCAGTCAGTTTTAACACCTCTGTGAATTTTACTCCAGTAAGATATGTCCTCCAGGTTTGACTACCTTAAAGAGAAATTTTCAGCTTAAAATGCCTCTTTGTTCTATTCTGGCAGACACAAGTCACTGAGGTTTTTTTCTTGTATAGCCTTATCTTCTTTGCACTCCCACATTTTGCTCACCTCTAGGCTGTTATGTTCACCTGCAGGGTTCTCACTTGGGCTGCATTTGAAAGCAAGGGATTCAGTTTTATGCTTTAAGAAGACTCTCTTCAAAACCCTTTTATCTTCTTTGTTTTATGTTTAACTCAACAGAGCTCAAGTCAATGCATACTTTTCCTCATTTGGATACAGACTGAGCTTTTAAAAAGATGTCTTTCAGTAGTCTTTTCTACACTGTCTTCTTCATTCTTTTAAAGGATTTCCCATACATTCACTCAGAGCTTTAACAGTGTCATTAAAAGATACCCACGTTGCATGTTCCGCTTTTGTTGGTTTTACACAAAATTCCAAATGTTGTCAATAATCTTGAGATTAAACACTACTGTAATGGACTAATTTTTCCTAATTGTGCTTGCAAAGATATAAAATCTAAATATACATATATTTGGATCATGCCATACTGTATAATCTTGAAGGCCTCCTAAGCACACCTGAAGACCACATGAAAAACTGCTTCTCTTCCTACAAGCTTCTTAAATAGCTGCTCTATGAAAGAGTCTGAGGCTAAAATATTAAGCTTTTCTTGTTTCAAAGCAATAGTTCTCCTATCCATTTGGGAGTACATTATCACAAACTGTACTCCTGAGATCTCCCTTCCACCCCATCACATCTTTAACATTCACTGTAACTGCTGCTATCTTGGACACTCCAACAGTACTTTTCCTACTTAGATAAAGGATTTTAGTAACTCAAGATCCAACCTTTGCTGCTAACACAGCTATTTTACTTTATTAATCAGAATATAATATTTTTTTATCAACACAATCTTTTGCTTTTTTTCTTATGTAATTCACACTCTTGATATTATAATTTATTGTTTCTTACTATCTTGAAAGTATTATTTGAAAAAAATAAACTAGAGTCTAATGAGTTCCCATTTTCTTTTTGGCCTTCTAGGATTTATAAAACACTCAAAGAAAATGAAAACTGAACTGAATGTATATTTGGACTGTCTAAATATGATTGATCATTCATGTTGCTTTTCAGTTTGGATATGACTCTTGATAATAAAAGGTAGTAAAATCTACCAAAGAACTGTATTATTACTTTAATACTAGTATTGGATAAAGCACTACTGATGTGCTCAAAGTATTTCTTCTGCAGGGTAATTTTTAAAGGAAAAAGAAATAGACAGATTAGTGTTTCTTTTAATGTGACACTACAAGTGTATATTGCAGGAAAGGTCACTTTGCTTCTGACAAAACTTAATGCCACTATACTTACAGTTCATTGCTGAGAATACTGCTTCCACAAAACTGGGGAATACTGCTTTGTGGCACTTGAACAATAATCCTGAGTGAATAAACACCAAGAGAGGTGCTGAGCAGAATGTTTTCCTATTAACTCTCAAGCAGAAGATAGGAAAGTACAAAGGAAAAAAGCCAGATCAGAAGTCTTACACAAAAAAAGGCAAAAAAAGAAAGTAACAAGGGCCTCTACACATTCTCAGTGAGGAGAAAGAAAAAGTGATCAAGCTCATTTATTTTTCCAGCACCTAGTAGTAATTTTTGGACTTTAATTATGGAATGAACCGTGTGACACAACCCATGCATCCAAGTCAACTGACACTTGTGTGAATAATTAACCATCTTCCAGTGATCCAGTAATCCCTTAAGCCATTTAACATCAGGTTCAATCCTACTCACTGGATTTTCAGGGCAAGGGAGGCTGGAGGTCTGCAGGATTTCACATGTGATTTTGTCACCTCCATTGTTAGTCCGTGAACTTTTAAAAAACAAGTGATTTTTTCTCACTGGTACTGTTCCACGGCATATGTACCATAGGCTTCTCTTATCCATTTCCCCAAGTTCAACACTTTCCATGAGGAAGGAATTATCAACCCGACAAAGAGATCCCAGCTCCGACAGAAACTAGAACGTGACTTCAGTTAAGAAAAAAACGCCCCAAACTTCATTACATTTTTAACAGCTGGCATTTTGCATGTTTATGAGCTGACAACTCCAGACATGACCTTTCCAGCCCATTTCACAACTATCAGTAGCATGTGCTTCTCCCAGGTGAGATTCTCCTAATACTGCTAGTCAGCATTTATCTGCCAGGTACTGAAGCCTTGACAGTGCTTCATCACACACAGAAAACTACAGAAGCCTGCAAGTGGTCAGCTGTGGATGTAAGTGCTTGACCAACACTTGGTTAAAACAAAATATTCTAATGACTGAACTTTCTACACCCAGCACTGAATGCCTGAAACTTCCTGATCTGCTAATCTGATGGTTTTAGCTAGAGCTGGTATTCCATTCCAAAATGGAAACTAAATTCCCAATTATTTCACTGGTCTCAGAAGATATAACTTAAAAACATCTAAATGGAGGAATATACAGAACTCAGATGAAGGTTGTATGGTGCCTTTAGATTCCACATACCGGTAGTACTGACAATATGACTGTCTTTTAAGCAGTACAAGTAAAAAACGAAGTGTGCAGCAAACAAGAAATATATTTAAACAGCCAAATGAAAGGAGAATTTTATTTATATGCCTACTAACATTAGCGTACAGTATTGGATGAGCTGCAATATCCATACTTCAACTTCACCCCTGTAAATCCAAAGCAAATATAGATGCTTAACAGATTTACAGAAACAGACTTATTTAAATAAAACTGTACTTTCACTGTCCTCTGTGCAATATAAACACAAGGCTTCTACTGTATATCTAGAGCCTGTGGGTACAGCACAGCAAAATTCACAGCAACAAGTTTTCACTAGCAAGATTTACTAAGTGCCGGTACTCTGAACAAGCTTCACAGTGGCCCAGACCCTGGTGATACATACCCTGTGTGGCCATTCCTCACTCTTTTTCAGTTCTTTGCCAACACTACTTTAGAGTAAACAGATGGAGCTTTTTAAATGGAGCTTGAAACATGTTTTGAAAAGATGAAGCAGTCAGTTATGATAAGACTGACTCAGGAAATTTCAGTCCTAGCATACATCTTCTTCACCTGTTTGTGCAGCGAGAACATCAGCAGAACAAGATCCTTGTTGAAAGGCTGGAAAACAGTTCAGCCAGCAGCATTGTTCTAATAAACTTTAAAGAAAAGGTGTTGAAATAAAAGGGTTTGCGAACATTAGAGACAGTTCTGTTGATGCTGCATAACCGGAAGGTTGTCAGGCAAAAAAACCCCTATGACTCCAGTGATTAACCAAGTGGTTGAACTGGACAAGAGGAGGGGCAAGTCTAATAGGATAAAAAAGTTCATCCTGTTAAGAATTTCAGGTTGCATCCTTGGGTGGGGACAAGAATTATTACACAAGTCCATGACCGCTTTTGTAAAATCTAGGGCTTACAATCATTGACAGACTAGTAGTGATTGCACTGGCAAGCATTTGTCCTCTGCATACATGTTCTTTTCAGCTTGTTGAACTATGAATGGAGGTTTTAGCCAGCAGAAAGAAAAGGCTTATTCAGAGACAGTATTTAAGTTCTCTTAATGGTGATGACTCTGTTTAAGGGAAAGTATTGTGAGGAACTCAACCTCTTTTCAAGGGAAAACTGGTAACTATAACAAGAGAAAGTGATGAAGGCATCTTAAAAGTAGAAATAAAGTATTCTGAAAAATGAACAAAGAATTTCAGTTATTTACAGTCCTTAAGTCCTGAGTGCTTAAATCAATTATCAAACTGGTACTTTTGCACAGGTATAGATGCACTTGTGCTACCTTCATGAAAATCACCGACTGAATAATTAACTTTTTTAAAATTAATTCACACCGGTACAGAAAATCTACTGATCTGTTCATAGCATGCCTGGGTTAGTAAAGTTACAATTACAGGAAAACTGTTCCCCCTTTCCCTTCTCCCCTTCCCTCAGGTTATCCTTAAAGGCCCTTCCCAGCACTGTTTCAGAGAACAGCAAGTTTAGATTTGAGGTTGACAAGCTGTGTACAAACCAGTACCATCATCACATGCACACAAAAGGTGCACAGCCTTAAGATTTTCATTTCTGCCAGACTTCACTCCAAATAAAAGTGTGGTTCTTGCTCAATCTGTCTCAGATTAGCTACAGAGGCTATCACATTTCATTACAGAGTCAGAATTTTGTCCACACTATTAAGTGCAAAAGACAAGTTCACAGACTTATCACAAGGCAATACATTATCTATTCAGCAAAACTGGACAAGGAAAATGAAAATCCCCACAACAAACAGCTGCTCTAACAGCCAGACAAGTCTACCAGCTGGGCTATTTCTTTATCCTGACAGGTTTTACAGCATGCACTCACTTGTGGAGGAGCATTAGTGGCCAGCAACAGAATCTTACTGCTATGAAGACAAAGATCCTGACATGTCAACATTTTTCTCCACAAGAAAAACAAAACTCTCTCTATTTCATATGTTTCAGATGTTCAGCACTAACTGTAAGTCATCCAGCATCCAGAAAAGTCACTGTTCTGGAGCTATTTACTGAATTCTGTATTTACCAATGCACTTAACAGTGGCATTCAAACTCAATTTCTGGAAGTATATGGGCCAGCCCTTACACTCCTCCCCACCAAATTAGCTCATTCACAAAAATTCCAGTGCATAAATGAACACAACAATATATACATGCAAGTTACTATTTATGGCTTGCACACTCAGATAAGAAAGAGATCTATTATCCTATGTGAAAGACTAGAAGGGTGGAAATAATTAATAAAATTATTATGAAAGTGGAAAACAGTATTGGAATTGAAAGAGGATGGGGAATTCAATTAAGTACAGTGTGTGCACACATACATTAGTGACAGATTACTACCAAAACAAAATATTTCAAAATTATCTTGTATGTAAAACAGTAAAAAAATGAAGTACTTCTCAGACTGTATTATGGTCTTTGATTATGTCAGTCAATAGCCAAATAAGCCAAAAAATTTTGGTTTAGATGAGGCAGAGGGAATTTGGATTATGAATCTCAAAATAACCTGAATGAAAACTTAAAACAACAAAAATTTAGAGGCATGCAGTAGCTGGTCCACCACTGACTTTCTACAGTAACAATAAGTCTGAGATAAGTCTGACAGATGGAAAGCTGGTGGATAAAATTTTCTTAAGACCTGAATTTTAATGTTTGGTTCATCATTACTCATTCTTACACATAAAAGAGACTTTCTGGCAGGTCTAATTACTCTTTAGTATCCAATCACTTAATGCCAAATCAATACCTCCAAACATCGCTGCCTTTGGAGAACATGGACGAGCGGATGACCTCAGGAGCCATCCAGGCATATGTCCCAGCTGCGCTCATTTTGGTAGTTTTATGCCATTCCCTGGCCAAGCCGAAATCCGTGATCTTCAACATCTTGTTGCTCAGATCTCCATTTTCCACCTTTTCGAGTATCAGTACTGGAGAAAAGGGAGGGGGGGAATAAAACGTATGCAGAGTAAAAGCTAGTATTTATGCAAAAAAGATTTTCCTGGAGATCCCCCAAATTTCAAGATTTTCCCTGGCTTTTCATTATTCAAATATACCATACCCTATTACAGGTTATTTCAGGCTGATCCCTTCATCTGACAACTGAACAGCTCTCTAGCAAATACCTTCAAATTTAACCTAAGTACCAAGCCCCAGAGAAGAAACACATAATAACATAATTATATTTAATATAGTGCCTAATGTCACTCTGTATAATGCCCTCCTAAGAGGAAGTGAACCACTGTAACTTCTAGAAATCCAGATAAGGGAAGACATTTCCTAATTAATCCTCTCTCAGCAAGCCAGTAATAGCATCTTTTTCTTGAACTGCTTAGAGGACTTTTTTTTTGTAAATCCAGATACACACATAGGCTGGATATAGCCTTCATGTAAATGTGTTAGGAGTAGAAGCTCTATGCACAATTTTTTTTAAGCCACTATTGAAAAAAATTATTTTTGATCAGTAATAACATGCCCAATTCCAGAAGGCATACAGACCCCCACAGACTCCCTCCCCCATCATTATTAAACTAATTTTTTCTGCCCTGTTCCAATGGCAAAGGAGTCCATACCCAAGAACTTCAAAAACACCTTGAGGCAGAGCTCCAGAATGCTGTGATATAAGACATATTCCTCTGTGGCCAGAAAGTTGTACTGTTACACCACTGAGTGTAAACCAGAGCTCACAAGTACCCACTCTGCTTTAGCAGCATCTCATTATCATCTTTCTTTATCTTAGTGCAAAGTGACCACAGGAGTCACACCAGCAATGCAACATAAAGCAACAGACACTAAACTTCCAGAACAGAAACTAAACTAGAACAGGCACTAAACTTCCATAACTAATGGAACCATAAGCCCCTGAAATGTTTTTAAGCCACTTTGTAAAGCACCACAAAGAAAAATATATTTGTGTTACTCTCATTCCAAAGACTTCACATCAAAAATCACCAAGCCAGTTACACACCATCATTATACTGCTACTCTGTTTTTAATGTCATCAGAGACACTACAGACAGAGGTTCTTAGAAAACATGAGGATGTTTTTTTCTTTTTCGATGGATGCATCAATTGCAAAAAAAAAAAAGTAAACCAAAAAAACCCCAACCAAAAAAAAAGAAACCCCATAACCTCCATAATCAAACAATTGTGGATCATAACAAAACCTATAAAACCCAATGTGCTGCAAAAATTACAGAAAATAATCTTCAAGGCCATTTTAAGCAGTCCATGAAAAGCTAACACAGTTTTTTGTTTTTGCTGCCTTTTTTTTTGAGCGGGGGAGTACCATTCCTTCCAATAATTAAAATGGGAGTTCCCACCAAATAAAACCCAAAAGTGTTATTTGAACCCTTCTACATTATAAGTAACACACATTTAAAATGTTAAAATACTGCTTTTACTTCAAAAATAAAGAAAATGTCTGTCCTTTGAAAATTTTAAAAAACTCTTTTACAAGGCTTCAGATTTCACAAAATACTACTTCAAATATCTTTGTGGGACAACTCAAGATGTGAAGAAATTAGACCTATAGTTAAGCACCTGATTCTTGCTTCTTTTGCAAAATTTCTAACATGACCAAATGCTCCATTTTTCTAATCACAGAGAAAAGAGATTGAGGCCTAGAGTTACTGTTCTCTTCCTTTTGGCAGAAACATATGCATTTTTAGAACAGTATTTCAGTGCACAACAGAATCACCACAAGAAACTAAGGTACAGAAGGTGCCTTCCTTTGGGCTTCTTCTTCAAATAAGTTTAACTTCTTTACTTCTTTCCAGCAGATGAAGAAATGCTAAAGAAACTGCTAGCAAGTCACTCATTGATTGCAAAGTGAAAAGCTTCCTAGAATGTACATAGTGTTTCTTTTCTAGCTTGTACCCATTCTGCCTAAAGAACTGGCAGAATAACAAAATGCAATTTTAAATTTAAATGCAGTAACCTAGAGATGTACAGTGATGTTGTAAAGTTCAAGTAAAACTTTGAGACAAGAACGTATGGGTTTAGGGGTTTTTTTTTTGCTTCCCTCCACAATCACAACGAGGAACAAAAATTAATTGTTCACAGATCATATACTGTCTGAATGAGGCGAATAGCAGGACAAGAGCACCACATATCACAACTGATACATCTTTGTACATACCTTCCTGGTAAGAGGTTATTTAAATCTAATTACCTTGATTTGAATTAAGTTCTAACAAAATAATTAGTGCTTACATGTTCTTTTGTATCCAGAACTTGTTCTTTTGTCAGATGCAGGGTAGTAAGAAAAATTACCATGACAAAAGACCACAGAGAAGGACAACAAAAGATATGGATTTATTGCAAGTCTTTGATTCCTTAGTTACATCCTTGGTTCCTTTTCTTTTTCCTTGTAATAACTGCTTGGAATAGTAATCTTGCAATCCAAATTTTTAAAAATTAATTTTAAGAATGGTATCTCTTTCCAGCATCTGTTTCCGCTCTCTTTTTCGTATTATTCAGTTCCAACAGGCTCACTGGTAACTGCCAGGAGTCTCCGTCGCCCATCTGTCAGATTTTCAAACCAAAAGCCTTGACTCTCTCCTCTTGTTTTTGCCTGAATTTCAATGAAGAACTCGTAAATAGGTGAAATATTAATTCGTTTCAGTCTCCTCCTTAAAAAAAAAAATCTTTTATGGAGAACACACAGGAGGTTGCTAGGACACTGCATATGCATTTTGCTTATGCTAATCAACACCGTCTCATTTCCTTCTGAGTTTTACCTACAACCAGTTCTTACACCTTGTTTAATACTCTCAGTGCAAGTCCTCTTCTGCAAGTACTACTTCTGCACTTGCATTAGTCCATGACAAAACAAACAAGATAAATGAAACACAAATATGCTCTCTACACTTACAGAAATAACGTACTTTTCCTATTTTAATGGATTTGATCACTCAGGACTGAGATAACAGTGGCCAGATGATCAACATCTGGCCTAACTGCATTGAGTTTGCATGGCCAGGTTTTGGTAGTGGGATGGGTGGAAGAGGCTAGAATCATTCCCCATGTCCAGCAGAGCCCCATATCCCTGGTGGCTGCAAGATGGATGTGCCCCGGGCCAAGGGTGAGCCAATTGGAAGTGATGGTAACACCTTTGTGACAACACATTTCAGAAGAAGAATTAAAAAAAATTAGGTATTGTGCAGACGTAATTGCATCAAGAGAAGAGTGGAGTGAGAATATGTGAGAGGAACAACTCTGGAGACACCAATGTCAGTGCAGAAGGAAGGGGAGGAGGTGCTCCAGGCACCATAGCTGAGCTTTCTCTGCAGTCCGTGGAGGACCACATGGATGCAGAGATCCACCTGTACCACATGGAGGAGACCCACGCCAGAGCAGGTGGGCCTGAGGAGGCTGGGACCCTGTGGGAGGCTCATACTGGAACAGGCTCCTGGCAGGGACCTGCAAATCTGTGGAAAGGTTTCCTGGCAAGACTTCTGACTGCATGGGGGACCCATGTTGGAGCAGGCTGTGCCTGAAGGACTGCACCCTGTGAGGGAAGAATGCAGGAAGAGTGAGCCATGTTGCAGCAGTTTGTGGAGTTGTTGCCTGTGGGACAGACTCATGCTGGAGAAGTCCATGAAGAACTGTCTCCTGTGGGCGGGACCCCACATCAGAGCAGTAGAAGGACCCCTCTCCCTGAGCAGCAGCAGGAACAATATGTGATGAACTGAACATAACTTCCAGTCCCTGTCTCCCTGTGCTGATGGAGAGAGGAAATACAGCTGGGAAAGAGGGAAGGTATTTTTTCTTTTTTAAGGTGTTCTTTTACTTCTCATTATCCTGCTCTGATTTTTTTACTAATAAATTCAACTGATATTTCTAATTTGAGTCTGGTTGTGCCTGTAATGGTATTCGATGAGTGATCTGTCGTGGTCCTTATCACAACTCATGAACCCTTTGTTATATTTTCTCTCCCCTGTGCAGATACAGAGGGGAGTGATAGAGTGGGCTTCAGTGGGTGCCAGGCAACTACCGAAACAAGTTCAGGCACAGATACAGAGCACTTAGACCAAAACACAGCTAAGATACCAATGAAGTAAATCTCAATCTTGTCTGCTCATTTTAAAGATCTGAAGTGATACAGAGGTTTAAAATAGGTAGAAAATTTAATAGAAAATCTTTCATGTTCCCAGCTCTCAAAAGGGAGACTGTTTGGCAGTGAAGACACTGGACCTAGTCTGCAAGGAACCAGGAAAGAATGAGATCCAAACCAGCAAGAACATGAAGAATGTGTGTCAGATGGTTAGGGGCATATCAGCCTTTCCCTATTTCAGCAAGGCCCATCCAAGAAATCTCTTCCTGTGTGCATGCATACAGCCAGCCAGATTGTAGGTGAAGGTCTGCCATGTCCTACTGCTCCTCTTTTTCCTCTGTGGCACAGGCTAAAAGCTGATCTTAAGTAGCACAGTAGGGGCCAACCAGCAGTATGAAAAGGGGACTGGTGAAGCAAATCAGGTATTACAATCAGATTCAGATAGCTTTCACTATCCAAATGCTGCAGCCGAACAACTTAATATAGGAAATCACCATGTTCTTTGCATACTGTGCAAGTCCAAAGGAAAGCATGGTGGCTTAAAGTAACATTAAAATGGTTAGCAACCTGTGTACCAAGAACTTTATTACCCCATAGTCATTACTGACCCTTGATTTGATCCGACTTTTATCCCCTGACAGCCAGGCAGACGGCAAGGGCTGAAAGACAACAGTCAATCAAGGCATGTTAGAGAGCTGAGACAGAAAGTTAGAAATTAAATACTGGGCCTCCTCTTATCTAGGTTATGATGAGATAGTCCTTTTTCTTTCAAATGAAAGTGTTTACTGAGCTTCTTCCATATTCTTCAAGAAGATCTTTGGTGCCTTACAAGAAGCATCAAGTTATTTTCCTATCAGACTCTTGTGAAAAATTTTCTAATTTGTCGTCATCACATTTTCAGTACTTTTTGATAGAGGTTTCCATCTATGTGATGCTTTGGCTTCTGCTCTGGCCAAAACAAGTTGCAGTAACAAAGAGGAAAGGCAACACTGCATGGCATGCAGGTTTCAATCCTTACAAAGAATGACAGGATGTTAACTCTGTCAATGCTGGTGCCATTTAAAGATGGTTTCTTACTTAGTATGGAAGTGGAAGAACAGATGACGTACCCAGAATCCTCTTATGCTTGTCTGTGATTTGGGCTAGCAGCTTTTCCAGCAGAATTGAAAGTGATGGAAGCCAACTTCTTGAGGTCAGGTGAAGCTGATTTACCTTCCCCAGTATTAGCACCATTCTGTATGTCCATCAGTAGCTAGCAGGCTTTCCACACATTCCAATGTCACTCTTACTGAAAGACATGAAGCCTGTGGAAGCACCCAGATCTAGTGATAATAGATATCAAAGGTTTTGATTCTCAGTTTCATGAGCCACAGTTGTATATCAGTGGCTTCAAGCTTTCTTTTCTAGAGCCAGGGCCAACGTAGATGCTTTTGTTGCCTAAACAAAGATTTGTACTGAAAACAAACATCACAGGAACAGATCCACCAAAGTACAATTGACAAAATGTTATCTGACACTGAGTCAGCTCTTCCTCCTGTTCCACCAAATTCCAAATTATTATGCTTTACTAGAAAGACAAAAAACATCTGCCTTAGTATTCAAAGCAGTGCAAAAACCAACTTAGTTAAGATTTCTAAAATGCCATCATATCCTTCAGACTTCATGTAGTTCCTACTGCTGGATCTTGAGTTCTGTCTCATCATAACAAGTCACTATGGAGATAGATGCCTTTCAGAAGGAGAAATCACTGTAGTGAAAATACTGACACCTGCAGCTTCAAAATTTTTTTATTAAGGACATTGTGAATGGTACTGAAAACACTGGTTAGTTCTAAGTGGCAAAACAGAGAACCAAATGATCAAACAAATTCTGAAGGAATACAAACTGAAGTTACAAAAATTAACAGTTTAAACGCTAGCCAAGTTACAACTCTGCCATAAAACTACAGAACGGTTGCCCTGGAGGCAAATAATAAACATTTCTATAGAGATGAAATTCTATCTTGCATGCTTGCAACAGATGCACACCTGCCACAGCCTCACATGTTCAAAAGGTGCCTTCTCCTTCCTGTTATTCCCCCTCTATTGCTGTGGATCATCACAATGAAAACTGGCTTCTATGAAGCCAACTCACAGCATCTCAGAAGGCAGTCTTGCCAGGCTCCAAACAGTCAGAGAAAAGACAAAACCTCTACCAAAGGGGATTCCAAGCATACATCTAATATACATGCCTGAATTACCCTCCACAGGAGCCTGTCATGACTAGTAGAGGCACATCTGTGCTAAGTACTAACTCAAGCCACATAAATCTCTCTGGTCTGGTATAAACAAGGTATTTCAATTACAGAAGTTACCCCACACACAAGATGTTAGAGAGACATCTGGTGAAAACCAATTTACTTATCGTTCCAAGATTACCTCAGCAGTCTAAACATCTTTAAAATTAAGTTGTCAGAAAGACATTGTTCTTTTAGTATGACAGCTAATGTAAGCCAAACTGGTACTACTGTAAAATTTGTCTTAAGTAAAACTGTCCCTTTGCCCACAAAGGCAGCTGAAGGTCATCCCTCATTGCATCTTGCACCATTCACCTTAATAATCACTCACTCAGTTGAGAAATCAATGGTGAACATCACTGACAAACACCCAAAGCCTTAATGCAAGTAAGATGTCTTTTCCAGATATTATGCAGCTGTGTTTTCACTACTCATGTATATACCAGAAAGACATAAGAGCAGACATACAGATACACCAAAACAAGATAAAGATAGGGGGATAAAGATGTATAACCTTTGAGGGGCATAAAGTGATATATCCTGTGATCTACTTGTACCTATGTTTTAAAACACCCAAAGAGATTGGGTAAACCTCTAATATGTATCACTTCTACTTCTTAGCCACCGCATTAGAAACTTTAAAACTGCTGAGGAAATTTTGTTTTGGGAATATTTTGAACTTTGCTGTAGTGTTGCAATGCAAATAACTGCATTGCTGATATACTCTTCTTTCTGCTTAACCCAACTTATTTGTATTACAATGCTTTTCCTCTTTCCAATTATGCTAGAAGCTCCAAGTCTGAATCTTTTTCCTTCTGCCAGAATACATACATTTGTATCCCTTTCCTTTAATCTTCTTCTTAAACCCATCTACTCTCCTTCTAAACATGCTACTCTATCTACACAATCAGAAACTCTATCTGCAGCAAATTTTCCAATCCAATCACTAAAACAAATACAATGAATCTTTACTTAGGTTTCAAGTTGGTCACTACAAAACCTCAGTCATATACCTCCTATTTTTAATCCAATGCTATACTACCTCCAGTATGCACAAGAAAAAAATAGTTTAAAGAGGTAGATTACTTTCATCAAAGGAAATTTTTCACAAGGTAAATGAAGAAAAAGAATTTGGCAGTGAAATTAACAGCTGCTGTTTTAATTCTCTGTTCTGCTCACATTACACCAGCAGAATAAGAAAGTGAATTATAACCTCCTTTCACAAATAGATACTCCCCCTAAAAAGCGGTAACACTGTCAGATTTTTGCTTGTTTCTTTTGGAGTTGTTGCTTTAGTTTCCAGATATGCTTTTGAGCAGTTTGGACAGCATTCTTAGCATCCAGTGGGCCAAAGCAATGGGGAACAGCTAGTAAGGAAAAACAAACACTTAAACATATTCTGATCCAGTTGATAGCAACAACAAAGAATTGGTGGAAATTGGCTCCTCAAATGTCAACAGTTAGTGTCAAGGCAGCAAAATATGGCCATAATTGCCTTTTTCTGATTTCTGAGCTAGAGAAAGGATTAGGTTAATCTGCATAGTTTAGTGCTGAACAGAATACTCCTTTGCTTTGCTTTTTTTACAAGCTGACTCATCACTTCAGAAGTTGAACAACATTCAGGAAGGAACTACTACAGTGTCATCTTACACAGCAAAAATATCCCACTTTTATCTATCCAAGTAGAAGAAAGGGGCTGCTATCTACTGCACAAAATAGTATGAATAGCCAGGCATACCAAAAGCTGGCTTCAGTTTTTTCAACTATTTTGCTGTTGTATTCCCAGTTTGTTTGGCACAAAGTACACCAAGAAAATAAAGAAGTTCCTGACTTAAAAGGAAAACGTTGGTACCAACAATGCCAAGGAAATCAGGATTATCCTGCAATACCACCACAAGAGTTAACCACCAAACTGCCCATTGCCCCCATACTTCATGACAACAGCTATAGCAACATCTTCACACTCCATTTCCCAGTCCAGAAAATGTATGTGCGTATTAAGAAATGTGAAAAAACGGCAAAAAATCTAAGACAGTTGCTTGTATGGTCCAGCACACAGTTCACACCAAGTCAATTATCTGTGCCTGATGCTACTCAATAAACCTGGCACACAAGAATAGAAAGCTATTAGCTAATGAATGTCAGGCCTGATGGAAATGGTCACAGTAATTAGGTGAAGGAGAAATAGATAAAGAAATAAGAGCAGGACTGAGTGTAATGAAAACTGAAAGCATACAGAAAGAAATATGTAAGGAAGAAGGTTAGAAGACAAGGAAACCTACAGTGGGGGAAAAGAGCTGGATTTGTCATCTGTGGTACACCAGGATATAATTCTAACTTGTAAGATGATTGCTAGCTTGATACTTAACTTCCATATAACTTCTCCCCAGTGGAGACAATACAGTCAGATCTTAGTGCCCGAGTAATTACTATTCTTTTATTGAAATACAACAGTTCTAGGCAGACCATGAAAAACATTTCATGGTGAAATTTCTTCCCCATGTGATAAAGCAACATTCACTCATGTATTTTACTGTTATATTTTTAAGCTTTCTCAATTTTTCATAGAGAAACATACCATTTAATAGTGTTTCCAGCATGCTAGGGTGGATATTGGTGCTTTGAAACAGCTTGGGAGAACAAAGCATCAGAAGCTCTTTTGCCACAAATATAAGAAAAACTGACTATAAAGGTACTTCAGCAAGCCTGAGCTTAAAGGGAGCTCCTGCACCTGGAGACAAAGCGGGTGGTGGATGTTCCAGGTGAGGTCCTGTCTGCCAGCTACCAGACAGACACAGCACCTGGATGATGCAGAGTTGAGAAGGTCTGAAACCCTCAAAGGTGCTGGAAATACCCAAACACCTGTGAGTGTCAGTGCACTTGAGTAGTTCTGTTTAAGTCTTCAACATCAGCACTGCTGTGGGTCAAATGCTTTGCCACCCAACATTCTATAATTGCAGAAAGCAGTCACGTGAGAACAAGATGAAAATCTCCAGCAAAAGCACTCAGCCTGTAAATGTATCCCACTCACACCCATTCCCAAGAGCCACTACCCATTACTTGTGTGGTGCTTTTGTCTCCTTAGGGCCCATCAGCTGCTGACATAGGCCAAGAGCTAGATGGTAGCAACAGCGATGGGTGGGAGTGATAACAGGAAGGACTATAAATAAGATCCATGTCATTGTTATTTTACTTGCTACAGAACCATTCAATTCTAATATTTAAATCATTAATTAGCTACATGGATTCAGTGAAGTTTCTTCCCCAGTCTCTCTTTCTATCTAGACTCTGAACAAGATTTCTCCTTTCCTTCCAGTGCTTCACCTCATAACTATTCTCATTCTGTTAAGATTGAAGAGAGGTGAAAAGACTGCTAGTTATGACCTCAAAGGCTGAAAAATGGCAAGGGAAGTCAAACTCACATGAAATGACATTATTTCACCTGACTTTTCTCTCCCAGAATAAAAACACACTTTTTTGACACAGTTGGGTATTTTTGCAAATCATTCCAGAGCAACTGAAACACCAATGGACACAACAGCCTAGTACCAGATTTGTTTTCCCACAGGCTTTTGCTCATCTGCTACTGTACAATCACTGCTTCCAAAATCACTAAGACCAACTGTAAAGAAGGGAACTAATGCTTACTCTATCATAGCTGAAATGTGGAAGACCACTGGCTGGAGTACCATTGTGGGTGGGAATATTGGACACATTTTATTTCTTCCTCCATCCTGGAAACAGAACAGCCTACTGTGGCTTTACTGACCAAAATGCAAAATACCAAAATGCAAACTACTAAAAGTGGTCAGATGGTGAATAAGCATCAGCCCATTCACTTCCTCCATTTAGATAATTCAGGTATTGTAAAGAGATCGGATACTGAGTCCACCAAATCCCAGGTACAGGAACTTCAATGAAAGAACAAAGTAAAACCTTTATGAAAACCAATGCTGTTTCACTCCACTCCAAGATCCTTAAATGCAAAACATAAGCAGGGTTTCAGTTCTAAATAATGCAAGTCATGTCTGTGGTATGCTTTAAGAGCAATCCAGGCCCATACAGGGAGGTGCTACCATTAGAAGATCCCTCTGCCACCAATACAGCATAAGTCTCAAGTGCAAGAATTGAAGGAAACAGAAAATATTTCCATTGCCAAACAAACCCAAATTTATCCAAAAATTGCTTGACACAAATCTCCCAAGAAAGCTAATGGCTTACTGAAGTCGAAGGTTTGCCAGAGCAGATAAAATACTGAGTAATATCACAGGATCCAGACTCTGCCACCCACCCACAGCAGAACATGTCCAAAACTGAGCCAATCTGTTACAGGAACTTTGTTTTGAACAAAGAATCTTTTCACTCAACCACATATGTTTTCTAAGAGATGTCTTTCAGACCACAGAATACTTATGCAAGCAAGGAGAGCTCTGAAGGAGCTTTATTTTAATTTTAATTTCTTCTCTGACACACATAGACACTGGAATTTCACAACTGGGACAGACAATTTCAGCCTACAGAATATTTTTCACTCATCTCCCGACAATATAGGTATAATTTGCACTTTGTACAAATCCTTTTCACTGTCTTCTAGCTCTATTTCCAGACCAAATACTTTCAACTACTGCAAGGCATGAATATTTTTAAATAAAGACTAATTCAGAAAAATCAGATAAGCATCTTTTGCTTCTTGCACGGGACAATTACTACTTTTTCTACTTGCTTTTATCTGAAAAAATAATTAAAAGTTCCACTGTACTCTGAAGAAATGCAATGCAGTCTGATATCTTCAGGGTTTTTATATAGCAGGTACTATAGTAATACAAGTATTAAACATTCTCCTCTAGCTTTTGAACAGTCCTTATTTCAAGAAGACAAGTATTCATAGATGAAATAAAATATTCTTGCATAGAAGATGGTTTCACTGAACTTACTCTGATTGTTCCAATCCTATTTTCCCTTCCTATAAATAAGTAAAACTTCCCAAGATAAATGTCAGCTCATATGCTGGAGGTGGTAAATACTGGATGCTAGATAAAAAGATAACCTTAATATACTGCTTCATGCTGCTGCATTGTCTCAGAGAGACAAAGGATAGCTATCAAGTCTGCAGTTTGCCTAACAAGTCAAAAAAGCAGCGCTATTGCAAAGGGAACAAGGGACTGAGGTTGCCAGGCAATCCTTTTTTTAATTATTAAGTCCTATTGG
Organism: Dicaeum eximium; assembly: GCA_013396995.1. NCBI lineage: Eukaryota > Metazoa > Chordata > Aves > Passeriformes > Dicaeidae > Dicaeum > Dicaeum eximium. The sequence goes on along the minus strand of VWZP01007715.1, from coordinate 452,925 downwards.
CAGTACACTGACATTCTGTCTTGAGGACAGAACTATGCATTTGGGAAAGGCTTTCAAAAATTCGCTCCAAAATGAGACCTCATATTGTAGCAGGTTGCCAAAATCTAATTTGCAATTTTAGCTCTACCTTCCATAGTCAGCCAGCACAGCTTTGCTTCACAAGTATCCAGATAATGAGCAATCTGCTCTTGATCCTGCATTCAAAGTACTTAAAGTGATTAACAGATCTGCATATGGAATAAGTCCTGGCTTTGTGCATGTAGCATTTACCTACCTTCTGTTGGGTACTCTGCCATTCACTTCAGCAGGACTGCATCTTTAATATCTGTTTGAGGTACAGAAGGCTAAGTGTTGCACAAGATGCTAGAGAGGACAGGCCCACTCAAAATTTCACATCTTAGAAGCAAAACCAAAACCTGCAAATATTGCCTCTAGTAATAAGCAAATATCTTCTCTCTTATTACTACCCATTCAGCAACAGTACACTGCAAAAATATATATGTACACCTTGGAACCAATACCTTCTTAATTACTGGGTACGAGTCAGGGTTCAGCAAATCCATAAAGCTGCACGACTGTCCTCTTCTATCAACCTAGAGGAAGGTGATGGATGTGACAGCACAGCAGTTCCTGGGTTTTAAGCCATGCAGTACAGTAACTCTAAGGAGCTAATGCATAATGGGGGAGGGGAGAGGAAAGGCCTCCAAAGCCCCGATATATTTAGAATCGATCCTTTCACCTAGCCAGGCTGTAAAAAGTCTTATCGCTTTAGGGATCTGTACAAAACACTTGGAATGCTCAGGTGAGATTCTGGGAAAAATAGAGCTGTTCAGCTCTGGTTTCAGACTAAACCCTACCATACTGCTGACATTGGAACAACCTCTAGCTCAGGCATGGATTATTATACTCTTCATAATCAGTTAAATGCTCCAAGGAAAAAATATAATTACATCTATACTCAACACAGTGAATTGCCAAACTGTATCCATTTGAAAGCCTACAACAAATCAAGAACTGTATTAGGCAACAACAAAAAAAGAAAAGGGTAAAATCACATGAATGGCATTCATCGTTCATCACTTAAGAGACTGTCTGAAAAGAGATTTAATAATAATGCTGGTTCACTGGGAGCTGTTTCCAGGTAAATATAAACATGAAATTCATGATGGAAAAAGGTAGCCCAAACTGTTTTGTTTTGGTTTCAATTAGGACATCTTTGTGAAACAGTATATAACACCAACACCAGCTCATTCCTGGAGCTGGTAATAAGCTGGTACTCCAAAATCTAGAAGGTAAGGAAGACATAAGAACTTCACAGGTAGCAGCACAATCCACACCAGAAGCTGGGGTGTTTTATAGGTTTTTTAAAACCAGATTTAACTTAAAATATTTTTAAAAGGTAGAGAAGTGTACATTCATTCATCATAACAAATGTTAAAAGTCTCTTTGATGCAAAATCAACACCAAGCTACATCTGTCAATAGTAAAACTCAGGAGTTTCTTGAGTACTGCAGAGTTTGACCTTAAAGTGAGCAGAACAAGTTGCCAGCTGCTGAGAAAGAGGGCATTCCTGCACTATTGTACATCAAAGTCCACACAAGATAACTCATTCAGTACAGCTATCAAAAAGCTGTTCACTTTTTGATGTGCTACATTTCTGTTAGATTTTTTTAACCCAGCTTACCCTGTGATTAAAGGTTCTAACTACACAATAACCTGATGAAGTATTCAGAGTATTCCATGGTTACCAGATGACCAGAATCATATTGAAACCACACATTATGTGACTGATTACATCAAATAAGAAAAAGCTAATCAATAAACCCAGGGCAAGACTGACAACACTTCAAGAAGCAGAATTAGGCATATCAAGTTCTATTAATCAAAGTTATAGGATTTTTCTTATTCTCAGGATCATTGAATAATGCAAAGTCAAAAGGAACTAAAGACTATTTCTAACATCTTTCCATAGGCCCATAGGCATAAAGGAGAAACAACAGGAAATGCAGTGCTTTTGTGGCAGGTGGACCACATGGCCTGGTTCACATACATCCCACCACCCTTATATGTACCATCCTTACAGCAATTATTCATACTAGCATTTCTTTATAGTATACCAGGAACCTCCCAGGAATCTCCAGTTTAAGCACAGAAATTGTTGTGATAAAATCTTAGTGGTAAAAGTATTTACCTGTTACTAGTAAGTTGAGCTGCTGGCACACTGACTTTCATTTACTACGCATCTCAACAATTAGTCTATACATAGGCAAGGAGGAAGCCATGCTTGCATTTTAGATGTTTCCAGCTGCAATACAAACAGGAGATCCTAATATTTCTCAATAGCCAAAGCAAAATCCAGGAGCCTGTTTCACAGTGCATCAGAGATGTATGTACAGAAAACTGGGAGCCTGGCTTGTAGCTGTAAAAATTATCCCAGACGTGAGACATACAGCATTCAAAGCACATAAAGAATTTCAGAGACAATTTGGAATCCATATGTGCACAAGATAATGCTTTCTCTTTTGGGAGGATATTTTTGTTTTTAATAAAAAATGGTGTCATAATAAATGCGCAAGCAATACAGCAATGCCTCTAGAAAGCAAAGTGCAAGGGCTGTGTGTGGCAGTAATACAAACACTTCATAGCAAGGCTGCGTGTCCTCTGGCTACTTCCTTCCCAAGAGAACCGTAAGTGATGCTGCACCACGCTGCCATTACCACCACAATGAATATTCTACAGACAGGGACACAATGATTTACTGCTCTGTGGGCACAAGCTCTTCTTTCTGAACTAAAGAAACAGTGATGAAATCAAACAATGTAATTCTGAATTGTTATGCATTGGAATAGTTTCTTTTCTCACTGCATGAGGTTCTGTTACTATTTCTTTTTCATATCTGCAAAAAGCTCAGGTCTGAGGAAGACTTTCCATTAGCAGTGGGTGAAATAACAAGCAATTAGCAGCCATGTTAGTCAACTCTGGCAATTTTTTGGCAATCAAAGTCACACCAACATAACAAAGTATCCTAGAATCAGAAATCAAACGTGTACCAAAAAGCAGCTACTTAAAACCATGTGCTGTGCCCTGTATTCTTTCAAATGACTTAAAGTTTCCCTTGTCCTGTCACAAGGAAATGTACAGAGTCCTCAAAATGGGATATAACTTAAAATTAAAGAATCATCTTGGCTGATGAATCATCACTTCAAAGAGCAAGCCTGTGTTTAATGTCTGATGCTTCAAGAGCGAGTTTGTTTCAGATTTGTTGAAATTCTGAATGGAATTGTTCGATAAGACAAGCAAAAGTGAAGATGCTGACAGAAGTCAGTCAAAATTAAAATTAAGTTTTTTGATGTGGAAGAAACACCAAAAAAAAGTGGAGATCAAGGAATTATTCTAGCTTCCCAGAAATACCACAAGGCTGTTCTCACCCCTAACTGGCTCCTTAGGAATTTCAGAAGAACACAGATCTTTCCCAGCTCTGTTGCAGATGGTCAGACAGTGAATTCAGGGGGTGCCTTCGGACACCTGCTGCATGACAGTGCTTATGTCTGTTCTATGCTTCCATATGCACAATTTGAATCAAGTGCTTAATACCACAACTCTAAGTTATTTTTTCTTAGGAGCAGAGAGAACCCTGGAAAAAAGGTACACAGTGGCTCAATTACATGAAAATTATATTAGCTAGGGTTTCAAATGTAATAGACACAATTTCATTTCTTAAAAGTAAGAGGTACTCTTTCCATACTTGTCTATGAAGGTAACAGATTCCATCTGTGAAGTTGCCTTTTTACTACTTAGTGTGGGCAGGAGGGCACAAAAGTGTTCTTGTGGACATCAAACTTATCTCATAACGACTTCAAATTTTTGACTTGCCCTTAACAGTGAAGATATCAATCCATATTCAACTAAAACCATTTACAGAAGATGTTTTTCATTTTGGAATTCTCAGAAATCTACTAAGACATGAAAATAAGACCGCAACATGTCTGTCAAACCTCTCTGAGAGGAAACCAGCTGCACTAATTTACAAAAGTTAATGAAGAAAAAAAACCAAGTGCCAAAGTACAACACAGAAACTGTCACTCTACTTCTGTGAATCCCTGGTATTTTAACATCTTAAAAATTAGCAACACTTTCAGGCATAATTTACATCTTCTGCACTAATAATACATAATTTTTTTCATTATTTTCAATGATAATGTGTAGTATTAATGGCATCAATTTCCTCATCATATTACCATAGGCAAAAAATTATGGCTATTTGGAATTTTTTTGAACTACAGTTCAAGTGATCAGGATATCAGCACAAATTATTATACTCTGGGGAGAAAGAGAAATATAAACAGAGTAACCAGAACTAGGAGTTATGCACCATCAGCAATATCTTATACCTTGTTGATAGAATCAGTTAATTGCATAAGAGCAGAAGCTGAAGTCATCTTTCATCAGCCTTAAGAGTATATACAGGCTGTTTGAAAGACCTGATTTCTACTGTACACAAGTTTTGAACTTAAAAAAGAAAGAAAGAAGAAAAAGGAGTTTTACTGACTTTTGCTCCCTGAAAATTCATCTCCCAGCTGCTGTCTTTCACACCATGCCCCTCCCCTCCCCAGAACTTCACCTTTTCACCCCTTTCCTCTTACAGGCCAAGGGACTACCCAACTAAGGCCAGACCAATTATTCGAGCAGTGAAAAGCATTCAGATATCACCCAAATAGCTTCACGATATTCTGCATGAAGCATTACTCAGTCATTTAATTGCACTGACAAAGGAAATCCATTCTGATGGAAGGTACAACACTGGAGAGTTAGTCAGCAGATTACACTGGAGTACCAGAAGCAGCAATAATAACTGCTCTGCCAACATACATTCAGCAGACCCTGGATGAGTTCTCCTCTACACCTCTGCCAGACAGAGGAAGAGGTTTACAAGTACTTTTTCTTCTCTGTAAAGACCAACAGCAGAGTGTCAGCTGTGATTGGATTAAAATAAAAAAAAACAAGGAATATTTTAAGTCCTAGAAACAACCATCCATAAACCATGTGGAAAGTCAGCTCTACTGGCATCTTTACAAACAGATAAAGGCTTAACTACATTAAATAATCCAAGCTATAGTAGAGTTTCTTTTCTTTTAGAAAGCTAGAGCTTTGAATCTCAGGACACCACAAGCTTACATTGGTGGTCCCAAAAGTAGGAGAAGTAAAGATTTCAGATAACTTTAAAGGAAAAACAACTGACTTGGCTGAATCAGAATTGTTGGAGTTTATTTTGACCTCTGTCCTTTCCTCTTTCTTTGACCTTGGCGATGTCACTTAGCTGCTAATCTTCTGTGCCACTTTGTGGAACACAACCATGGTGACATTTAAAAAGCATTTTGCTAACTGGCATGAACACCCTCAGCAAAATCTTTCAATGTAGTGCAAATAACAAACATGTTTTGCTGAGACAGTCAAAAAAAATCAAATATGCTTTTGCTAGCTCTCCACAGTATTAGTTAATTGGCTTTATTCCTACAGCAATGCTGGCATATCTAACACTGACAGACAAACAGCACCAACTTTGTTATTTACAATACTTCACTAAAACTAACAGACTGTCCCTTTTTGATCCTAAGCATTATATACCAGGCACTTTTTTCTGGCCAGAAATAAGTCTTGAATCACAGATGAGAAATAAAAGATAGAATAGCTCTTAAGAGTTTCCCTAAGTGCAATGATGTTGACTTCAGTGGGCATTTCTAGTTCATTTTTTTCCTACAGCTCAGCATTTAGGTTATTTAGGTGCTTTCACACTGGGAAAGGCCTACTAAGGACTCCATAACATATGCTCAGTGGCTCACCAATGTGCAGCTGAAAAAGTAAAGGTTGGAAATATCATCACATGAGAAGCAGCAGCAGCCACTGAAGATTCTGTCAGATTAATAAGATTAATTTTCATATGGAATAACTAGAATCCCTTAAATCAAATGCCCAAAATAAAAAGAGAAATACTTATCTCCTCTCACAGCAGAACCAAATAGTTTCCTAAATTATCTTTTTTCTCTCATATAATCATATGACTGACATTTGAGTTGGTAATGCCATTGGAACACTTGTCTACCAGACTTACTGCCATATGAACTCAGACTCAACAAAATAATTTCAGGGTCTCTAAAACTAAATCACAGGTGTACAATTCATTCTGTAAAGACCTTTCTGTACTCACTTCCTGATTGCATCCCCAAAGCAATAAAACAGCCCTCAATATTTACAATATTTACAATAAATCTTCCTCAAACTAACATGGTACTAAACATACAGAGCACTTTTCCTATACTCTAAATGTATTAGCATTAAATGTAAAGTTATGAAAATGTAAAGAAGAAAAAAATTAAGAAAAACTATGGAACAGAAAAAGTTTCCTACTTTTAACCAAAAAAGATGGATAACAGACAATTTATTTGGAGTGCTTTTTGATGAGGAGTATCTCAAGAAAGAGACACCTCCTGGAACCTTCAAATCTCATCATTATCTCCCAAAGTAATCAAAAGCCTGTGTTCTTTATGACATTCCCAGAAATGTTGACAACTATTCTGAGCATTGTTGTGGTACATACTATCTGAGTCCACCAAGCTGCAATAGCATAAAACAAAAAGGATTTTTTTTCCAAATCTTTATATAATGGGGTAATTTCTAAGACTTGTATTAGGGTGCCCACTTGATATGTTCAATATGTAATGTGACCTGCTTAAAAGATTCATCATGAAGTACTGTCCTTATGCATTCTGTGTCTGCCTAAATATAAGCAGACATCTGCCAACAAGGCATTCTCTTGACTGTCTTCTATTCTAGAAGAAAAAGTTATTTTAAATAAGGCAACAATGCTCTTTCCCACTGCCTGATCTTGTTCTTTAACTCCCTAACTCATCCTGCAGCTTCAGATGTACATCCCAGCTGGTGCTTGAAGGCAAGATGAGATGTACAAGAATCACAATCTATTACTTAACGTAGGCAGTTCCAATCAATAGATCAGTACAGCTGATGCTCCCATGACAGCTCTAGAGCGCTTGTAGATGTTTAGTACACGTAAGAAATGCGTCTGCAAGAATCCTTTCCAAGCTCTTGCAAGCAGAACCTTTCCTCACAACAAACACATCACTGCCTGTCACCCAGTGGGTGTAACTTGTGCAAAGAAAATGCTGCAAGCTTGTAATTCTACAGGCAAAAAGCTAACAAGATAATTACCATGGACATTGGAGAGCAGGTTAAGAAAACTAATTTCATCAGAAAAACAGACAAAATGCAAGCTATATATTAATCAGGATGCAATAATATATTTAGTCCACTAATCTTTACAAAACTAGTAAAAAGCTTCCCACAGGAAACAGAGCAGAGAAATTTCTAAGATGCTTATTATATTATATATAAGAGAAAAGGGATTTCAGCAATGCAGTGACAGAGTAATCAAGAAAGACGTGACGTAGACAGCTCAAATTTGTTTATCCTACAATCCGTTATCCCCACAAAAAAACTCCACCTTTGTCATAATCTAATATTTATGATGCTTGCTCTGTAGATACACTCAGAAAATAACATGTATTGCAAACGTTTAAAATAGCACCTATTTTAAATTTCTCTTGCCATACAGCACAGAACGAAGAACTTCATTTTGTTTAATAAACAGCTGTTGCAATATGTCAAGCCCATACCCAAGGCTACTAATTGATCTTATTTCAAAAGAGAAAAACAAACAATTTTTCCTTAAAACATCTTTAGGTCCTTTCCTCCAGTACCAGCTCCTATACTCATTTAGTTTCCCAAATGTAATACTGCTTGCTCCAGTTTTATCTGGGATAGAATTTCCCTATACCCACCATTTCTCTACTAGATCTGATACTATCATGGTCATGACCACCATGTAAATTCTCTCTTTCCCCTTCAAACATAGAACATCGCTGAATCCCTTCAGAGGCATCCCCACTCATTCCTCCTCTTTCTTTACTATTGCTTCCGCCCAAATGATGGAAATGATAGTAATAAATGTAGGAACTTCTCACTGACCGTTTACACTGCAGCACAATTACCCTCTGCTGATTCATTGTGACAAGAGACATTTACTGCTGATAGCCCAGATGTTTTCTAGCACCCATATCTGTTTGGATGGTAGCACTGTGCACTGAGTGTCCCTCTGGTTGGCCTGTGTTGTATGAGGGGTCACCATTTATCACTGTTGACCCAGGAACAGAATGAGAGACTCCACCAGTCAGAAGGTAAGAGAACAAGTTTTATTATAAGAAGAGCCCCCCAAGCAGAAATCCAGCAAGTCTTGTATCATCCGACTCGCTAGCTAGAGAAAGCATCCCGCACACTATTGGTGAACTAAGAGTAGCACACTCTGAAGGACAACTACTGTAAATAACAGGTGCAAAAAGAGATAATTATATAGTTTATAATTCTTTCCTCTGAGTTTCCCAGGCCAAGCCTGGGAAATTTATCTCTGTTTTTCTACAGAAGAACTGAGAGTAACTACAGGCCTGGTCCTCTTGTTGATGCTTTTCCCTTTTACAACTAGAAGTCTTTGATCTGAATAAAACAGGGAAGTACTAGAAGCTAACAGTTTTTCATCCTAGAAATAACTTTCATTCTAAACCTCAAAAACGTTCAACTAGCACTTAGCAAGGAAATCTTAATGGCCTGTTAGCAAAATAAGCAAGTAAATAGTTTCTTAGGTAAGGAGGAAAGGCACAGGCAATTATTTCTTATTCACAGATGCAGCAAGTCATTCATTAAGTCATGCAGCATATCATTCCTTAATTTTACAGCATTTATCAACATGCCCATATATTTGACATGTGTAAGGGAAGGGTTTAGATATCAGGAAATCTCTATCAACATTAAGGTCATCTTACTCTAACAAAATGGGAAACTTTGTTACTATAAGAACAATGCTGTAGAAACTAACTTGAAGGCTCTTATAGTTCCTATTTTTCCACTAACAAGAACTAATAATACTTTTTTTACTCTTGCGCAACCAACTAAGTAAATTCATGGCCACAACATTTGAGGCCAAAAAACCATAGGAATATACTGGCCTGGAAATTTACAGTACTGCAATGGTTAATGCTAGTGCTAGTGAATCTATTTAAGATATTAGAATTCCCATCTATCAGACCTCTTTGCTAATGTCCCTGCCCTCAAAGCAAAAGGGAACATATGCCTGCATTCCAGCCACCCAGTTCATAGAGCTTCTTATTAACATTTATTAAGCCATAAGTTACAATGAGTTCATACGAACACACCAATCTAAACCACCACAGCCAACATGCAGGTCTGTGTTTGCTCTTGCCATCTAGACTCAGACAAGCAGAGAGAATGTCTAAACAGTGGCATAGAGGCATCAGGAAAGGAGATGATGATCTTTAAACCACTGCACCACTTTGCTCCCACACTCATAAATAATGTTTTATGCGTGCATTTACTTGGAGAAGTTAAAGTTTGTGAAAAGAGACAAGAAGACCCAAGCGACACACAGCAATGCTGTCAGTATTACAGAGCACCTGAAATCACTGTGAATTCCACAATCCTAACTACCAAAGCTCAGTACCTCTTGCTCTCTAATGTGTGAGCTGTTTCATGTAAAGCATCACAAATATCAGCTGAAGTCCTGGATGTACAAGGACATTTCATTCACATGAGTTAATGTTTCTGTCAATACCAGCTCTATGATGGATAACAAGAAGATCCAATTCAGCTGGGATGGGTTACATCTCCCATAAGGAAAACAGGCTTGCATCTCATTTATACAGCAAAATCTAGCAAGTATAATGAAAGCTTAGGAGCATTTACCTTTACAAAGAAGCACTTATTCTTCCAAAAAGTGGAAGAATAATACACATTTTAAGTTCAAATAAGGCTTTTTAACATACAGAATTCTGCTGAAATGCCAATAAAACCTAGACACTATATGAATATCAACTACTAGCAAAGCATGGTTCATTCGCAGTTGCTTTTGCATATGATTATTTAAGTTGCTTCTACAGATTGAAAGCATTTACATGTTTCCTGTGATCTGCAGCGCCAAACTGTATGAAAACAAACCCTTCTGGGATTGAATTAGAGGATACAGTGGTTCACTAAATTAACATTACTCCCCTCTTTTCTTTGTATGATTTTTTTCCCCAAAACCGTATCCCAGCACCCTGACTGTTCCCTGTGTAGCACTTACTGTTGCTGGACTTGAGGTCACGGTGAATTATGGGAACAATTGCTTCCTCGTGCAGGTAGTTCATTCCCCTGGCAATCTGCACTGCCCAGTTCACCAGTATGTCAGGAGGTATCCTTTTACCAGACAACACCCTATTGAGCGATCCTCCGCGGGCAAACTCCATGATCAGGCAAAGATTAGGTTCCTTCAAACACACACCCCTGAGGGCAATGATGTTGGGATGTTTTAACATTGCAAAGAGCTTGGCCTCTTGGCGGACATTCTCAATGGTCTGGCTGATGTCCTCATCAGGGTCATAGCGAGCTGCCTTGACAGCAACCTCATCTCCTATCCATAGAGCTCGATACACTTTTCCGAAGCCCCCTATGCCAATGATTTCTTCCAGAACAAGCTCTGAGAAGTCGATCTCTAGGACTAGGGAAAGAGGAAAAAAAAGATGTAAGCATTTAGCAACTATGCAGCCTGCACATCAGCTGAAGGTCCATGCTGGCCAATCTCACCCCTGCCCTTGGAGGAAGGGCCAATTTTCACTCCAAAACAATACAAAGGAAAGCAGTGGGCCTTTCTGACAACCTTTCAGTGCCCAATAGTATGGTAAAACAGACCTTGCATTGTCATCAAACTGGTATGAAGTGCTCACTGTAAATGGTAAAACAGTAAAATAGCCTCTCCTCACCACAGTTAAACCCTCATAATACTGATGCCCCTGCCCCTACCTCGCTTAAGGATCAACTCGCAGTGACAGTACAAGATTCTGAAAATGAAAAACACACTCACAACCTAATCTCCAGTGTTCACAATACAGTGCCTAATGTTAAAATAGCTAAAATTCAACACAAAATGCAACTACGTCTCCATTTGTCCCTTATCTGAATGTCTCTTGTTGAACTGCCACAACACTCTTTTAGTCCTTCTCAAATCACACTTATTCTTCCACGCCTCTCCAGGCTTTGCAGATTTGTTCCCCACAAGAGATCTGTTAACCAATTCTGACATTACCGACAACAGTGTGACAAACAGATGGATCAAACCACATACTGAGTGTACAGAGCAAGCAATAAGAAAAACATTTCTTGATTAATGCATACTGCATTTTTGTTACAAAAACTTCCTATTCCCATACTTTTTTTTTTCCTATTCCCATACACCTATACTTTACAGGCTGACACAAAAAATCTACAGATGCAGCTGTCTGTATTCAGCACACAGACTGCAAAAGCAATGGGAAAAGGTATCCTGTACAACTGTACACTAAAGAGTTTATATGGGTGGCCAAAAGAACCCATCCAACACTCACTAACCTAGAATGAAAATTCCACATACTGACCAATGAAAACATGTTGACACAGCTTAATTTACAGCACTGGAAGGCTACCACTGATGCTACTCTGTCTGACATTTGCATGGTTACCACTTACAGTCAAATAAACTTTAAAAAGTTTTAAAGGAAGAATACCATAATGCAAGATTTGAACAAAAAGTCACAAAGTCTTTTAATACTTTCCTGCATTTGAAATGCCAAATCTGATATGGTTTCCCTGCTTTGCCTAGTAGAAAGGAAATTAAATTTGTAAGGGAGCAGATTAGATCCCACTTAAATAAAGTAGTCTCCTTATTCCAAGCAAATGCCTTTCCAAAGTATAAGCCTACAGTACAAGACTTTGTCACAAAACTCTATGGAGTTAATACAAACTCTTCTGTCCACAGCTGCAGGCTTTTATTTTGTCTGAACTCTGCCTTTCCTGAACATGATTTTTAGAAGTTGGCTTACTTTTGTAAGTTAGTCAAACCTATGAGTTAGTTTAATAAGGATGCCTTTGCTGCTTTGCCTTGTGTTCCATCAACAAAAGACTAATGGGAAACAACATAGAAAACTGACCAAGAAAGTGTGCCAGAAGAAGAGGTTTTTTCCAGTCCAGAACACAAAGAGAACTTATTTTTCTGCTCCTATGAATACATGTTTTGGGTAATACTCTGAGCTTCAAGGATTTGCACAACAAAGAAGATTTCAGTCCTACGGTAGTAACCTTGGTGTTCAAATGCTTGAGACAGATATTACTAGAAAACATGAAGGGAATAGATCCTGACCAGAAACACTGAAATTTTAGAACAAGACTGTACTGACAGTAACTCCAGATGTGAGACTACCCTATCACTGAGAATACATGAAGAGTCACTCTTGCCTTTCTCACTAATAAAATACCTAAAGAAATCAGATGTTGAGTCCTATCTCTTCAGTCAGTAGAATTTCAGCACTGCTAGAATCCCCAATTAACCTGCTCCTAGGGACAAGGTCAGTTAAAGGACTGAAAATGAACAAACACGTATCTCACACCACCAGGGTGATTGCCTGCCCTGCCAACTCCGGACAGACAATGTTCAGTTGCTGTTCACAGAGGCTGTTCTGCTCGGGCATGTCACGGATTAAGAGGACATCAACGAGGCGCCGAGCGAGCTGCCCGCTGGCCCGGAGGTGCTGAAGGGACAGCTCCGACAGCAGCGCGGACGGGACGGGGACGGGAACGGGAAGGGACAGCCCCGCGGGCAGCGCCCCGGTCTTCCCCCTCCACATCCCCTTCCCCGATCCGCGCCGATGCTGGGGAGAAGAGCGACAGGAAGGTGGCAGGCAGGAGAACAAGATGGGCAAAGGAAACCGAAGGGCTGGAAAGTAGAACACTTCGTGTGCCGGCACCCATTTTCCATCAGAAAAAGCACATCCCTGATGGAGGCACAAATTTAATAGGGGTGGGATGTAAAACCGAGAGACTTCAGCTTCCACATGAAATCTACTGCATGACATTGAATGTTCTTTTATCTGGAAGTACGACTTTAGTTTAGTTCAAAAATGTATACTTCTATACAGCAAATTGGCCAGCTCACCCTCCTGGGTAGCTTATTATGAAAAAAACCCCTCATTTTTAAAAAATGTTGTTTAGGGTTTTTAAAAGGTATTTTCTGCTGAATTAGCTTCTTCATTTCCATAGTTTGACTTATACAGCTACATTAGGGCACAAAATACTTGCTTTTCTTCACATTTCTAAACTCACTAACTCCGGTGTCATTTGGCAGATGTGCTGTACAGGACTGTACAGAATTCAAGAACTGAAGTGCTCTCAGGAATTACAGAGCCTGTATGCCATGAACCAGTGGCCACGTTCACAACTGCAAAGTAGGTGCCGTTTAATCAGCCCTAATTAGACCATATGGTTAAACTGTTTAATTCAGTCTCAAGTGTGGAAGAACCCACAGCACAGATGAGAGTCCCTCAAGCTGGCCTGCTCCTGACACCCACTACAGGCTACTTCTATCATTCAAGGTCTCCTCACCAAGGCAAGATTCAAGCACACTACATGGACGGCTAAAATTATCAGCTAAACTAGTACAGCTCTCAATAAGCTGAATCTCTAGGATTTATACTCCCAAATTTTCATTAAATATATAGATAAACTTTAGGAAAGCATGTGCTGAGGTGCATGTCCAGAACAACACTTTGCATCACTCCTGCAAAACTGGACTTACTGGACTATGAAGTATTAAACAGTAGATGGTGATTCCTATTCCAAACAGCTATCAAACTAACATCAGCAGCTCTAAAAGTGGATAGCATTCCTTGCAAAGGATTTCTAATACTCAGCTTGAAAATCCAATTCAGTGGCAACCAACTTTGACCCCGGTCCAAACTACACTTTTTTAAAAAAAACCATACTCCTTAAGCATTATACAAACCTTCTGGAGGGCAATAACTTCTACTTTGTCATGAACATATGGTTGGTGACTTGACAGAAGAGGAGTAGTTCTGTTGGGGCATGAGAAGAGTAAGGCAAAGACGAAGTGGGAAGGTACAACTCCACAACTGTTTGTGAGCTATCAAACCACAGAAGAGGCAGCAAGACAGGAGAATCCACAGTTACAAAGCTTGAACTTGAACACTCAAAACAGGATGGGAGCTAAGGATTCAAAAAGTTCTATAGAAATGGTTCTCTTAAGTATCTCAAAAGCAAAACCTAATAAGCATTCATTCACAGCTTTTTCTGTGTGTGGGGGAAAAAATGCTCTCGCAGCATGAAAGAAAGGAACAGTACCTAGTTCTTTCACAAGCCCAAGGGCAATGCTACAAATTACTGAGTTTTACCTAAATGCTTTCAAGCAGAATACAAAGTAAGAAAAAAAGCTATTAGTTGTATTCCTTGGAGATACGGCCTAGATAGGACAAAGCATCTTTTCACTCCTTTACTTTCTAGAAAAGCCTACTGCTCTGAAGATTTTTCTCTGCCTCTCCAAAAATAAAAAAAGCATCCTTGCCTGAATTGTCAATGGTGATAGATAAACAGGATCTAGAAATCCATTCCATGTTGTTCCTCTTTCCACAATTGTACATAGTGACTAAAAAAAAGTAGAGATGAAATAGCCCTATTCTCTGCCTCCAACAAAGGCTTCAAAACTGCACCAAAATTCAGGGAAACAAACCAATCCCTCAGTGCCTTCAGCATCACAACATAGTCAAATGACCCTCAGGCAGGCCCAGATAGCCAAAGATGGATACAACTCATTCACAGGTATTTTAGGACAGATTTTTCTAAGAGGGCAGAAGAACCTGGTAACACAAGTCAACTTAGGAATTTTTTTCAGTCAGAAATAATAAGCTTCTGGTTATTAAGTAGGATAATACTTAACAAATATTAGCAGTGAATCAACACTTCAGAAGACAACTGTTTCCCTCCCAACAACCTTTCTTTAAGAATATCCTCAAAGGCAGAATGACCAGAGCCCTGGTGACTCCACCACTGCTCAGCCGCCAGGATTTTGTCGCTTGATAAAAATTTATCAGCCCTTGAAAACACAGGTCTTAACAATGGGAAACTGCTCCCGGCGTCACTGAAACGCCAACACCACACTGAGCGAGGCTCTGCCTCCCAGGGAGCAGCGCGCTAGCCTGGAAGACAGAAGGGCACTGGAGCAGCAGAACACCTCCGCGGCTGGGAAAAGGAACACACCGGGGGCCCGGGGCGGCCGCAGGGCGGGGGGCTGAGATGCTGTAGCCCCTCCGCTCGCAGCCATCGCCGGCCCCCCCCGCCCCGCCGCCGGATGGGCCCGCGGCCTCCCACAGCCGCTCGCCACCGGGATGGGCCTTCCCCCTCCGCGGCGGCACCGGCTCCCAACAGGAGCCACGGAAGGGCCGGGCCAGTCGGACCGGGCCAGGCCCCCCCGCAGGGACATCGGGAGGGCCGAGCCTCTGCTCCCCCCGCAACCTCGGCAGGTCCGCCGGCCTCTTCCCCTCCCATACCCATCCCAAGCCCGCGATAGGGCGGCAGGACCGGACCTCTCCCCTGGCTCCCTCCCTCTCGGCGGAGGGGCCGCGTCGAGCCCCCCGCCCGGGCCCGGGCTCCTTACGCTGTATGGCGGGGGGCGGCGGGTATCGGGCGCGCAGCTCCGGGCCGCCCCCCTGCACGCCGCTGCTCACGTAGTTGCTGGGGAAGATGCCGACGCGCTGGTCGATCTTGCCCGTCCACCAGCCCTCGTCGCCGGACACGTGCGAGTCCCGGGACAGCACCTGCACCACGTCCCCCGGCCGCAGGCTCAGCTCGTCCTCGCCGCACGCCTCGTATTCGAAGACAGCGGTCCAGAGCGGTCCCTCGCCCGGCGGCTCCCCGCCGCCCGCGCCCTCCTGGCTGAGCTCGGTGAGGGGCTCCATGGCGAGGCTGCTCCATAGGGGGAGGCGCCCGCGGCAGCCGGGCGCTGCGGGGGGCGGNNNCCGCCGCCGCCCGTCAGCACCGCCCTCACCTGATTGAGGGCCCGCGCCCCCTTGGCCACGCCCCCTCCCCTCCCCGCCCGGCCCCCGGCCTCGGAGTCGCGCACTCACCGGTGCCCCCCCGATTGGCCCCGGCGTGGTCAGCTCTCGCTTCCCATTGGGCCGCGCGCTCCGAGCTCCGCCTTCCCTGCTACGTCTCATTGGCTGGGGAAAGGGGCATGACACGGGCCAAGGGCGGGGCGGGGCGGCGCGGGGCCGGAGCGGGCGGGCGCTCCCTGGTGGCGGGCGGGGGCGGCGCACGCGTGTGGCTGGGGCCGCAAACCGCGCACAGGCTCTGCCGGCTCTCGGGCCGTGGTCCTCCGTAACCGGGCCGAACTTCAGCACGGGGGTTAGATGGTTTCTGCACGAGGTTATCGTGGCTGCATCCCTGCTGAATGCCTCGGTTAAAAATGAACAGAATCTACTTCTCACTCTTGCAATCAGCATGGAGCTGCTCGGTCCTGGAAATCCAGATTCCTTCTCCCTGCTGCCAGGATTTTCACAGCTTGTGGAGACATTATATCTTGTCCACTTAGTGATATTACTGGAAGATTTTCTTTGCATTTCACTCCATTCTTTTTTTATATTATTATTTTTTTAATCCTCATTTGAATTTCAGCGGTAAAACTGGAAATGAAAATTCTTTGTTCATGCTTCATCATAACAAAGCCCACTGATGCCAAATGAGAAGCCCAAGT
>VWZP01007715.1:418196-436077 GCA_013396995.1 Dicaeum eximium | reverse complement strand
TGACTCTCTGGCAGCTTCGGCGGCCCGAGGAGGGGGCAGGGCAGGCCCCGCCCCCGCGCCGCCATTGGCCGCCGCCGCCGCCCGTCAGCACCGCCCTCACCTGATTGAGGGCCCGCGCCCCCTTGGCCACGCCCCCTCCCCTCCCCCCCCCGCCCCCCGCCTCCGAGCCGCGCNGCCCCCCCGATTGGCCCCGGCGTGGTCAGCTCTCGCTTCCCATTGGGCCGCGCGCTCCGAGCTCCGCCTTCCCTGCTACGTCTCATTGGCTGGGGAAAGGGGCATGACACGGGCCAAGGGCGGGGCGGGGCGGCGCGGGGCCGGAGCGGGCGGGCGCTCCCTGGTGGCGGGCGGGGGCGGCGCACGCGTGTGGCTGGGGCCGCAAACCGCGCACAGGCTCTGCCGGCTCTCGGGCCGTGGTCCTCCGTAACCGGGCCGAACTTCAGCACGGGGGTTAGATGGTTTCTGCACGAGGTTATCGTGGCTGCATCCCTGCTGAATGCCTCGGTTAAAAATGAACAGAATCTACTTCTCACTCTTGCAATCAGCATGGAGCTGCTCGGTCCTGGAAATCCAGATTCCTTCTCCCTGCTGCCAGGATTTTCACAGCTTGTGGAGACATTAGATCTTGTCCACTTAGTGATATTACTGGAAGATTTTCTTTGCATTTCACTCCATTCTTTTTTTATATTATTATTTTTTTAATCCTCATTTGAATTTCAGCGGTAAAACTGGAAATGAAAATTCTTTGTTCATGCTTCATCATAACAAAGCCCACTGATGCCAAATGAGAAGCCCAAGTACCCTGACCACACTTGATGTCTTCACATTTATGCATAAAATGTAGGGCTTTGTTATTCTTTAGTATGTAGTAAATGCAATTACACAATTCTTCTCTGCAAGACAGACTTTTAAAAAATTCTCCATCCCCAAGTGAGGCCTTTGGTTTGGTTTATGTACAAAGTAGCTGCTAGTAATTCTTTAATTTTGTGCATTGTGCTTTTGTCTATTTATCTATCCTTGCATTAGCATTATGCTGTAGCACCTTTATAGGGAGCACCAGAGTTTAGGCTTTTAATAGAATGATGAAGATCTTAAGCATAACATGCTCTGAGCTCATTCAAAATCCTTATAATTGTTTGTAAAATATTTGAATTTACTTGAATTTACTCTGTGAATACACCTCCACTCAACTGAACCTTAGTAACAAGTGTTGCAGAGAACCCTACTGGAAGCTACAATTATTCTATTTTCTCTGTTTTTTCCCCGAACTTCAGAGCCTTTATTTCCCACAGAAACCAAACAAACATGGGCTAGAAAGAGCTGGTATATTAGTATCCTTATTTTACAAATAGAGACCAAGAGATGTCTAGTTGAGAACTAACATTTCACTGTGACACATGCACGATTTAGGCATGCTCCAGCACAAGTTTTCAATTGAACTTGTCTAAGAGCTGAGCTTTATGTTTTCTCCTCTCTGTCCATTGCTTCTTGTCAGCGAGGGCAGAACTGAGGATGCATCCTCTCCACTATTCCTTTGTTACTTAAGGGTGTGTTTTCACAATTAGTGTAAGCTTATCCAATACTACTCTGTTGCTGAAAGGGACTTTCCTGCCCCTTGTCACATGCTTGACCTGCTTTCCTGATTGCAACAGTGGTGACTGTGTGGTTGTGGAGTCATTTCAGCTCATTTATCTAGCTGAAAGCTAAGCCTCTGAGTAAGAGCAGCTAGTTTTCAATCAGCTTTTTAGATTGGTCTGACTTGCATTAGGACTGTACACACAGACGTTAAAGCCAGCACAAGGAAGCAGGGCAGGTGAAAGGGACAGCCACCTGGCTTTTTCAGGAACATCCTGGTTACCTTAACATTTAGGTTACCTTGTCTTGACCATGAAGACCAGGGGTAACAAATAGCTGTATTCATGATTTTTGAAATTCAAATAATAGATGAATGAGATGGAATGTGAAAGACTGCTGTTAACATTCCTAGTTAAATTAATTGCAGTTGCATGCAATAATTTTCTGTCTAATTCTATGCAGAGAAAAAAAATTCTTCAATTCACACAGTGAGAAATTACAATGCCCTATATGAATATGATGCTTTAAATATTGTAATGTTAGAACTGAAAAATGTGAGACATAAGAAAATAGAAGCCTCCTGTCTTTCACCTGTTTGCCACTTATTTTGATCACTGCTATAGAGCACTGATAGGTTTAAAAGAGAGTTATATTACTGATGGTGAAAACTATGATAGGAAAAAATTTTTACTGTAGAGGTTCAAGTTGCCTGCTGCAGTGACCTGGCAAGACAGAACCCTGCCATCTTGTGGAATGCCTTGATATCAAAGTACACAGCTTTGCTTGATTATCTGTTTGTTTCTGCAGAAGTAGTGTGACTGGCTCAGGAAATTGGTTGTGCCTGGAGCTGGAATGGAAGAGTGTCCAGGGAAATACTCTGAAGAGCCACTGTAGGATTTTCCCACTCTCATAGACTTCTCCTGGCATCTTTTACTAGCCATGTCAGAGACTGGTTTCTGGATGAAAAGATCTGGCCAGAGTGGGTAGGCTGTTCTTAGCATCAAGGTAAATAGAACTGTCAGTAAATGTTAAATTCATATTCCAGTAACTGGCAAAAGGCAGATGAAAAGAACATTAAAGACTGCATGCAGCCTTTGAAAGATGACATTTTAGCATTGGCAACATACAGACAGATTTTTGAAATGGTGCATACCTTTCTGATGAACATATAGCTCCAATGCTACATTGAAAGTTTTTTCTTATGCATTTTCTAATAAGACTGTATCTGTTCCCATTATTATTCAGAAGATCTGAATAATGGGAATTAGAGTCTAGATATAACAGATCCAGTTCCTAAAGTCTGTATTTAAATACACACTCTTTGCTTCTTAAAGTTTGGACATGTATTTTGTTATAATGTGTTTCAAAAGAAGAGTCTACCCTGCTAAATGCAGATGATACTCTGAATTCAGTTCCAACTTTCTTCAAACTGAGAACTTTGAACCAAAACTTTTAATTCAGGCTCATTTTTACATCTACATTTTAAAAGTACCAACAAATTATTAGATGGTAAACAAAAAGGCCAGTCTATTCCCAATCTTTATTTTAAGAAGCAATGGAAAATATTCTGCTTATTCAGTGGCATTATTAATACAAATTTAGGATTATGATCTCAGCTTTTGTCCTGTGTTTTCTAGAGGCTTGTGCAGACTACCACTGGACTTAGCAGCTCTATAACTTATTAAAACTTGGCAGTCCACAGTTGTAAATCTAACTGGATATCAAAATGTTGGCAGTCTAGGTTCCTAGTATCTCTGTTCTGTAAAGGAAAAAAACCAGAATGGTATTAAAAGGCAAAAGGAAGAGAAATGTCCAGAAAAAAAGGAAAGACTGTGGGCACAGTCCAACTACACCACAGTACTAGAAACATACTGGAATTCCAACTATAGCTACAATGACAGCACACCTCTACCAGCACAGTAAGAAAGTATAAAAGATTAAGGCGATGCCCCTTGGCACATCTTACTGCAGCTCACTCCTTTTACATCCTGTGGTAATTTATATTGCATAATTAATTAACCAGCACTCTCATTTGGCTTTTATACATTTCAGAGGATATACCATAGATTTGTTCCATGCCTATATCCCTAGGTATAGCCATATATACCACTCTGGAGATGTAGCCAGATTTGTTTGATCAATTGCTGATAATTTCTACTTAAACAATGTAAGACTTACTGACAAATGGATTCTTCTACCATTAAAAATTTTAAAAATTTTAAAAATTAAAAAATTTTAAAATTGCCTCTACATGTCTGTAAAGCTGGACTGGTGTTTTTTTCCCCCACTTTAGAACAGTAATGCTTTGCCAACATCACTTTAGTGTAGGTCTGTTCTTGGCTTGATGAGGAGGAGAGGGATAAGCCACTGGCAACAGAAGCGTTATGAACTGTGCTGTGCTAGCTAGGAGGCAGGCTGCAAATCTGGGTCTTTAGCATCTGAGTCAGTAAAGAAAGAGCTCAACTCTGCTTCATAAAATATATATGCTAATCTCCCAGATGGCTATATGTTCTTTCTCCATAAAACAGATGACCTGGAAAAATAAAAGATAAAAACACTGGAGAGTGGGAATTCTGGGCCAAAATCTGGAAGCTTGCAGTAGATTTTACAGACAGACTTGGATTTTAAATTTAGTTTGGGTCTGGTTTCATAAAAAATATAGCAATGGCTATTATTATAGGTCACAGCATAATTTCACATGCAACATAAATCATTCATAAATCTGCATCCCTCTAAGAAGAATATAATAAAGGAACACTTTCAAGTGAGATTTCTGTCTGCACTAAAAGATATATACCAAACAGAAATAATGGTTAACTTTGGCTTAGTAATGATTAACATTTGCACACTGTGTATTACCTCAGTCCAAGCCACACATGCAGCTCTTGTTTGATTAGTCATAGAGCGAGTTGTTGCTCCTGTAAGGGAATATCAGAACCATGCTTCCACACTGGCAACATTGTGCCACAGTTTTGCAAATGTGTGGAACAAATATTTAACTTATTTGCAGAACTGTGATTAGTGCAATGCAAATGCTCTCCCCAGAGTTCAGCAAAGACGCTACAGAAAATTTCCAGGTTTCTGGAATCTTTAATAGGTGCTGATAGCCTTGATCTTCATTTTCATGTTTCATGTGAAAAATAAAGCAGCAGCAGACTACTCTGCAGTGTCATGGCCAGCACACAGTGCAGCACTCACTCAGGGCACTCTGTACTGCCTCTGGCACCTCGTCTCCCATTCAAGGCCTTCGATCCATGGAATGACCAAGTCTCCCTAGTTTGTGGGGGCAAATGAGATTTTGTTTAGAAATAACAAAACCAAGAGGGAAAACAAGGTCTTTTTGTTCGGTTTTAGATCTCTTGTTTAGGTTTTAAGTTTGTCAAACAAAGCCTTTGGGACAATTTTCAGATCACCAAAGCCACCCTTGAATAGCTTCAGAAAGACAACACAAAAAATGAAGAATCCTTCATCTGAGTTCAAACCGTACAGATGCAAACTTCATTTCTAAACATACAGAGACACAAGATCCATTAGATAACAGCATTCATATGCAAATCATAGCCTCATACACAAATCATCACTTTATTAAATCTGCCATTATAAAGTTATGGACATGGAATAGATAACTTTCTCATTTGGAGTAGCATAATCCTTTTGTCAATTGAGGCTGATGTCTTTTCCCCCTAATTTGTATTTACTGAGTTAATTTACTATTCAGAATTATAAACCTCCATCTAAAATAAGACCAACTAGGGCAGTGCAGTAATAATTATCATAGAATTATATAATGGCTTGGGTTGGAAGAGACTTTAAAAGATACTCTCATTCCAACCCCCTGCCTTGTTCCAGCCCCCCTGTCACTTGTTCCAAGGGTAGGGACATCTTTCACTAGACCAGATGACTCAAGGCCCCATCCAACCTGGCGCTGAACACTTCCAGGGATGGAGCAGCCACAGCTTTCCTGAGCAACCTGCTCCAGTGTCTTACCACCCTCACCTTCCTAGTAAATTCCTACTAAAGCATTTCTTCCTAATATCTAATCTAGACATACCATTTGTCAGTTTAAAAGCTTTATCCCTTTTCCTATCACAACTTGCCCTTGTCAATTGACCCTCTGCAGCTCTCCTGGAGACCCCTTTATGTGCTAGAAGGCTGCAATGAGGTCCACCCCCACTCTTCTCTTCTCTTCTCTTCTCTTCTCTTCTCTTCTCTTCTCTTCTCTTCTCTTCTCTTCTCTTCTCTTCTCTTCTCTTCTCTTCTCTTCTCTTCTCTCTCTCTTCATTGGAGCTGTTTTTTGACACATTGTGTTGAGATAACAGGTGACATTTGCGTGCTGTTTCCTTGTATTTACAATCCCAGTTTAAATCCTTAGCATAATTAGTTAGAGGAGCCTCTTTTAAAAAATTGATGACTAGTGGAAAATTTTCTGTCTTGATTTCTCCTTACAGTGTCTACTCTATGCCTGGTGACTAAGCTCAGATATGATACTGTATCCATTCTATATTTCATAAGGCAACTAGAAGGAGTTTTCCTCATACTTACATGAAAATAGACCTAAGTCTGTTTTGATCTTTTAGTTAAGTGTGGGGAGAGAGACACATCATGTTTTTATTGTGATGCTATCTCTCAGTACTGGCAGCACCAGATCCACAGACAGCCAGACATGTGCATTGAGCAGGGATTTCATGTTACAGGGTTGAAGCCATGTCAAGAACTCTGCCTTTACAATCCAGAATTAATTCGTGTTATATCTTTACGTTATTTTCTATCTCAAACTGGTGGTCTTAATTAGTGGGCTTGGTCCTGCACACCATCAAGGCACTGTACAGTTCACTGTACAGCTGAAGCTTTTGTAGGACAAGGGAAATGTGATTCATGGAGTGAGCCTAGACAGTTCAGTCCCGGACTACAGACTGGTCGGTGTCATTGTGTCTAATTAGTACCTGAGCAGTTTCCAAAAGATAACATTAAACATAACTAACTTATGAAGGATACATGCCTTCTTTCTCAGGATGTCGTATTTCCCCTTCAAATTATGCTGCTAAAGGAGCCGGTAAGAATAACATTGGTTAGTGTATGAATGACAGAATTTTTGTACGTATATATTGCTTGACCATAACTCTTCCTGCTCCGCTGCTGGTAGGACTTAAAATTTGGCCGGGTCCGGGGGTGGTGAAGCCCCGGGAGCCCTGCGGGTGGCGCCGGGAGCCCGCGGTCCCTCCCGACACCGCCCCGCAGCGCCTGCGGCCGCTCCGCGCTTAAAAACGGAGGGATTCTCGTCCGGGTTATTTTTGGCCCTGCTGGAGCTTTGCGCTGTTTCCTCAGGGCTCATTGTTTTTGTTCACTTAGATGAACCAATTGTAGTCTATATAGGACGTTATTTGTTTTCCAGTTCCTCAAACCATTATTACCTTTTTCCTGTTCCTCTTGAGAAAATGGACTTTTGACACCCTGCCAGGTTGCATTACTGAATTCTCTTGCCTGTTTCAGGGTGAAATCATGATAAAGGCAGGCGCTTTTACTGAAAAGGAAAAAAAAAATCACAGAAAAAAATGTGGAAGAAAACCTTTCTGTGGGAAAAAAGCAAGTTGTGTAATAGTGAAGAAATGCGGTAGTGTGAGTCATCCCGCTCATGAGCACTTCATCTGGTGGAGTTAGCACCATCCAGGAGGGAATTTGCCAAGCCCTGCTTACATCCCACAACCAGTAAGCCTTGCCAGAGGTATAGCACTGAAAATAGAACTCTATCAAGTAATCCCCTAGCATATATGAGAAACCATATCACAGTTGTCTTCAGTAGAAGCTTCAACTCTCCTTACCTTCATTTTATTACAAATAACACCACCAGGCTCATCTAGGTCCACAAGGTAGTCTGGAAGACTTAGGTCCACAGGACTTAGGTCCCCTAAACACCCATTTTGTCCTTGGAAGACCCCTTTTTATGATCCATGCTTCATACTACTCTTATGATACTTTTCTCCAGCTTCACCCTCAAACAAGGTCTTTCATGCTCAAAAACAGGTTGATTTCAATTCTTTCCCCTTTTAACCTTAAGTTTATCCCTTTTAACCTTCTGCGGATTTTAGGGCTGCCATTAGAAATCCTAAGGGTGATGTAAGAGTGAGAGGAAAGAAAGAAACACATGCATTTTGGATGTAATCTTGTTTCTTTTTCTTAAGAACTTTGCAGGAGGCAAGGCAGGTTGATTAACTTTCACTTGAGTTTTGAATAGTCTTAATTCAATTGTAACTGTACATGCACATCTTGGACTTCTGTCTTTTTCCTCAGCTCTGCTACTGATGGATTCAGAGAATGTGACAGGCGTTCAGGTTTGTACACTCAAAGACTAGTTCTTGGCTCAATTCTATCCATTACATTGTATAGAGAATGTTAGAAATAAAGATGGGTCATAAACACAATGGCCATTGCTATCTCATTGGTGGGGAAAAGATGAGGTGTTACTATAAAGGGCAGGATTTCAGTAATGAAATCTCTCCTTTTCCTGAAGACTACACAAGGCCACACATGCAGACTGCGCAGTCACTTCCAAGTGAATTTCTTTGAAGGTCACTCTAGCTAATTGAATTGGATGGATTTTCTGGAGACATCAGTCCCCCTCCTTCTAAACATTTCTAGCTAGCCTGGAGCTGATATTCATCTATCACTCCATTAAACTCAGTCCCTCAGGCCAGTGAAAAGCTGAATAATTGTAAGTTCTGAACTGTTTACTTGTAAGATTCAGATCCTAGACACTTTCTGCATTAAAAGAAAAGCAGAGATATTCACAGTTTTCCTAATGTCTGTAGAAGTAATAGTTGTGAATAAAGATGCTTTTAAATCTAAAGCTTCCAAAATTACACCTGAAACTTGGACTTTAAAAAATGGTAAAATATTTTGCTTGTTTTTCATCATATGTCATTTAACGATTTACAAGAAAGCATTTACTTGCATTGCTACAAGCTAACTGAAAAAATTCAAAATGCAGTCCAAGAGTCAAATTACTTTAGCTACCTGTACTTAATTCTGTTGTTACCACAGTGAATCTGTTTTACCTATGATTTATGTAACACTCCATAATGAATTAAATCTTGAGAACACTTGTTCTACTGCAAAATATCTCATTGTGGCTAAAATATTTTTTGTTATGAAACTTCCTCTTTTCATGTCACGGCACATGCTGAAACAATGGCAAAAAGAAAATTAATGCAAAACTAATTTAGACTGCTAAAATTTGTAATGGGTTGTAATAGGGATACTGTAACAAGATCCCTAATTTCTATAACATTTAGAACACTGTACACAATAGCTATAGGCATATGGCTTACAGATTTCTGACACATTCCTTGGCATTTCTGGGTTCTGTAAGCAGCACAAAACAGAGTATAAGTCTCTCCAAAAGGGTTGCTTACTCCACCCTTCCTTTGTTTCAAAGTGGTTTCTGATTTTTTTGCCTTTAGGGTTATTTTTAATGTTAGATCATTTCCATTGTTTATCTCCAGAAAAGTGTTTCCATACCATTTTGCAGTCACCACTGCTCTGGAAAGGCCTATGAAAAACAAAAGGTTATATGTTTCCCTGGCAGATGTGGTCAGAAATATACAACTATCATTAGCATCCTACACCTACAACTAATTCCTTCGCTTTCTAATAGTTTTCTCCCTGATCATTTTTCATTGCTTAATCCATCAAACATTTCCCAAAGGATTGAATATATGTTCCCATGCTGCAGACCAATAAAGAATGCACCAAGACTAGTGCTATTAATATGGACAGTGTTCTGGAGTGAAGAACACAGCAGCTGCACAAGGCACGCATTCAAGCCGTGTTGGGAAATACAGGCATCTCTGGATGCCTGAGAATTCCTAAGGATCTGTCATGAGGGATTTACAGGCTGTTCCATGATGGGTAAATTCCCTCATTTCTGAGCAAAAGATCAGGAAGAAGCTCTTCAAAGGCTGGCACCTTCTCAGAGGGTATCCTGTGGGTTTTTCCACAGAAGGGATGGACAAATGAGCAGTGTTTGTAGAAAACCCTTTAGATTGGCCGAGAGCTAGAATTCACCCACCTGCAATTCTCTGACCCCTGAACTTCACCACTTCTGTGCTGGTCATTACCTGCTCCTGATATGAGCTAGAGAACACTCTCATGGGATTAATAGATATAGGGGAAAGAACAGCCTTAGTTTCATCCCACTGCCTTGTCTCTGAACCAAGAAAAAACTCACTTGTCTACCTCTGACTCTGCAGAAGCTGTGACAGTTTGTGCAGATGTTATGTTCATGTAAAATCTAACTCTGTTTAATCAATCAGGAGATCTATGTGCTGGATTTGCCTATGATTTACATAATGACCCAGAGCAGATTACTCTATTTTTAATAGTTTTAACATCTGCACAAAGCAATTAAGGATACCTTCTTTACAGGTTGCTTTCATCCAGATTAAAAAAATATATCCAACATGCATTAGTATCAGTGCCACTTAACAGATAACTTTGAGTTGCAAAGAGTTCATCTAAGTCCACTTTTCTTGGCTGTACATAGTTCTCTAATCAATCTGGTGCTATTGTGACACTGCCTATGATGAGTATTGTCAGGTTTTACTTGTGTGGCAAAGAATTCTGATGTCAGACCTCATGGACACAAGGATAAATGTAAAAAGTGAAATCCAGTCTGATGTGAGAAGAGGCTGAAGGCTATCAGGTCATGCATCTGAAATAAAATTTGCAGGAAAATTATGCAGTCTCAGAACCTGTGGTGTATCTACACCTGTGCATGAACACACGGGTCCATATATATGCAAATGTGCGCTCCTTGTTCACAGGGATTGCCTTACTGGGTTACAGCAGAGAGCTGGCTGAAGGCAGAGGCTGCAAGGAGAGACAAGTCAAATGTGTGCAGGTGTTTCTCTATAGCTGTGGGTTTCTTTTTCACTAAGAGCTTCCTCCCACATCAGTTTAACATGGAAGGCTGTTTTTGGAGGTCAGCCAAAACCAGTCGCCCATTGAATGGTTGTAAAAAATATATTCAGCCAGCACAAGAAGAAGACTTTTTTTGCTGCTGTTTCCTTGAGGAATACTTATGCCATCTCCAACTGGCTGCTAAAGACCTTTCCTTTAGAGGCCATATGTCCTCTCTAAGAAAGCTCTTATCACACCTCCTTCAGGCTTCCATCATTCTGCTGTACTTATGCTCGATTTCATTTAGCTCATGAAGCAATGCAACTGTAGGATGATGGCTTTCTTCAGCTTGTGCTCAGAGAAAACATGGCCCAGGGAAGAAGAAACAATTGTCTAGGACAGCAAATGTTACTCACTGTCCAGCTCATACAGATTTTCTTTTCTCTCTAAATAGCTCTTTAAAGGGTTGCTGGAACACAAGTTATTTTAATTCTGCCATAAAGTGGCAGTGTTTCAGGGCACCCCCCCGATTAATGATTTTCACATTCTGAAATCTGTCAATTATACCTCCAGGCATTGCCAATTCAAGCAAATACAAAAAAAAAGTATTCACAACACCTCTGGTTATTTCATCTGTTCTTCTACACTAAGCAGGTCTGACCTGCTTAGAATTTGTCTGGGAGACCTCCAGAGAACAGAAAAAAAGAGTACAGGCATGGGCAGATCTTGTGAGGCAGCTGAGATTTCTTGCCAATATAAATCATGCAACATCTCTGGGAATTTAAAACTTGGTTGCTTAAGAAATAGCACTGCTTCTTCCGTGATCAACCTATATTGGCACTGAAGCACTGTATGACTAGAGATGCTACCTTCCAAAAGGGATTTAAAACTGAGATTCTGCAGTTCTTTTCTCAAATTCAGGTTGTTAACTATGGCCACATTCCAGCTCAAGGCAATGAATTACATACTGTTTCCAATAGTCTTGAATGTCAAAATTATTCTTCACACCTCCTACTAAAGCACACAGTCACTGCCATGTTCCACTTCAGACAAGGCTGTATTCAGTGAGGAGTCTTACATACACAGTTAGCAACAGAGTTGAAATCAGAAAGAAATATGAATTTACTTTTCTAATTATTCAGAATAAACCTAAAATCCAAGAAAGTTCTAGGGAAACTGCAAAGACTTGCAGGACCTCTCAACTAATTTTCCCAAGCAAATCCTTGTAAGAAATGCAATTACATGAAATTGTGACATGTTCACTTTCACACTCTCACCTTACAGTGCCACTATTTATTAATGGATAAATATGGATAAATATCTTATTCCACAGATTTCTACAGCTCCTTGTTGATAAGCCAGGTGTTGATAAGCCTATTGTCCAAATTCTGCCTGCATTTCCTCCTCAGAGTTCATAATTTTGCCTCATTTCAGTACCCTGAAATTGATAGGCATTTAATATATGTTGTAATTCTGCCTCTGGAAATGTACTTTAAACCAGAACTGTTTCCTAGGCAGGGACGACCAATACAAAAGACTGAACTTAGAAAAATGGCTAAGAAGAGCCATAAGAGAAAGAAAATCCTTCAAAACTGAGAAGATACTCTTGGGGGCTCATTATCATACTATGGGAGCATTGTACTCCAGACAGAGTTTTAACTGCAAAGATCTTAAATTGCAATTCATCCCAGTGACATCATGAATCATTGTTTGGTAGAAATCTCTTACAGTGAGGCACCACTGTGCTGTACTTTAAAGAATGTGGTATAAATGCTGCTAAAATACTGTCAGCTGAGTGTTTGGATATTCTAATTTTAGCCTTGTTTATTATGTTTCATCTCCATGGCATTTTTAGGCAATTCATGTACCAGCAGTGCTAGCAAATTCTTCTTTTTCAGAGAGACCTCACAGTCACTGGGACACTGATGATGCTTCTGGTTGTGATTTCTGTATGGACACGTTCACACAATTAGGTTTTTAAATGTAAAACTGCATGATGCCCTTACAATTTTCTTGTAAGAAGCACTGACAGAGCTATTTTTAGGAGGAAAATCCATGTAAAAACTCCACTCTTTTTCCAGCAATTGGACTATTAAGCCATTCTGATTGATTTTTCAACCATGCTGAAGCCGCTACAAGAAGTTAGGATAGGGAGACTGTGGTCTACATAGCTGCTAAAAGTGTGGAGCAGAAAGATGCATAAATACAAATTCTAACACGAAATAAAAGAAATGGAATTGAAGATACTATTTTTTGAGTGGCAACTTACAGAAATTTGCTATCAACACATTGGTAAGAATTTGTGTTTATTAGCTGTCATGGGACTTCTTTGTCTGTGTGGATCTATTTTAAACAGTTTTCCCCTTTCAGCACTCCATGATAATAAGAAACTTATGTAAGTGCTCTTATTCAGAAAGGCTCTTGCTTTGGTTTTATTATTTTGTCTTGAGAAAACCACAGGGCTTAGACAGTGTATGAATCGAGTTTACATACTCAAAAGGTGCAGCAGGCAGCTGAGATAAACTGCAAGGGCAGGATTAGTGGGACTGTAGACTCCACAATTTAGCTGTTTGCAGATGAGTAATTAGCATCCTCCACCCAGTGAATTATCTCCTTCTCAGTCACACTGTGAGGTAATATGAAGAGCTGCATTAGTCATAGTGATAATTGAAAAAAAAAACCAAAAACAACAAACCAAACCAAACCAAACCTAAATCTTTTTTCCCCTTTCTTCTGTTGTGAGGGTAAGAACAATGTTCTCCCATCCCACACTGAGAGGGAATTGTTTGGTCTTTCCTACAAGGTGCTGGGAAGGCTGTATCCTGAAAGCACAGGTGGATCTGGGAGTGTCATTGGTGGTGTGGATCTCTGCAACCAAGGTGGGTGTGGAGAACAGCCTGCTCTCTAGTTGGGGCTGTTGTATGTGATGGCTGTGGTAAGTCTGTCAGCACAGTATGGACAGCATGTTTCCTGCTATGGAATCTTCCTGCTGGTAAATCCCTTTCTGGTCTGTACTAAAACTCTAAAGAATAGCACATTTTTTATATTTTTTCTAAAGGCTGTATTCTAGTTGAGAGTCAGGGTAATATATAGGGCTAGATTTTGTGAAGTAATTTCATAGCAGTCCCTTAATGAGCAGGACTGAATCTGGTGTGACTTCTAGAAATGAAGTGGGGTCTGTGAGCATGATTAGAAGTTTGTTTAAAACCTGTGCAAATGGCAGATAGGCTGCTGTCAGCTGCTGATGTTGTGGCAACATGTTGAGTCTCGTAGTTGCTAAAAACCACTCTACTGTAATTAAAAGTTGACCTAGAACAACTTCCTGACAGGCTTTATAAGAAAATTAGCTATCTTACAGTGAAGCTAGGCTAGCAAATATTGTAGAATGACTTTCTGCTTTCTCTCACCCCTGGAAATAAGTTTGCTTCTTAACTCTCATATAAGATGAGAGAATATAACACATCACTGCTCTTCATGACATTGTTTCAAATTCAGATAAACAGTTTCTAACTTGGTTGCAATTATAGGAAATGGTAGGGGGAAGAAAAGTGAAGACATGAAATTGCACAAAGGTTTAATTCCTTGGTAGCAAGTATACATTTTACTACTGTTTCTTCAGAAAAGCAGAAAAGTAGGTGCACTTTTCTCCTAGGCTGATGAATTATATACGAAATTGACTTTTTTCTTTTTCTTGTGGTTTCTTTTTGTTGTTGTTTTGGTTTTGGGGGTTTTTTTTGAGCCAGAGTTATTGCTTTGGATACTGTATGCAATTCCTGTGTCAGCAGGATGCAAAAATTTGGGTTGAAATGCTGCTGCCTAATTACAGATCCCAAGTCAAGGGATCAATAGGAAGATATATATAAAAGTTGGTAGTGAGCCACCAAGGCCTAGTTTCTCAGTCTTGATCTGAGAATAAATAGTTTATTGAGCACACAGAGAAGTGCAAGCCTTCAGCTCTGTAAAATGAGTAAATCGGTGCTTTTCTTGTTTTCTGCTCTTTTATTAGCTGCTCACAGTTTGGTATCATACAGTGATGATTTACTCTAACAAAATTTTCCAAGTCATAAGCTTTTTTTCTGGACATTAATAAGTTTTGTCCAATTTACGCAAAATATTCTTTTTAATTTTCTGTTTCACCTCTTGTCCTAATTACAAGTTATAGTCTCAAAACTTAATAATTTTCTTGATAATTAATTTAAAAATTATAATTTTGGGTATCCCATGAAAACTGTCTGGAGGGAAAGTGTAGAACCTCATTCCCCTGAATGAGAAGATGAGAGACTAATGTACTTCTAATGGTGCAAAGCATGCCGCAATATAATTCTTAGAAATAGCAATGTGTTGAAGCATTTTTCTGACAAGTTTCAGTGTTTTATTTCTGTTTGGATTAACTTCCTCTCCTTGCAATAGCATGCATTGGTTGGTCACCAATCACTTGATTTAATGCCCACTCTCTTAAATATTTTATCTAATAAATTGTCATGCTCTGTTTTTTCTAGAGCAAACTATTTTTCCTGTACCCATCCTGAAGAAAAACTGTAAGGCTAAAGTACAGTGTAGATTATCAACTCCTTATTCACTGGCATGTACAGATTGAATCTACTGTTGTTATTTTCTATCTAGGTGTCAATTGTTTGTTTCCCCATGAAAGCTAATAATTTCTGTTCTTCTTACTTTGTTAATGATGTCTACAATGTTAACGATGTCTGACTTGTTATCAATTTAACTTTTGGGCATGTGGGCATGGATGGATTAAAAAATATTATTTCCCCCCTCTTTTGTCCTAATGTTTTCAGTCTGTCTGTATTTAAATAGCTAAACAATGACATCTTAATTGTCCTCTCAAGCATTTGATAACCTCTTCCTTATTTTACAGGATGCAGACTAGATCTTCCCATGGTGACGTGCATTTGAACAGGGCTATCTGTGTGGAACTAGGTGATGCTGTTTTGGATCAGGGTTGAGTCCATAATTTTATTTGTAATTCATATAAACACATATATATATACACACACACGTGTTATGTTTTGTTTCCTCTGCTTATGTTTTGCTTTTAACTCCCTCCTGCCACCCCATGCAATACCCCCCAAGCCTTTATAACATCATGGCTGGCCCAGTGGTCCAACAGCTTCTAGGAGTGCGGCTGGGAAAACAGCTAGAAGCTTCCACAGCATTCAGCCTCTTACACAGGGGCACTGTTTAATATGAATCATCACTAGGATCATGAGGCTAATCTGTCCAGATTCAATCAAAGGCTCCTAAACAGGAACACAGAGGTTTCTAAAGCATTTACTGTAGCCTCAGACATGTTATTTATGAATGTTATCCCTCTTGCCTCCCTTTGTGAAGGTGAACAGCTTTTATGTAACATGGATAGAACAGCTGCTGAAAGAACTAACACTTCATAATCCTGATCATCACAGTGTCACAGTATATGTATAGATAAAACAATCTAACAAGTACATCTTTTAACAACTGTATTTATAATTTTAGTTTTTAATGGTATTTTGGCAAATACTGCAGTTGAAAGTTTTATATTTTTTCTGAGCATACTATAACTGGTGAGGCTTGTCATGCTTGGCTTTAATGCAAAAGGATAAAGGGAATCCCCCCTCCTCATCCAAGATAATCCTCTGTTTTTCACTGTTGGTTTTTTCCCTTTCCCCTCATCTTTATTTCCTTTAATAACTCAATCCTGTTTGACAGAGTGAAAAAATGCTCTTTTGTAAAATACTGCTCCCAGTTTTGTATTTGAAAATGCACTATCCTGAAAAGGTTTATTTTTTATACTGGGAGAAAGCCATTATATTTGAGGCATTGTGTCCATCCCTTCTCCCTCATTCTCACTGGGGAAACAAAAAATAGATGAAATACATTTGCTTTGAGTCAGTAACTTCTGTCTTCTGGTTTTCCAAGAATAGCCAAATGCTGCCATTGGCTCACTAACTGTCAGGGAGACAGTGGAGACTGAGGAATTAATGCAGTCTCTTCAAAATACCAGCCCAAATGCATGCTCATCATGACTCATGGCTGAGTGCTTGGGTTATTTCATTCCTGCAGTTTTTCTGCAGTAGAGACCCAGAGTCACAGAGTGGGTCAGGTTGGAAGAGACCCCCACAGTGGGTCATCTGGTCCAATCTCCTTGCTCCATCAGGGACCTCCTAGAGCACATGGCAAAGGATTGCATCCAGACTTACCTTGGATATCACCTATCAGGGAGGCTCTGCAACCCCTCTGGACAATGTGTTGGTGTCTGGTGACCTGTACCATAAAGAAGTTCTTCCTCATGTCCCACTGGAACTTCCTGTGCACTGCTGCCTGTTGCCTCTTGTCCTATTGCTTGGCACCTCAGAGAAGGGCCTGGCTCTTTTCTCTGACGCTCTTTTATCAGGTACTTATGGACAATGATGAAGTCCCCTCTCAGTCATCTCTTGTTGAAGCTGAACAGGCCCAGCTCCCTCAGCCTTTCCTTGAGAGATGCTCCAGTCCCCTCATCATTTTTGGAGTCCATAGAAGCCAGCACTTGATGAGAACTGGTGACCTATAAAAATAGGTGAATGTGGAAGTCAAAATTTAAATCTGTGAGAGACTTGTGGTGCACCCATGGCCTGCTGTGCTGTTTTCTCTCTGTAAACCCTAATGGTTCTGGCTTTTTAGGTGTTGCAACCCACAACAGATCCTGTGGTGTGGATAGATATGCCAGGGTTTTGGTAACACTATCTACTGAGAGTAAATGGGGGGGTGGGGGGGCTAAAAAATGGTGAGGTTACTATCTTTCTGTAGGTTTGGGACCTTAAAAGTGTATGCTGGACAAAAGCCTTCCTGCAAGGAGAGGATGCAGCACTTTGCTAGGAGTCAGGCCCTGGAAGAATGAGAGAAGGGAGGTTTGAAGGGGAAAGGACTTTAGACCAGATAAGCCTGGACTGGAAAGGGCATGCCTGAGTTAGGGGCAGTGTCTGTAGCCCAGCTGAAGTGCCTCTGCACCAATGCCTGCAGCATTTAGGTATAGGTTGGGCAGCAGGAAGAATTTCTTCACAGAAAGGGCACTCAGGCATTGGAATGGGGTACCCAGGGCAGTGGTGGAGTCACCATTTCTGGAGGCCTTCAAGGAAAGACTGGATGTGATAGTGCCATGGTGTGGTTGATACGGTGCTGTTTGGTCACAGCTTGGACTCTATGATCTCGGAGTGTTCTCGAACCTAATTGACTTCGCAATTCTTAGATTGAAAACCCCTTTCCGAGGGCTGTGTCTCGGCTCCGCAGCACCCTCACAAGGCGGGGTCTCGTGGGCCGCTGGGGGGCGGCACCTACGCTCGGGGCCGAGCCGGGCCGCCAGGAGTCGCTGCGTCGGCCGTGCCGGCAGCGGGGGCGGGGCCGCGGGCAGGCCGCGCGCAGGCGCAGCGCTGCCCCCCCC
>VWZP01007715.1:253034-418124 GCA_013396995.1 Dicaeum eximium | reverse complement strand
GGCGCGGGGGTCAACGCGCTGCACCTCTACCTGTGGCTCTTCCTGCTCGGCTTCCCCTTCACCCTGTACATGGTGAGCGCAGAGNGCTGGGAGCGGGCCCGGAGCCCGCCATCGGGGCTGCGGCGCTTCGGCAGCATCGGCCCGTTACTGCGAGCTGGGGGTGGGCGCTATCGGGGCGCGGCGGGGCTATAGGCGCTGGCGTTTTGCCTTCGTTTTTCTGTTTACTTTCCTTCGAAATTGGAAATACCTCTGGCAGCTTCCGCTGCTGATCTCCTGGTAGGTCAGTAAAAAGCAGTTTCTACAGCAGCTGTCAGATTTAGGCAGTGTTTGTGGTTGGCAGCAGTATCAGTTTCTGACTTTTGAGTCTGGTGGAGGGATGTGGTTCCATAACCTAGAAGTTCTATTTGGTTGTAGGGTGGTGTGCTGGCTGACAATGTATCTGAATTGTGTGTTAGTGACAAGAAGTTAGTCTGGCTTTTTTGTTTGTGTCCTGATTTCAGTGTACGTGGTTTGTCAGAATTCCTGTCTTATATATCTTTGGAACTGACACTTAGTCAAAGCTGTTAAAATACTAACCTTTAAACCTAGAAACTTTCTTGCCATTTGGACTTGGGAATACGTAGAGGAGAGGTGTGATCAGTTACGAGAAAAGGGGGCAGTTTCCTGTTAGCCAGTAGTTTTTTCGCTGTGTAAGTTGTGTTTAACTCATGAAATGCTAATAGTTTACTTTGGGTTTTCAAATAGAAAAGTGTGATCATAATAGTGTATTTTGACGAGTTTTGTGCATATGAGGTAGTACATAATTTGCAAGATTGCCAGATGCTGTGACAACCTAAAGTAGATGCTGCCTTGTGAAAATTTAGTTAGTGAATGAAATGTTGGAGATAAAATCATATGCAAGTGCAGTTGCAGAAATTGAGAGCTCTGAGGTCAGGCATTTGCTTTGTTTAAAAGCAATTAATAAGGTTGCAGTATGAGACACTTCATACTAAGAAATGGCTAGTGTGGAAAAGGAGGTTACAACTCTATGGTTTTTAATTCATATTATGGTTTCCTGGAAAAGGCAGCTCTAACACGTTTTGTTTGAAAACTTCTGGGCTGCTGACAGGGAAACTAAAGGCTGAGACAAGTTGCTTTTAAAACTGAAGTTATGTGAGAACAGCTAGATAAAGACTTTTAGCTAAGCAGATACTTTGTATGAGAGCTATCTGCTCATCTGCATCTATTGGAAGTTCTGCACAATATAGGAAGAGGAGGCACCTTTTGGTTTCAAATATAGCTTTACAGTTTTTTAAAATAAAAGTACTGCTTTTCTGTTTTGACAGACCAGTATTTAATTAGTACTGCCTTGCTGAGAAAGCTGACCACACCTCTAGGAACAGCTATATCCTGCATGCACAGGAGACTTTTGAAAAGGGACTGATCTATACTGCACATAGGTCTTTGGACAAATGGTAAATCTGGGCCAGCATTTGGGTCTCTTGCTGCTCTTAAAGCAGTAGGTAAACTTCAGTTACCCGGACAAGGGGATAAACGTCAGTGTTGCTTAAACACTTTTTCCTGTGTAAAGGGAAAATACAGACAGCAGCCAGCTGCTTTGGGCTTTGTTGAGGTCAGAGAAATTCTATTGCTTCATAGCTCTGGACAAGTTAAAGATGCAACAAGTGCCAACTTCCCTGAGAATAAGTAGGGAGATTAGTCACAAGTTAAAGGAGATTGAATCATATTTGGCCTCTTTCCCTCTTTCCACCCTCTACAGTTTAAGTGTTGTCTAGACATAAACTAAACAGGCAGAACTGTGTTGGTCATCTTAGCTCTTTAGCATCTCATAAGCTCTATTTCAGAATAAAAAGCAATAAGTGTTGCATTGCTGTAGGACATACATAAGTAAGCAGAACTTGCTTAAAAAGTCTTAGGTAATTGTAATCTGAATTCTGAGCATGGCTCACTGGTGTGTAGGAGGGAATTTCTAAGCTAGCTTCAAGTGACTTGTTGCTGGCAGACAACCCTGTGTGTTTAAAAAATCAAGGTATATAGAAAAACTTAGACTGCTGACAGGTTTTAAATTACTTATAAAACTTCCCCATGTAAAGAATTACAAGATCATAGCACTGCTTTTATGCATTGGATCAGCAATAACTATAGTAATTTCTAAGTTGTTTTATAGTAACAAAGACAAAAGTATCTCCGAAGAACTTTGCTTGTCGCTCTCAAGGCTGGATGCATTTAACAGTAGGCTAATCACTTTTTTCCCCCAATTTTTGTTTAGCCTCCAGCAGGAATACAACACACTAGGATATGGGAATTTAGGTGCACTTAGTGCTTTAAGACTTGGTTTAGTGCACCCAACGTTGCTACTCTTTTTTTCTGTGCATTTGTTTTGGTGATCTGGTATTTTTACAATTGAATCTGGCAATGGTTGTGGTCAGCAAGTAATGCCATAAATCAGTGTGTTCCTTTGTATGTGTATGCCCATGCTGTTAGGGTTGATGGGTTTAATGTGTGGTACAAACCTACTTAAAAAAATTACCATTAGAATTCAATAACCAACCTTTCTTGCTTGGTCCCTCATCTGCCTTCTGAGCTTAAGCATGTGCAAGTGAGTGTTGTACCCTGTGTGAAGATGACAAATGTATGCCTAAATACACCTATTTTGCCAATCTGGATCCTTTTTCTTGGGTATTTATACAGTTAAACTGTGCTTGTTGGAAGTGTGGCAAAAATAAACATGCAGATAATGAAGGAACTGGGCTCTAGAGTAAGATATGCCTGTTTTAGGGAAGCTGCTTGAATCTGTGTTCTTGGATTTGTGGCTTGGCAGTACAAGTACAAAAATTCTGCTTTCTAGACTAGTTAAGTCTATCCTTTGTGTACTTGTAGTCAGTGACAGACTCAACTGTGCTTGTCCATGTGCCTTTCTGTTGTAGGAGCTGATCGCCGTTTTTACTCTTAATGCAAAATTGAAACTGGGAGATGTGCTTTCTCTATGGGGAAGCTGTCCAATCACTTTGTAAAATCTAGTGGTGGAGTTGAAAAAAATACCCTGAATGCAGAGGCTGATGTGATGCATCAGTGTTGCAGGCGGGAGGGGAAAGAGAGGAGCCTGCCAAAGCACTTCCCCTAGTCGGAATGCTGTTTCAGCCCCACCACGTGCACATGAGGGGGTGAAGTCTTGGCTCTGGCACCTCTGGAACTTTGCCAGTGACTGAAGAGGAGCCAGGACTGTACCTTGCTTGGGGTGATGGGCTCACATGTACCTACAGAACTTGTCTGTCAAAGTCAAGCTCGTTTAGTCAACAGTTCCCTTAATTTCCTGACTTGTGTACATAGTTGTAGAAGTAGGTCATACAAATGTAGCTTCACGTGGAAGTTTTTTCCACTGAAGGTTTTTAAATATGTCCTGTTTCTTAACAGGACGTATTTAACATCTTAATGTCTTAAACTAAGATGTTAAAGAATTGAAATTCAAGCTGTGATAGCAATCCGTGGCATGCCATATTGTTCTAAGACACTTCTAGTCTCTTGGCTACTCAAGTTTTGGTTGTATGCTTTGAGGTTTTGGTCAAAAACTAGGTAACTTGTAACTGAACTTTCTCCAGATAATGGTAGTTCTCAAGGGCTCTGTCTGTAAACAAGAATTGAGGATAAAACTGTATCTGTTGTTTCCTGATCTTTCCTCTTTTCCAATAAAACTGTTTCTATGACGTAGTGGGTTCAAAATAATTGTACATTTAAGTCTTTTTACTGGATTACTTAATGTTTAGGTGAAAACACCTTTATGTAGGGATTTGCAATCTGGTTTGATTTTGAAAACTTAGCTGTTAAAAATACTCATAGCAACGCATTTCTTTTTTGAAAATAATCTGGAATTTTCGTTACATCTGTGGGGCCTACCTAAAGCTGGGTAATCAGTTAATCAGATCAGGTAGGATCCATATAGTGTTAGTTTATTCATAAAGATGTTGCACAGCCTGTTATCAATGAAGTTTCCTCTGGTTCCTGGCACATATGTTCTGGAAACATTCGTTTGAAACACAGTGACCTTCTGTAGTTTGAGTGGAAATATTTTAGTGCTGTAACTAATGGTGGGAGCTTTCTTTTCTATTTTGGCCATTAGAATCTAGGAGTGCTTAAACCTTTTTCTACCTACTCTTTTAGAAAAGGTGTGTTGTGATACAAGTGAGCTAATTTAACAGCCAGGAGGTTTCAGAAGGGATAATCCTCCTTAACCGTGCATTCTTACCGTTGTCCATGTGTGTATCTTGCATTTGTTACATTGTCTTGAAAGGTTTCAATTTGGAAAGTAACTTGTGGTAAAGGTGATAGGAAATCTGTTTCCTTCCCTCTGTCCCCCATATTTGAGAGTACTACTTAGCTTCCCTTTAAGACTCAGGGAAATAATTTAGGGTAGGAGCTGATGTAATAGTTGGGTTTGTTCAGTCATTAGATAAGTGAAGTTTTCAACAGAACATAATTAAAAGCACACAGTTTTCATATGGTTCTGTGTAGCTCTTTACATTGTACAAGAGCTTCAGTTGTGATGACTGCTGTGGAGTATGTGTTCTTTTGGTGCTAATGCAAGTGAGTAGAAATGTGCAGTAAAAATGGGTGTTCTCTGAAATGCTGTTGCAGCTGCAGCCTTGTGCCAACTAGTGTCTGCTAACAAGCTCTAGCCTGAGGGTTTTAGTGTGCTGGGCTCATTTAAAATGCTTTAATATTTGAAATTATTTTGATATTAAGATGTAATCTAGTGGGAAATTTGTATGACTTCGATTTGTATTCCAGTCTTGAAGGTGGTATCACATAGGATGCTGGTGAGAAACATGTCTCTCCTCAAATGTGGTAAAATGCTGAGCACGGTTGGAAATGGTAATCTCACTTTAACTTGCTTTGTTTTGTGGGGAGAAGACCCCAAAGATATGTTCAATGCTTCTAATTTTGGCTAAGAAAAACAGAAGTTATAAGTGGCTTAGCTTAGGCTGCACTGTTTCCTCTTGAGGCTGTGCTGCAGACAAATTGCTGGTGCCATGGGTGGCAGTGCTGCACCATAGCATCATACTTGATGTCAAGTGTGTTCCTATGGCAGACTAGCTGAAATTCCTTCTATTCCCAGAATATACGCCCTATTCTGAGATGAGCTGCTACTCCAAATATGAAGAAGGTAGTCAGTTACCTTAGCTTTTTTTTTTTTTTCCTGCCATCCTGTGAAAACAAGATGTGAGGAAAAAGTTGGAATTCCTTGTCACGTTTGCTGCAAGTTAGACGAGGTGTTTTGCCTGTTTTCTTGTGTTTGTTCTTAAAGCTTTTCTTTGAAAAACCGGATGTGTAGATTTTGCAAGATAAACTGGATATACTGTGACGTCACTGCTGACAGAGAGGGGACAAATTGATGAGCTCTCTAGACAGGAAAGTACAGGCATGTCTTCTATTGAGTAACTCCAGCTTTTGTTATCTAGCATTAGTCTGACTCTACTGGTAATGGCTTCTGAACACTGGGTATTATAAAGGAGAGCAAAGTTGAAGCTGTGTGTGATGGGGTAGCAGACTGCCTAGCAGGTACAGGAAGCTCATACATTTTTCCAAACTTAATAGGCTGGCTCTTGCCTGCAGGGAACTGAATCTAAAGTTTTTGGAAGTAGAAGCACGTAATTTCTTGAGGAAAGCATTCTAGCATGGCTTCAGGGGTTGTAGGGATGCCATATCATTGTGTGGATCCTGTTTGCTTATTGATGCTGGTTTTAAGTAGCTTGGTTTCCTCTTTCTCATCCTGAGCTGGTAATACTCTATTCACCATGATGATGTCCACCTCAGCATGCGAAATGAAATTTAGCCAACTTCAGCTTTGTTTGCCTGGCCTACTTCAAGTGTTATTTTCAGTGTTGACCTAACTTGTTTTGGAGAAGAGGTAGGTATTGATGATGGTTGTCAGACTTGACTTGTTTTGGAGGAATACCTTGCTAGGTTACAGAGAGTCATCATGCTAATCAAAGTTCCAGGGACATCTTGAGGAGTCAAAAGGGGAAAATGAGTAGAGAAGAGGAGGCCTCTTGATTTGGCACATATGACCAGGTTGAGTCCTTTGAAATTGTTTGGCTGGCTACTGTGGCTAGGTTATGCTGCTTAAAATCGTTCTAAGATTCAGGGGAATAATTTTAGGTAGGGGATTGTTACATTGTGTAGTGTTACGCTATGTTGTCAGTCAGTCAATTTTAAATGACTCAAAATGTTTCTATGCACTGGTTAGAGAGGCATTGCTGTCTTCTGCTCTGATCATTGTTTTGACTCTGCAAGATGTTCCTGGGGCTTCTTTATCAATGATGACTCTTCTCCTCCCATGGTCTGTGTGGGGAGGTATGAAAATGAGCTGGAATTGTCCTTCAGCCATGAGGTCTAAAAAGACAGTTCATTTGTTCTATTAATTTACTATGTTCATGTTCAAGCTGGATATCAGGTGTCTGATTGTCTTATTCTGTGTGTATTTTTATATTTTGGAGGTGATCTCAAACTACACCATGAGCAGAGTCAAGGATAGTGGTACAGTGAAATAGTTCAGAACCTAAACTTTTGTTGCTTTTGTAAGGGAAATTGTCAATTTTTGGATGAATACTGAGGTTTATCTCATTTTGTTTAATCACTGTCTAGGGAAATGGCAAAATTTAAAAATACAAATAAAGCATGTTTTAAAGGATGAAGGCATTGAAGTGAAATCTGAAGTTTAACCAGTACTTTGAACACTTCTCCTAAATAGCTGTCAGGCTGGACTTCGTCAGTACCTGTTGCTGAGGGGACTGATTTGTAAAAGCCTTATTTACCTCTGCAAGAGCTGCATGCATTCCACTCTTAATTTTGAGTGGAATTGCAAATGTTGAATTCAGATCTGAGGAGTTTTTTCATGTGGCTTCTGGCCGTCTTTCGTACAGACGAAAAGTCTTCTTCCGAACAAGTGCTGGCTACCTTTCCATGGGTGTACAATGATCTAGCACAAATCTTTGCTGCCTGTGGTCTTGCAGGTTGTGTTCTGCTGTGCAGCGTGTGAGTCACACACGTAAGCAACATCTTCACTTATGCAAGTAGGAAACAGTTTGGCTTTGTGACTGGTCAGTGTATTGTCATGCAGCAGTAGCTGTTGGAAGCTGACAAGTGAAGTCAAAACACCAGTGTTTGGTATCTAAGCAGGTTTTCTCCCAGTCAGCCATGCTTTCAAACTTGTCTCAAGTTTTTCTGAAAGGGACTTGGTGCTGTGTACTAGCCCTGAAAAAAGATCTAACCCCGTGCTTGGTTGGTTTTTCATGTGCTAAAAATCTTCCCATCTTTTTTTACTCATAAGAGTTAATTAAAAATACTGGGTCTCACGCATGCTAGCTCAAAGTTTCCTGGTATAGGTCTTGCATTGCAAAAGCATGAAAGAAGAGAGTTAGTGTTGAACTAGGCTCCAGTCAAGCAAGTTTATTTAGCACAATGCTCTGGTGATTTAGTATCTTTGGTAGTCCAATGCTTTCGTTTTGCTGTGCTGCTAGATTCTTACATTTCTCACACAAAGACTGGCTGTCGGTGGTGTAACATTCAGAATGATCATATTTTCTCTGTGAAACAAATGGTTGAAAATCTAGGTAGTGTTCTTATGGATATTTGGCCTTGTGTTTACTAACTCTTTCTTACTCTTTTTCTTAAAAGGCTCTTCCTTCTTCCATGATGATAGTAGCTGTCTACTGCCCCGTGATAGCAGCTCTCTTTATCGTTTTGAAGATGGTGAATTACCGTTTGCACAGGGCACTGGATGAGGGAGAAATTGTGGAGAGGAATGCCAGTGAGCATATGGACAGAGGTGCAAAAACAGAACAAAGCAATGTTTCAGCCAAGAGGAAAGACAGCAATGGGCCCAGGTAAGTTGTCTGCTGAATTTTGCATATTGCTTCAAGTGACTAACAGTCCTGTCT
Organism: Dicaeum eximium; assembly: GCA_013396995.1. Taxonomy (NCBI): domain Eukaryota; kingdom Metazoa; phylum Chordata; class Aves; order Passeriformes; family Dicaeidae; genus Dicaeum; species Dicaeum eximium. The sequence goes on along the minus strand of VWZP01007715.1, from coordinate 410,187 downwards.
TCAGCAGCTGTGTAACTGGAATGGTGATTGAGATTAAACATGGGAGAATATAGATAAAGACCTCTGTAGTTTGGAAAGACGGTTTCAAGTCTGGTCTTGAAAAGTAGACTTATATATTAGGTTTGAGATTATGGATGCACAGTAATTTCCTAGTTCCTCCCCCAAAGGAGTTCAAGAACAATATTGAACATGCTGGAAACAATAGCATGGGAAATGTGAGCCCATTAGGTCACTAAATACTTACAGAACGTAATTAGTACAAGTAATCTTGTTTCAGTAGTAGATGTAGTATTAAAAATCCAGCTGTCAAAGACCACATACTACATGCTAATTCTGTTATCACCAGGAGTGTCTGATTGACTTGCAATTTGTGTTGCAAAAACAGGAGTTGGGTACAATGCTTGCCTCCACTCATAGACTTTTTAAGGAGAATGCTGTCCTGTGAATTGGGAAATTATGGATTTGCTCTGCTCAGTAGTAAAGATGATGATTCTGAAGTACTGTCAATAGGAGGTGATTCCTTTCTAGAAATCTCCTTTGTAGCCAGTGTAAAACAATGCCAGAAATTTTCCCCTTTTGACCAGACTATTTGGAGAAAGGAGAGTAAAATGACTCATCAGCAAGGCCAGCTTAACCAGTTTGATCAGACTGTGGATGTTTTACGAGCTCTAGTATCAAAACCTCTGCCTGCCTTAGATAATTGAGGCCATCTTAAAAGTTAAACTGTATGAAATAAATCAACCTTGAATTGTTAGCTTTTAGAGATGACCTTTCTCTTGTCTCTGAGTTTCCGGTACTAGTAGCTATGAGTAGTTTTCAAAGTGAGATGATTTGTATGCTGTCCTGACTCTTAAAAGGTTGTGTGTCTTACTAAGGAAATGTAGTTGAAAGAAGCCTCTTGAGTCTGTTTATTGTGATGCTTTTAAAGAAAGGAAGTGTTAAACTGCTGCTCTTTAAAATGATAAGCATAGAAGTAAAAGGCCATTCCCATGAAAATATGGGGTAGTTTCTCATGCTCCTACGTTCTTTTTGGGTCTTCTCTCAGCTCAGATGTTGTTGGCAAAAATGGTGTCTTAGAGTCTTCTGAAGTTGATACACAGTAACTTATTGTATCAATATTTTATGAACATGACCCTTTTTTCCATGATGTGTTTGGCAACTGAAGCTGCTGATTTTAATTGTGACTCTTTTTAGTTCCCCCTATACCTTACCAAAACTGTACTGAGGTATTTTGGCAGACTGTTTCCCTAATTGTATCTTAATGCTTAGTCTGATTAATAAAATTCATGGAAGTAAACTAGTGGTCTGTTCTTTCTCATGCAACCTTGGTAATGCATGTTTTAGGTGTGACCTTTAGGAGTTTTGTCAGTGTTTTTTTGGTGGGGTTTTTCTTTTTGTTGGGTGTTTTTGCCATGTAGCTTTTGCTTCCAAAATAGGGGCCCAAAGTTGGTAAGGGAATTTCTGCTAGTGTTGTGAATTACTTCTGGATGTTTCAGTTCTGTTTTGTCTAGGGAGCAGTTGGCATGGGACGAGATACTACGTTATAAGCATTGTGAGCTCAGAAGTAGAGGTTAGTTTGATGCTGTGTGTCCTGCTTGCCAACTAAAGTTTCATTAACTTTTATATGATCCTTGTTCCCACTTTCAGGTCTCTTAACTAGAACTGGGAACAAGGTCAATGCAGAAATTACGGAGTTACTTTTTGGTAAGTGGGATGTACAGTATATACTAATCTTTGCCTGGAAGCTTACAAGATCTCTGGGGTAGCATTCAAACTAGTAGATGGGATGTAGAATGAGTGTTTAATATTGAGCTGTAACCTTCTTAGTAAGTTAAATCGGAACACTAATAAAAACCCAAACAGGTCTGGGAAGAGAAGGTATATGTAAGGTTTTCCAATTTTTGAACTCTGCTCCCCTAATACAAGGTGGATATAGGGGAGATTTGAGCATAGATACCATCTTAAATATTTGCATAATCAGAATATTAGTTTTGATAGCTTAGGCTACAGCATGTGACAACGAATAAATATGTGTATAGTATAGTTCGCAAAGCCATTCTTGAGGTTTTTACCCTCCCACATATACACTCATGGAGACCACTTTAGATACAAATCTTGGTATATTTGCAGGATCAAGCGTTGGTTGTGTTCAGGATTCTGTTTAGCTTCTAAGAACTGCTGTTCTTTTTTTCTGAAGATGTTTATCCTCAAAGCGGTGCTTTCAGGTATCTAACAAATTGTGCTGTTATTTGTAGGCTTGCTTGAACTGCTCATTTATCTTCAGTTAATCGTGGTTTGTGGATGGGGGTTTCTTTCCATGAAACTTGGGCATGTTTAAGCAAAGAGCAACTTACCATTCCTTTAGAAATGCCTTGTTTAGTTTTTTGCTGTCCTCTTTCTAAAGCTGAAATTCTCTAGTTAATCTTTTTGAAAGTAAGTCTTAATTTAGAGAAAGGAATGTGTGTTGCTGTTTTCATACTTCAGGTGTTAGTACAGCAATATTTGTGTGAGGTTTCATGAAAGCAAGTAGAGGGGATACAGAAGTAGAAGAAGTAGAGGCTTCTGGTCTCATAGAAGTATAGAAGTAGCGGTGCAAACATGATCTTTGTTGGCTATCAGTGGACCCACATAAATAATTTAGAATACTTAAGTCAGTCATTCTTTTGGATATATGAATATGGCTTCTTGTCAGTGGCTGTTATGCTTCGAAGTATCATGAAGTGTTCGTCTGGTGACACTACAGTTCCTCATCTCCAGCAGCATGAGGCAACTGTAATAATCATGCTACATACATTTCACATATACTTCTACCAAGTAAAGCTAGTAGCTGGAGAAGATTGCATCTTTCAAGTATTTACCGTCTACTTAAATATGAGCAAGAAAAATAAAATTTAAAACAGGTGGTCTCTCAAACTGTTTCCTTGCCTTTGCTATTTATTCTCCTTGCAGTTTGCTGTGGCTGGCAGACCTGTTCTTGAGTTTGGAGTTAGTCTTTATTTTTGACTATCATTAGTGACTCAAGCTTTGAAGAAAATTTCTCCTAGTACTTGAATCTGTTGTGATCTGGCATTTGCAGTACACACGGTGGTTCTTACGTATTTTGATAGCAGCCTCCTGCTAGTTACCCTACTCTTTTATTGGACATTAAGGACTGTCATGGTTTGGGGCTTACCTGGAAATGGTAAGATTTATGGGTGGCTCAGTGAGATCCCATGTGAGATCACACAATGATTTTCAAAGGAAAATAATAAAACTCTTCCTCTGCTTTGTCCAGAAATTTAAATAACTTATTTCTGATTACCCCTTGAAGTTCTGGTTTGAATGTCAGATTTATGTAGTCAATCAGCCTAGGTTAGATTTTAAACTTGAATTCATGTGGACTTATGGCCTCTTCATGCTTTCGAGTAGTCTCTGACATGCTGATGAGATATACCTGCAGATAGTAACTTTAATTCAGAATTAGTAATAATTAGAAATAGTAGTTTTAATTTGCTTTGTCATCTTTGCCTCTTCCACAGCAAACTCTATTGCTGGACCTAATTTTTTCAGTGTTCTTGATTTGTGTAGTAACTTCACTGCAGTTATTTTGTTTGCAAACTGTAGCACTTAAGGGATGAGGACAGCAAACTGTAAGAAGCAGATGGTAGAATTGCATATCAGGACAGCCTGGCCACAGCTCTAGCATCAAGTAGCTCCTAAAGAACTCTGGATGTTGGCCAAGTCCACGTACTTAGGCATACAGTGGTCAATCCTAGAAATCTTGTGTTTCCTGCTTATTCCTGCAGACTTTATTTGTTGATGTTTGTTACTAGCTTTTGTTCATTCATTCATTTGTGTGTGCTATCATAGAATATAGAAGCTGTGAGTAGAGTGGCAGGGATTTTGTTGTTGTTTATGCCGGTATCTGATGGTTCCGTTTTAGACAGAAGTGCCACCTTCTTTGGCTCGCTACCTGGTTCTATGCATGAAAGCTTATTTCAAATGACTTATTTTTCTACTTCATAGAATGTACTTTAATCACGTGCAGTGTTTCTCAATGAATTATTCAAACAGGAAAGGAATTTCATCTTTTTGTGAAAGGCATTCTTTGTTATATCTTCAGTTGTCATTGTAATGTATGCTGTACTTAAGCATTGTGAGAATTTTTCAGTTTAGTCTTTAAGTTCGTGGTATGTCCTTATGTATTCTTAGTGCTTACAGGAGGAATACTTTGGCTGAAGCTGGTGTTCTATCTTTTAAAATTAATTTTCCTTACCTGCCTTAGCATAATTGATAATACTAGGTCAGAGAGGGCTCTGTAAACAGCCACCTCCAAGAGTATGTCTGTCTCATTGCTGAGCTGTAACAAAATGGTGGCTTCTCACTTCTTGTTTTAATTGGCTGGAGTTGGACCATAGTTGTTCTGCTAACTAATGGCTGGTTGTCTTTTAAGTTGCTTTTATTGAAGGAATATATTCCTAACTTCAAACTGTCCTTCTTTGTCACCTCTTACGTAGAAAGAATCATTTGCCTCTTATATGATACAGAGTGATTCCCAGGTTTGTGCCTTTACAGGTCTCAAAGATGACAACACCTTAGCATGTCGTGCTGCAGGCTGAATCATATGTCAGGTCCTTTAGTGTACAGACAGCTTGTTTACAATAAGCTTGATTGATGTCCATGTATTTCTAAAATTATTAGAGTCATAGAATATCCTGAGATGAAAGAGAGCCATCAGGATCATCAATTCCAGTTTCTGGCCCTTTGCAGGCCACCCTGTTAAGTGTGTTGCTCTTAGTGCATAAGACTTTGCTATAAGACTAGTTGTCTACCAAGTAAGCCTTGCAGTGCTTCTGTCCATTTCTGTCCCCTTCTTCAGAGGGCCTTTCTCTTTAGTGTATTTGGTCTGGCTGGAGGAGCGTTGTGCATTTATACTTTGTTCATCAAAACGCTGGAATTTGATGGTTGGGAAGCTGTTGTTTTTATTTGGAAAGAAGAAGAGAGGAGCAGTGTCAAATTACTCTGTAGTTACTTCTGTTTAGAAGTCTCCTGGATCAGGGTGCTTGAAGACAGCTTTAATGGGATAGGAAAAAGAGTGCCTCGGCTGCTTCCTCTTGGCAATTAACAATCAGGGTTAGGTTGGATCCTTGTGTTCTACTCCTCAGCTTACTTCAGACCCCATTGTCCTAATGGATGAATCCAACTTGGTTTTTTTCATAAAATACCTGCCTTTGACAAGCTGAATTCTGTTGAATTACAGTTTGATGGTGTTGCGCTAGGAAATACTTTCGAACCAATAGTTACAAATCCTGAAAGGGTGGAATCATTAGGATGCAATGATATATATATGTTGTACCTCATGATATACGCTGTACCTCAAAATATTTCTTGGTAGGGACTGTAAAGTATCTGAAGGGAAGTTATTTTTTAGTAGAAAGATGTGGTTTGCACCCCTGGGAGAGATAGCATGGCCCTGTCTCTGCCTGTTCAAAAGCTTTCACATGTGGCTTTCTTCATTATCCATCCTTGCTTTTGCTCACAGATTCAGTCTAAGAATAAGACCAAGAGTCCTTTTGTGAGTTCTATGTAGTATTTTTTTCTATTGGTGGATTTCTGGATGTTCTTGTTGAACAGCTGATCCAAAAGTAATGTGTGCACATAAAGACAGGGAGAATTTAATATGTCAGCATTTTGGAATGCCTTATAGTGCTTAAGTCTTCACAGTTTGTGTTGGCTGGTGACAATGGGCTTGTGGCGGCAATTTCTGTGACGGTGTAACAAGTGCTCCAGTGCAGACGGAGCTTCCTGTGTCAAGCAGCCAGTGTTCATCCAAAATACTGGGGTATATTTGAGCCCCTGATTCTTGAGAAGGGAAAATTTTTTTTGAATACGCTCTCAACATAGACAAAATTTTGTTTAACTGGTGGGATAATGTGTGTTCATTTTTTTTTTTTAAATGTTTCTCTCAGTGACCCTGGTGGAGGGATTGAGATGTCAGAGTTCATACGAGAAGCAACTCCCCCTGTTGGCTGTAGTTCACGCAATTCTTATGCTGGGATAGATCCAAACAACCAGGTAAGAATTAAAGCTGCTACAGTTGTTGCTTCAATGTTTCTGGCTTTGCAGTTTGTACAAAACATATTCCTATTATTTTATGGGGTTTTTTTGTAATTTGTATTCAATTAAACAGTTCTCTTTTCAGTGTGTAACTGGTGTATTAGGAAGGCATTGTGTTCTGCCAGCAGCATAGCTCTCAGCCCATCTTGTAGTTAAATTAGGAATGGCTGGATTTTGAAAGGGAACCTACTGTCCCATCAGAAAGTATTCCCTTTTGCTCAGTTAGCTTTCTTCTGATTTAAGAAATGAAAATGGCTCAGGGTATGATGAGCCAAGCACTAAGAACCCACTGTGTTAGGTTTCCCTTGTCCCTTTGGGTAGCTCAAGCTGTATCTTCATCCTTATGTTCTAACTTTGTCTTCCTCCATTACTTTTGTTTGTTCTGTCATTTAAAGCCTCATTGGTAATTTTAAATGCTGTGTTTGAGGAGGCTTCTATTAAGTTATCTTAGAATGTATCCACTGCTGATTGTCTGTTGCAATTGTAAATGGCTTTCTACAGGTTATTGTTCATGATAGTTCAGGTTTTGTGGTCAAAGAAGTTAGTTGGCTAGATTATAAAGATGAACTGCTAGATATGGTAAGAGTAAAACTGTTTACTTTTTGGATGTCCTCTGCAAAATATTCACTTTCTTGATTCTTCAGCAGAGTTGGGAAGAAAGCAATAAACAGGGAGTCCTGCCAGGTGGAAGTGCTGAAGAACATGGCTTTATTACATTTTAATATAACTTCATTATGCTTTAGTTGCCTTGAATTGCACTGGGGAAGTTGCTCTATTTCTGTGTTATGTCTGCTAGGTTTATATGTTCAAATACCATAAGGTTGGATGTGCTGTTATTTCTGTTTGGCTTGTGACATTTAGCTAGTTGTGGCTAGCTTTTATCAACCCTTCATGAGGACAAGTAGATGAACTGGCCAGGCTGTACAGTTATGTTGATAATGAGCACTGCAGCATCATGGTAAAGACACAGAACCTGTCTTCAAATAACATGGAAGTCCTTGGCATGGTATTACAATATCATGTTCTTCTAATTAGCTCTAAGCAAGCAGTAGATAATGAAGTGCAGTGGTATGCTAATGTTGGTGTTTTATCTGAATCAAGCTCAGTTTTGCAGCATAGATACTCTTAAGAGATTTTGCTTCCTTCAAGAGAGAAGGCATTTGCTGGTGCAAAGGAATAGGAAGCGATGGTCCATGTAGGAAGATGGAAACATGATGCCCAGACTAGTTCTTTGACTGGTCTTTGGAAAAAGTATGTTCCAGACACAACAGTTTTAATATTAAAGCATGTGAAGAAGTTCAAGCTACGGTGAAAGAAAGTATAACCTTTAGCATGTATATGTCCTAATAAAATTAGTGTTCACCAGTCCTCTGAGATGGAATGTGCAGCATCAAAAGGGAACATGAGCAGTAAGCATCTGAGTTCTGTTCAGTTTTTGTGTGAAATAGCTTTCTTGTGATGATGGATTTGTATTCAGTGACACCATTCAGCAAAGCATATTATTGAATGGGAGAATGTTGAAACATGACAAAATCAGTAAGTAGAAGTCTGTGTGACAATGTTGTGAAGAAAATGTATTAAACAAGCTCTTAGCTGCTTTTTCACATTACACATAAAGCCACTGCTCTTCTGTGCTGTGGCTGAATAGGATCTGTGCGCAACTTCAGGTTACCTGAAATTGCTGTGCTTATAGAAAATAATTAGTAGAATAATGTTCTTTTTCCCAGAGTAATTTTAACTAGGAATTTTTGGAAAATAGCATCCCAGTAAGTATATGTCTATCAGTCAAATGGCCATCATTTTTATGTATTACAGGTTCGGATTTTGCCTTTGTGTGCTCCTCCTCTGTTTTGTTTCCAAGTAATTCAATTATCTGACACCTGCATTGTTGCATGCTATTTATAGTTGAGAGGTTGTACTGAAAATGTTACTGAAGGAAAGACTAAATTCCCTTTAGCATTTCTGCAAAATAATCTCCAGTGGATTATAGGATATGTATAGCAAGGTAGATGGCAAATCTAAATGGTGAAAGTTGTGTATGAGCAGGTACTGTGCCTGCTGGTTTGCCATTGAATGTGAAACGAACTGGAAAAATATCAATTTTTTCACGTGGGAGCAGTTTTTGGTTTTAGCTTGCTGTTTACTGTGCTGAACAGATAAATTTTATACTAAGATTGTGGTTTTTTAAGCATTTTAGACAACCAGAATCACTGCATTAAATGTGAAGTTTTACAACAGCAGTTATTAGTGTAGCACTGCACTTGTATTTTGTTGCCACATTAAGTAAGGGGAATTCCTAGATTAGAAACTTTTTATAGTCAGCATAGTAAGTCTCCATGAACACTGGCTTTTCAGTGGAATAGTGTTGTGATATAGTTGGATGCCTAATTACATGACTTTTCATCTCTTTGCAGTGGAAACAGTCACAATTTTACGGCACTGTGCTGCTGGATGCTTTTGTGCCTTTAAGAATGTCTCCAAGGTTTATAGGCAAATGCATGTGTTGGACTAATAGGAAATAACCATTGTATATTTCCTGAAGGTGTACAGCTTTTTACATAATTTCCCGTTTCTAGGTTGGATCTGGGTTATCTCGTCTGGGAACAGCAGCAACCATCAAAGGTGAGATTTTTAGTTACTAAATCACCTTGCAGAAGCACTTCAAATCACTATTGTTCACTGTGTTGTTTCCAAATACTGTCTACCTTAGTCATCTTGATTTTTTTTTTTTTTTTTGTGTGTGTGTGAAAGACAGCATTTACTAGTTGGGGGAAGTCTTCTTTGGATATGCAAATTATATGACCAAAACATGAGGAGAGAATATTCTGAGGCTCATATTCTACTTCCCATGTAATGACAGGTTGTCCCTTTGCCTATAAAATGCAGAGCCAAAGGGTTGGTTGGGGTAGACTTGTCTCTACTATTTTGAGTTTAGTGCAACCAATTACCCTTCTGGTATTACATATCAATGACTTGATTACTGCTTGTTGCTTGACATCTAGCTAAAGTAGTTTCCAGCCCTTGCAAACTCCTCTAAGATTAAAAGATAACAATTTTGCATATTGTATTTTCTTGTAAATTTATCTAGTCAATAATAAGGCAAAAAAATTGAATGCAAATTTTTGTCACCTTGATATTTTCTTTATACTTTTCTGACTGTTACAAGTATTTTCTTAGTCTACCCCTCTTTTTTTTTTAAATGAATAACCACGCAAAAAGAAATATTATTATGTACGCCTTCAAGAGGAAAAAAAACTCTTTTGCTATTGAGTTCTGTAGAAGATAATAGAAATAGAGTAGATAACTCTTGCATCTAAAAGAAATCTTGTATTGTTATAGTTATGTCATTATTGTTACTTACCTATAAATGAAGAAATATAAGCAACAGTCTTTGATTATAAGTGGGAATGTATATGTCTGTGTTAATGCTTTGAGCACTAGTACTCTTATTTCTTAAAATTTGCAGGTGATACTGACACTGCCAAGACTTCTGATGATATCAGTTTGAGTCTTGGCCAGAGTTCTAGCCTATGTAAAGAAGGGAGTGAAGAACAAGGTAAAATTTCTTCTTCTCCATATTTAAACATGGTATTTTGTTACCAAAGACCCTTTGCTTAAAATGCTAAATAAATTAATGCAGCGTGTTGATACCTTTTCTTAGTCTGTCTTGAAGTTCTGTGTTTCCTTTCTTAATTACTCAAGCTTCTTAGAAGCGTAATTTGAATGCTTATAACTTTATGCTTTGTGTGTTCCTAGTTCTGACATCTTCCAGCAGGTAATAAATATTTATTGTCACCTTACTGCTGAAAGATAGCTAACTTACATTTCTTTAGACAGTATCTCTTAGACTCAAGGTCACCTGGGGTTAATGAACTTCATTGTAGATTCATTTGCTTTCCTTATGGGTACAGACAAATGTAAATGTGGCAGGCTTTGCTATAAGGTAAGTTACTCCATACAGAGCTCTATGTTCTTAGAGCTGTAGAATGCTTTAAAGATGTTAGTTATCAGAGCTTGGTGAATTTTTATAAAATTTGTTTTTGCTACTATGTAAGGAAACTGTTAGCTTGTGTTCTGAAACAAAACAGGGCATTTTTTCATTTAGCTTCATTGCCAGGAAAAGACCTGCTCAGACTGAAACAGAACATAAAACCAAAGTGAAGTCTTTGCTGAATTTGCTGGTTTGTTTGCTGATGATTAGGAGGAAGTTAACTCTGAGAATACCACCTTTCATTTTTGCCAGTCTAATCACTAATGGATGATTAGAGCCATTAGATGGATGATTCAGTCATTACTGTGTGATTCAGTGCAAAAAGCGTGTTTGAAGTGGAGCATCACAGGTGGCCATGCTGTTGTAATAGGTGGCAGGGCTCTGCTGCTTTCAACTGGATAATGTAACTGAAGTCTCTTAAATTGCATGTGTTCAAACACACGACAGAAATTTAGCAGCTGTAGAAACTTAATCTGGCCTCCAGATCTTCTTTTTGTAGTGATAACAGCAAAAGGGGAAAGTAGCCTTTTTGACTTTTAGTACTGCCTGCAGATGGACACTTTTATGGGAGACTGCTTGTGATGGGTAACAGGAATGATTGTTTTAAATAAGAGCTAACAGTAAATCTTCATGATTTGCTTCAACAGCAAAAACCACCTTTTTTTTTTTAGAGGTAATAAAACTCAGTGCCTTCATATAGGGAGTTTCATTATAGTACAAAAAGACCTGTGACAGTGACTGCATCCTTGCTAACTGTGAGCTTACTTGATATCTGGTAGGAAAGGTGATTTTTTTTTTTGAGTTTTTGGTGACTTCAGAGTTAATGGGATTTACTGTGTTTTCATTAATAACTTTGTTTACTGCATGTAGGAACCAAAACAAAAGGCAGGGTACTCTTTGATATTTAAGAAACTTTGGGATATGTAAAAATACTAAGTCTGAGACACATCAGCAATAGAAGAGGTTGGGGACTTGTCAGAAATGCCTTGTCTTATTAGTTGCTAGGGATAAGCTGGTATTGATGATTTCTTTTTTTATTAAAAGAAAAGCCTGTCAGATTTGCCCAGATGTTATAAAATATTTTTAAATGGTAATGTGATGAATTCATAGTACTTGCAGTTGGACTTGGCACTTCATTCACTTTCTGATATAAACAAACAGTTTTAAAGCAAGGTGTATAACTTACATGAACATTCTACATGAATTTTTTAAAATATCTACTTAAACAGATTTGGCAACTGATCGGAAGCTTTTTCGTCTGGTGTCGAACGACTCATTTGTCTCCATCCAACCTTCAGTGTCCTCTGGACAGGATTTGCCAAGGGACAGCGGTGACAAAGTGTGCCTCTCGAACAACCAGCTTGTGGACCAGTCTAAAAACAGTGCATGTGACACAGAAGTAGCTTCACTGGTGACTCTGCACTCTCACTCCTATAGGAAGGATCATAGACCTCGAGGTGTACCAAGGACTTCTAGCTCTGCTGTTGCTTTTCCAGATGCTTCACTAAATGACTTTCCCCTCTATCAGCAAAAACGAGGACTAGATCCTGTCAGTGAATTAGAAGCTTCCAAACCCCCTTGTGGATCCCGAGAGTCTTTGGGTGAGAACTCTTGCATTTCAGGAGTTTTTCAATTAGATGACATTCTGAAAAGTAGCAGCCCTCAACCATTGACTAAGAGTGGGAAGAGCAAATCCTTGAAAGCAGACAAAAGTATGGACAGTCTGAGAAGCCTGAGTACTAGAAGCAGTGGTTCAACAGAAAGCTACTGCAGTGGGACTGATCGTGACACCAACAGTACCATCAGTAGCTATAAAAGTGAACATACTAGCTCAACGCATATAGAAAGTGTGTTGTCAGAGCACGAGGAGGAGTCTCCTAGAGAAGAGAAAAAGGATGATAAGAAAAAAGACTGTGGTGTCGACTCAGAGGATGACAGTAGTTCTACTACTGACAAAAGGACTAGTAGCGAAAGGACTGCTGTGGAAGTGAGTCTTCTGGGTGGTGTTCAAGAGGTAAAGGGTTCTAATGCATCTGATGAGATGCACAGCCAGAAAGGTCTCGGTGCCTCTGCTTCAGAAGAGGCCAATAAGAACCCACACGCCAATGAATTGACTACACAAGCTGACAGGCCGCATGGGAAGGCTGCTGAACAAAGAGATGAGCAGAGTGAGAAGCTAGCTGTGTTAGTAGATTCAAGAGCTTCTAAAGAAACTAGTGGAAAACAAAAAGAAGGCGATGTTCGACCCAAATCTTCTAGTTTAATACATCGAACAGCCTCTACCCACAAGTCCAGCCGGAGAAGGACAGGAAAAAAGCGGGCTAGTAGTTTTGATTCCAGTCGGCACAGGGAATACGTTTCCTTCCGAGGTGTATCTGGTACTAAACCTCACAGTGCTGTGTTTTGTCACGATGAGGACTCCAGTGATCAAAGTGACTTGAGCAGGACATCAAGCATGCAGTCAGCTCACCAGTTCAGCAGTGATAGCTCTTCCAGCACCACCTCCCATTCATGCCAGTCTCCTGAGGGAAAATACAGTGCTTTAAAGACCAAATACGTTTCTAAAGACCGTGGGGGCACAGACTCTGAAAATGCTCACAAAACCCACGTAAGCTCTGAAGGAATTAGCAAAAAAAGATCTACACGACGGACTTCTAGCACAAACAGTGCCAAGAATCGTGCCAGAGTGTTAAGCCTGGACAGTGGTACTGTAGCTTGTTTAAATGACCCAAATAGTTTAATGGCACCAGGTAACATAAAACAGTTAACCACTTCAAAATCTGATTTGGAAGCCAAAGAAGGAGAGGTGCTAGATGAGCTATCTCTGTTGGGAAGGGCTTCACACTTAGAGTCAGTCACTCGTTCTAGGAATAGCTTACCAAGCCAGGCTACATTTCCTGAAGGGGAAGAGCAAGAATCAGCAAGTGGAGGTAAGTAAATGACCTACCAGAAGTACCTTGTCGTATTTTGTTAATGAGTCTGGTGTCTATGACTTAAATGAAAACTGTACTTAAGCATCCTCCCTGTTTCTCCAGTCTTGCCCAGTAAAACTGAAAAAGCGTTGCCTTCATAATCTCTTCAGAGATCTACTGTAATGGGTGTTGAATCCAAACAGCTGTTACAAAATCTGTAACAAGAGGTGTTAGTGGTTTGTTATCAGCGTTCCTCATTAATTAGAGCTATATCTTAAAACTATTATTTGTGATCAAATCAAACCTGCTCCATTGTACTGAGTAATACAAATGACTGCAGCCTCTCTGGCATGGCTTGAGATGGTATCGAGAAATAAAACCAATCCCAACTCTTACCATGCTGCCTTTAATTGTGGATTCTTACAGTGGTCTAGTTAGTAAGCTGAATTCTCCTAGGGATTTAATTTTTGCTTAGCCTTGCAATTGCTGGCTAGACAGTCTTGTTTACTTTGGGTTTTTGGGTTTTTTTTTGTCTTCATTATGTGAACACAATAACCTTCCAGTGCTGGAGAGGAATGTAGTTCCCTCTTATTTTCCTTAACTATTGTTTTGCTTGGTTTTAATGTGAACAAAAAGCTACCTGGAGTAGCTGTTATTAATACAGATTAGTAGTGGCATTCAAAACAAAATTTGGAGCTCTTAATATTTTTGTTTATTGCTTGTTATGGTATTTGTTTCTTTTCTTGGTTAACTATATTGACTGTCTTAACTGGAAGGCTTTTTGTGTCAAGGTAGCTGTGTCTTGAAAATACATTTTCAGAACAGTATGCTAATTAACCCAGTCTGACTTCTGGCATTTTCAGAGGCCAATACCTACCAGATAATCTGGCTCTTTACATCTAGGTGGACAAACCCTTCATAAAATTGTATTTTAGATCAAGACAGGTATTTTTAAAAAAACACAGTCTATTGTGTAGACTGCCTAAACAAAATACAGTGATTCATCTTAAAAAGAGGTTTCCAGCCCACAGTGAGATGAGATGTATGACCAATAGTGGGGTTTTCTTTTGGTTTTATTTAGGATTTTTCGGGGAGCTTTTTGAGGTGTGTCCCCCAATATTAACAAAACAGCTTTAAGAATCAGTATAATTAATTTCTGGGGAGGAAAAGAAAGTGTGCCACACCAAAGTTCAGCTGTGTATTGGTTATTGATGAATTTTGACTGGTTTACAATTAGTTCAGATCTATTTATATGCCTTTGCTTTACCAATGTATGCAGATTTGTTCTTTTTTTTTACTTTCTCTATTATTCCTAGTAATAGTTTTGCAAGAGCTTTAATAAAAGTCAAGGTTGCTCTTCTAGTACTAACTCTAGAAGCTAAACGCGTAACACACATTCTTCCAAAGGCCTTGTTAAAGTGACAGCTCTTCATGTCTAAGAGTCATTTGACTAATAAAAGGTCTCCTTTATGTATTTACCATTTTGACTCTATACTTTCCTTAGCACAAAATTTGGTTTCATTTTGTTTTGTGTTAATACTGCTTAAAGCTGTTAAGATTCTCCCTTTATGTGCAAAGGAGGATTAACTTAGCTTATGTTTCATAACATGTCAAACTGTATATGTTCTTACTACTTGTCAATAGTCTGAAAAAATTAATGGAAGACAGATGCTTAATATTGTCAAATATTTTAATTGCTCTTTTGAAAAAGTTTGTCTTCCCCACCTTTTCACTCAGCACACTTCAAAGCCATCTTAAAGGTACAAATCTCTAGCAGCTTAAGCAGGAAAGGCTTGCTGTCATTCTTGCTGGCCTGATCCATTTCCAGTTTAAAATTTTACATGGTGATCATTTAGAAGTTGTTAGTATTTTTAGTAAGTGGCAAGTACCCAAGTAGTACTTCTCTGTAGGTTGCAGGCTGTCTTTAAGAAGCAATTTGGAATAGAGTTCTCCAGATCTGGTGACATGGTATGGTTAATAACACTAGCTGTATATTGTTTCATCCTACCAAGAGAAAAGGAAGTATTTGCTTTATGATTGTAAGAAATGAATGTTATTCTACCTATTTTTTTGAAAGCAGAAAAAATTACTACTTTCTTTAAGCACTACTTTAACATTTATTCAGTCTTGTCTAGCACCAAGGCAGTAATTACATTGCATTTATTTGTTCTTGATCGATCTGACTAATTCTTTCATAGTGTCCTTCTTCACTGGTTTTTCTTGTGTGGGTTTGTTGGGTTGTTTTCCCCACAATTTATAGCTCATATTACAAGTTTTGTAACATCTGTCTTTAATTGTGGATTTCTTCTTTAGGCTTACCCACGACAAATAGTAATGAGATAAAATGTTTTAACTATTTAGAACCTAAGTGCTTTATAGCCAGGATTTCTTGCTAGTGAGATGTGTTCACCTTTTGGGAGTTTTATTAAAAACATGTGTGTAATATAAATGCATGTTCTGTGTATGTATGTATAGCATTTTTTTGAGAAAATGAAGAAATTATTTTATTTTTGCAAGTGAATTACAGAAGAAACTTGGTGTGGATTTTCATAAGATCAGGGGATATTGGTTGCATGTGATTTTTGGAAGTAGTCTGGTCCAACCTCCTGCTGAAAGGATTATTTTATAATTTTATATAAATAATTTAAAATGTCTGTGATTGCTTATGATAACTTTCTGAAACAAATAATTAACAGATGCACACGGGATAAGTAAAAGACTGATATTAATACCACCTCTTTTCCAGTCAGCAGCTTTCAGTTCCTGTTTTTCAAATACGACTTAAATCAGTAATTATATCTTCATTTTATCCTTCAGTCTTTAAAGACTAGAACTACATTCTTGTTTGTGTAACTGCTAAAATGTTTATCTTAATGGATATGGTCTTTACTAATCTTCCACTTAGCAGGATGTTGTACGAACTTGTATGTATTTCACTTCTGTAGATACAACTTAGTAGTTTCATTTCTGTATTACTATGCCAGGAAGTGGTGAATGACTCACTTGCTGTGAGATAGTATGTGCATTTGAATAGAAATTGCAATTCCTTAAAATGCAGAGAAACAGCATCTGAAAATTCTGAAATTAAGTGTATGTGGTAGATGTATAATAAAAAAATGGAAGACATCTTACAGTAGTTATCCTTGTTCAACTATTCAGACTCCAGAAGTAGCTAGTGAATTGATGAGTCATGGGTTATTTGAAGTTGCTCTGCTGTCTAGTGATATTCTGGAAATACCCCCTTAGCACTGTCCTGTGCCTGGTTTCTGTCAGATGTGTGCTGTTTCTGGATTGCTGTTTGTAACCATTTAAAGAACCACCATAATGCTGTATATAACAGTGATGTTTTGTAAAACTTCAGCTGGCCTGAAAAGTCAAGTGTTCTCTCCAGTTCTATATTAACTGTAAAAGATGTGCTCTTTAAGTTGCTGCTCTGTTTTACAGCTTGCTGCAATTTAAGGTTTATTTACTTCAAGTTCTTGAGATACATACCCTTTTGTAAATAAAACTGCATGTAGCGTGATGCATTTTTCCTTCTGTACATTGCATAGCAACATTGAAGTAACACCTCATACTGTTGTCTTTGTTTTGAGTTCTGCAGTACATTTCTACAGGCAGGCAAAATAGGGTTTAGTGATTTTGGATTAGTCTTGTTTCATATGACTCATGGAAACCTGTTCACCTTTTTAGTCTGTGTGTACTTGTACATATATGCTTAGTGTGTCTGCCTGCAATTATTACAATGTAGTTCTTTGTTACTCAGCCAGTGGTCATGGCAGCTGTTGGCAACATATTACTTTTCCTTACTATGCTGATGTTGCACATAGTCTGTGTCATGACTCGATTTGCCTGTTTTGCAGAGCTGTTCTGTGCTTCTGATGGCTTTAGTTTTTGCTACATTTTCCTGCAGATAGAATGAATATAATTGCAGGAGATGGGGCTTCTGATCTTGTTTTCTTTGCATCTGCCAGTTCATGCTCAAACTATTAAACCAAATAGTTTTGTATGAGAAATTGGAGTTTAGAAATGGTAGAAACTGAAAATGTGTTGAGTTCCTGTGATTGGGTTGTGTGTATATTGGCTCTCTATTCATGCATTCAGCAGAACCCTGCTGTAACTGGACCCAGGTAAGCAGATCAGCAGTAGAAAGGGCTTTCTTCTTATAAGCATTTCACTGTACTGTCACAGCTTTTGTGTGTGAAGGTTGAGTTTTACAAAATTCCCTCTGATGTTGGCTATCTTGTCATCCAGGTAGAGGTCAGATTGCTACCTTTAGACACTTAAAGATGTAGACAATGTTAGGCATGATATGAGGCTGCTGTGGAATTTCTGCAATTTTGGAACTCAGCAGTGAAACTACACTTGAATTGAGTCTTGCATCTATTAATTGTTAACCATTTCCTAGTAAAGCAAAATTTTAGTGCGTTTTGTGGGAACTCAGTCCTGTGTTGTGTCCCCTTATGGATAATACAGAGGTTTTCATTAGAGGACTTACGCATGATTTGCGAAGAGTAGTTCCATTTTGTTGACATGTGTTGTTCATGTATTTGCTAAGTATTCATCTCAAACAGGAGTTGAATAGGAATTTTTGGTATTAGATAAAAATGAAGCTGCATCTTCACGCTAGCTTGTAGATGTACCTGGGTTTATTGGTATGCGTATAAACAAGAAAGTTCTAAAAGCTCTATCAGCTGTGATGGAGTTGCTCACATTGCTGCAAAATGTAGCTATGAGATAAAACTTATTCATGCATTGAAGTTGGCCACTAAGTAATGTTTGGTGTTTTAGTTAAGGCTATGTAAAGCAAACATGACTTTCTGTGTATGATACACTAACATAGTATGCCACATAAGCTGGAAATGCTGTGTTCTGAAGACTTACAGCATCTTAAGGTGAATAAATCGAAACACCAAGTCAGAAATAACTTTAATGAAGATTAATGTCAATTATGAACATTTGTCTGCTACATGAACATTATACTAGGTATTGATACCCAAACCCTGGGATATAGGGTCTGTATTGGGCACGGGATCAGATGGGATTTAGCTTTAGTTCTTTGACCTGAAGTACATCAGCATTATATTCAAGGGGTCTATGTGAGTAGCCTAATGTTTTAAGTGGAATAATTCAAGTAGGAAGTTCAATGAAGAAGAATAACTAACACTCCTAGTTTTATCTTTAGCCGTAGTAGAAACATTTTACCGTCAAATGGGTCTGTAAAAATGTTTGGTTCGGAATTCAAACCAGATGGTTTTATTGTCCAGCTTTGTTCCCTCCTTGATAGTGTTTTGCTTTTCAGGTTGTTGTAGTGACTGTTTTGACATAATTGTAAATATTTCTTCAGGTGAGTTGCAGACTTAGTTTTTTTTCTTTTTTTATAAATGCAACCACAACATTCAAGTCCTGGGCTTTATTTTCTGGAATTGTTTTCTTCTGCACTGTTTTCTAGCAAAAGTTTTTAAGTTGGAGATGTCACGCTGTTCTTCATTGTTTCTCGTTTGCTACCCATATCCGTTCTTCAGAAATAGTCATTAGTGATATTTTTCATTAAATATCCACAGTAAGTTATAATACTCTGAGCCAATATTTTGATTTTTTTAATCAGACGTATAAGTAATCTCTGCAACTGTAAGTTTTATTAAGGTACATAATGATATGGTGATTGACAACTGCATACTGAAGATATGGACTGAACAGACTGCTTTTTTCTGCTCGGGTGTCTTTCAAGTATGGTTCTTAATATAGTGTTAGGGCATGTGAAAATAAACTATGAATGCCTCAACCATGAGGAGAACACTGGTGCTAACCCATAAATGCATGAGTAGTACATCTCTCAGGTTTTGAACACAAATGAGATATAGATACTCAATAGAGAAGAACAACATCTCAGCTGTTTGGTTTGGCAAAGTATGTTCTGTCTTGGAAGAATTTAATTGCTTATTTGCATTTGCAAACTTCATTCCTTATGTGAGTATATGAGCCATAAACTACTCATTCCAGCTCTTGCCGAGAATGTGTAGGCTTAGTCATTAGTGATTGAAAATAGATCCGTTTCCCATTCGAGAGGGTGAGGAAGGGCATGTCCAAGCATTGCTCAGGTTCTGTGTGCACCTTTAACCTGACTAATGTTCTAAACCAGCTAGGCTTAAGTGATGGGAGAGGTGTGTTGGGTGTTGTTAGCTGTGTTTTTTGTTTTCCTTTTTTTCTGACAAGAGTGGGGGAGACTTTCTGCTGTGGTAGGTTTTTTCCTTGCTTGCTTTCTAGTTAGACTGATTGCAGTTTTTATCCAAAGAACTTCATGGTTTTCCACATTGATACTTCACCTTTGTAATAGTTTCATACCACGTCTTTCCAGGAATCTTCTGATGAAAATTTTTTCTCTACTTCAGAATTCATCTAAGGCACTGGGCTTAGCATTCGTTTGTAGCAAAATTAAATGGTTTTATTGATGCAATAAAACTTTGTCAGTTCTGCTTTTTCCTGTTGTGCTTCTTAAGCTTCTATCTCTAAGGTTTGGTTCAAAGCAGTGTTAAATAGGTGCAGGGATATATTGCAAATGTTTTGTTTTTATATAAATGTTTCTGTTCAAAGGAAAACGTTTGTACTTTGTTTCTTAAAGCTAGGTGTCTTATACAACAGTTGTGTAGTTATAGTGTAAAACTGTGAGTCTTCAGTTCTGTTTAAAACTTGGTAGAACTACAGAGGTGAGCCTAAAAAGGTTCAGTGGAAAGTATCCTTCCAAGTGTCTGATGACAAAATGATATCCTCATGACGTTTTAAGCATGTAACTGCTAGTTTGGCTCTTTTCCAATCAGAAGTGTTAAGCAAGTTAATTTTAATGCAGCTGTGCATGTAAACACATATTCATTAATAGATACAAGTATCATTATTTTTTCTTAGTAAAGAGTAGTGTTATATTTGGAGTAGATGTGTGAGGGGTTAATTTGCTACAAGGTTGTCACTAGGTCTCCACTTCTTATTTTACTCATCTCTGGGACGATTTGTATTTTTAACTTGTGCACCTTGAACTTCAAACATGATTTTTGCATTCTTGAGGGTAGATAGTGCTGGGGACTCTCATGACAACATGCAGAGGAAATGCTTGAATTTCTTAAGTGTAGTGATTCAGCATGGAAGTGTAGAATAAAAAAACATAGAGCAGCTTTTAACAAACATTCTGTAAACTGAAAAGCTTTTCTTCTAGCGATTAAACTGAAGTAAGTAGGAACTTCAGAAGTATTACCTGTGTTATCTCTTCCTGTTACATCTAGATCTTGTACAGGACTAGATGTTGGATCTTAGATTTCTGGAGTCAAGGATAAGTTGTAAGTAGTATTGGAGAAGTGTGTGTGACATTATAAATATTAAAGAAAGCTTATTTATATTGAAACATGATAGAACTGCTCTCAGATCATGGTAGCGGGTAAGTTAGGAACTTTGTCCTACTTCCTACTGGTGAACTCACAAGCCATTGCACTGCTCCTTCTTGTTAAAGGCAAGTAGAAACAAATACTACAAATTAACATAAAGAGTTTTCCATACTGGTAGGTATATATTTTAAATTGTATGTCTTCTGTGAAATTACATTAAAAACAAAAACTCACCAAAAAGTCCTCCCCAAGAACTGAGCAAAGCCAAGGGGCCAATACAATTAACAAAACCAAACCACAACCCCTCTGGTTTTCCTTTACAACCAAAAGCAAACTTTGCGCAGTTGGGGTTTCCACATTTTATGCTAATCCTTTCTGCTCAGCTAGCATTTTTTTAAACCTCTTTAGTCATGTTTTCTACATGTAGCTTCTCCCAGTGGTGCGTAATGTTAGACTTGGAGCTAGTTGGTCTGAACAGCCCTGTAGTTTTTCAAAAGATCTTGTAGACTTGTGTAGTGACCCTGAATGGCATCACCTGCATTCAGCAAGAATGTGTAAAAAATGTGTATTGAACAAACGTTTCAAGATGATAAATCAAGAGTCTCATGGTAGAACAGATGGAAAGAGACACCAAAATCTACGCTGACTTTTTTAAAAGTTAAAATGAAATAATAAAAGGTCAGAAAATGTCAAAGCTGTTTGCCTGTACAGCTTTGAATTTAATCCCCAAGTACATATTAGGTTTCTTTATTTTCTTTTTTTCCTATCTTCCTTTTTTCTTATCTTTATACAAAGCAGGTTTGTATATCTAGTTTCCTCACAGGACACTGCCTCTGTTAGTTCTTGAGACTTGCTTTAGTGTTGAATTTGAATTATATAGGGAGGACCTATCGAGTTTTCATAGTGTCTGCTATGAAAGAAGATGATGTTTGCTAAAGAAAGAAGGTTATCTGTCAGTGTTCAGTATGCTACCTTAAAGAATTGCACTTGAATGCTGCTTTTGCCAAGTAGTTGCAAGTGGTAATTAAGATGCAATGCTGACGTTGACCATCTTAATGGTAATTCAGATAGTTACATTTCAGTTAAGACTACTCACTGTTCCTTATTTGGTGCTTAACTATGGTCTGAGTTATATCAGAACTGCTTTTGCATCTGAACTCAGTGGAAGCTGTGTTATAAATATGAAGTTTTATATGCTGATGTGTATCCTAGAAAAAATGAGCTTTATAAATTGTCATCTGAAATTAATGAGCGGTTTTGACCTTGTGTGTCAGGATTCAGTCTGTCTTGTTTAGTGTGGTTCACTTGCTTTGTACTTCAAGTATGAGAGCTGCAAGGAAATGCTTAAAAAATTAGGCAGTGTATTGAAATAAAGCTGCATATTAAACCACAGGAGAAACTTACTGAGTTCTTGCTGAAATACCTTAAAGGTAGTATAATCTACTGATCCTTAGAACTGGAAAAACACTTGTGGAGGAATGAGGAGAGAATGAGCAAACCCCTGGTTTTTCTAAGACTATGGTAAAGGACTGAATTAGAGTTGCCCTTAATGTCCATAGTTTTGATAATGAAATGCTTGTAAGCTTGAATGTTAGTGTTAAAGGATCTCTTTTATGTAGCTTCATTTGTTTTAAAGCAAGCTATAAATTGGAGCCTCAGGTACAGAAGTCATTTGGTAACCTGTGGTTCCTGGGTGAATTAAACTCTTGTTTCAGCCCTTATTACTTGAGCTACAACAGTAGTAGGTTGCTCTAGGTTGCTGTTCCCTGTAGATGAACATTGGAATCTTTGCTGCTAAGTGTTGAAAGCTTAATGGCAGCAGTGTTGTAACTTGAGGTGTGCTGAAGTGCCTATGTGCTGCTGTGCCTGTAGTATTCCTGCCATTGCTTTCTGTAGGGTTTTTTCTGTGGGGGGGAGAGGGGGTGTTTGTTTTGTGTTTGTTGGACACAATTCTTGGTTTTTTCCCTCTAGTAACAAGCTTCTTGGCCACCAAGTTGTGACTTTCCTGTCAAGATTGTGATTCTCCTCTTGCACTGACTTCATGTCAATTTTTTTTTCTCCCTCACTTGCCTGCCAAACCCTATTTTCTCTGCAGCCCATTCATTTGAGCTCTTTAGTGCTCTGCATTCAAATTGGCTAGGAGCTTCCTTGGCTCGGGAGGAAGACTTCTCAGATTGTAGGCACACCATGAAACAGTCCAAATCTGAAATCGTTCACATTGTAGAGCTTAAGGAGCACAAGTGGATTTTGGGGGCTAATGTGTGGATAAATATTTTAGTCCCTTGAGTACATACAGACTGGTTTTTATGATGTTGCTTTGTAAATTTGAACCAAACCTTTTGTCTGGGGACCTGAAATAACAAAAACATGAGTCCTTAAAAAGAAGTTCTTCTCTTAAATATTCTCAACCTCCTGCCTCTGTAAATCATATTGTAACTAATCTAGAAAGAGCAACATGAATTAAGATGGGCTTGATGCTTATGAGAAAAAAAGCTACTTTTGTTTTGTCCCCTGAAAGAGTTGTGATGAGGTTAACCTCAACCCAACCTATTTGGCAGAAGTTAATTTGACAGAAGTTTATAAAATTGAGAAGATTATGGTGAGAAGTGGTAGACAACTTTGCTAGGTAGTCCTTCAAGCTTCTTCTTAATTATCTATTCAATGAGATGAAGGGGAAGATCAGGTGTCTTTTTCTGCCATGCGTAAACAGAAACGATTTGGGATATCCAACTTCTTTTGCAACCTGGCTATTTGGATTTGGGGGTGAAAAAAGTAATCTGTTTGTTCAGGAACACTCCCCCAACCACCCAGATTTTTGCTAATAACTGTGTGTTGTGATCCTGTCTTGAGGCAGCTTGTTTGAACAGTTAGGACATAAGCTACTTTTGTTGTTGTGAGTCAAGTTCATTAACTTGGGGAGGGTCAGAGGGAAGAAAGGAGTCTTAAGTTACTGTTGACATAACTAGGATGGGTTCTTATTTGACCTAAAGTCTGTCTTGATGCAGCAGCACAAGCCAGCGAGGAGACTGTCACATTTCGCCGTGAACGCAGCACATTTAGGCGTCAGGCAGTACGACGCCGGCACAATGCAGGGAGTAACCCTACCCCTCCTACATTGCTCATCGGATCACCCCTCAGGTAGGGTATCTAAATGTTCCACCATATTTAGCATGCATGCAGCAGACCACTTCCCCACACCCACCAGTGTTGCCAGAAAAGCACTTTTTACTTCCTTCCCCACCATAACTTCCTTGAGCTGTCACTGCATGTCACTGTGGGCTTGTTGAATTGTGCATGTATATGTGGCACTATTTTAAAAATGGTCAGGGTAGTCAGTCTCTAACATGTTATAGCTGTTTTCAGATGGATATAAAAATTAACTAATGCTAGCAAACTTAGTCTCAGTGGTTTTTATCAAAAATTTTACCAACTTTTACTTTCAATCAACAAGAGAAACCCAAGAAAATGGTATCAGCACTCCCCATTTTGGTTTTTATCTCTTGAAGAATGTAAGCATTAGGGACTAGTACTGTGATCACTTTAACATTTGTAGATTGTGAGAGATAAGCAAAATGACAGAACATTTTAAAGAGCTAAATACATACTCCAAAAGAGACTCCGAATCTAAAATACATGTAAACCTTTATGAAGATCTTGAACCTTTTTACAGCAAAAGAGAAATAATGATGTGAATAGAATGCCCAGTATTGCTTAGTATTAAATCTAATTGTGTGGCACTTTGCACGCCTTGGCAATGTTTAAAATGTACTGTGTACATGTATCTCAGGAGTCCCCCAACCTTTACTGTTCCCTTGGTTTACAATGCTGAGCCTAGTGGTTTGTTACATACAGCAGCTCTGTGTTATCAGTCAGCCTGAACAGTAGGAACAGCAGCCACAACAAGTTTTTAAACTTGTGTTTTAAGTCTTGGTTGCTTATGGAATTGGGAATCTGGTGAGGACAACATGGCCTGTAGAGGAAGTAACAGTCCTCTCTAAGTATTGAAGTATTTCTTCCTTCCATTAAATGACAAATATGTAGGAGTAATTGCATATGTTATATATTCTTAATGATCTTCCTTTGTATGCTGAACTGCTTTTGTGTTTTGGGACTATTTATGTAACTTTTTGAACTAGGAAAAGCTGTAGAAATGGAACAAATAAAAAGAAAATAACTTACAATAGAGGATGGCAGAGGAATTGTGCCATCTTTGTCACACCACTAAAATATTTGAGGACTACCTTTGCAAATTTTCCTCAGGCAGGGGGAGTGCAAGAATGGTACCTCAAAATCTAACAGATAAAGGATTTCTGTCATATTGAGGACTGAAACTAGTTAGGTGTGGTTTTAGTGGCTAGTACAGTATAAAGTAGTAGTCTCGTAATTTTAGCTTTTCCTTTGTTAAGCTTTTGGTGTTGCTGAATGTAGGGTGTTCAACTTGAGGCTAGTAATTTACTTCATAGTGAAGGATGATAAAACTTAGTGTTCTTTCAGATCACTTTTGCTTTATCTGCTTGCTTTCACTTGCCTCTGAGTTGGTTTTCCTTTTTTTTTTAAATAAAGGAGGGTAGTGCAGCTTTGTGTATTGCAGCATAAGAGGCTCTTCAGACTAATGAAAGCTCCTTAACTGTGTACTAGTTAGAAAAGTGTTTTCTTTCTTGTAGGTATAACGTAAGGAGAAAAAAGGACTCTGTTTTAAACTGTGGTTGACAGCTGCCTCATTTCCACATGCTAGTGCACTCACTAAGGTTCCCATGGCTTAAGCTTGACTTGAGTGAGAGACTATGAAGTAACTTTATGAACTTTGTGAATCATGAATTTCACTTTGTGAAGCTGGGAGTAACTCTTTAATCAGACAAGATGTTCAAGGGTGAAAAAGCAGATTAAACATTCTAGCCTTGTATTTCCTCTAAGCATCTTTGTTATCTAAATTTGTTCTAGTCTAAATTAAAAACCACCCAACACTGCTCACTGTACTTTCTCTAACATAATGATAAACATTATCCAAAATACTTTATAATATAAACATATTCAGAATTTAATATTTGGAGAGGGTAGTTTACTCAAAGTACTTTTCATGATGCTAAATGACTGTCTCTTGGAGTGGAGTTAAATTGCCGTAGTCCAACTAAACACCCAAGTGCTTTCATATTTGTTTGACACAAATTCGATTTGAGCTATCAACTGTGGAATGTATCAAAAAAATATATGTATTAGTGTTCTAATTTCTAGGTGAACAGTCTAAAAGTACCCTTTCCTTTACATGAGTAGCTTAATTTTAGTGTAAATTCTGTGTTACGGGCAAAAGGAAACCCTTAAGAAAGATTTAAAAGAAATCATGCCTAAGGAGCAAATGTGAAGAAATATAGAAACATTTTTAGCCGGTTACCACTAAGAAGTTTTGAAAATATCACTGCAATTGTACTGACATCAGGCCTGTATGCTGTTATTGAGCTGCCCCAGTCTAGTTTCTGATATTGCTAATCCATGACTTCAGATATTAAACTTGTAAGAGTATTAGATTTACTAATCTTTAGTTGCCCTGATATGTGTTTCTTATTCTTGCCAGGAAAACTTTAATCTCTAATCTTCTAACTGTTATAAAATTGGATGTTGAGGGTATGTTCCCTAGGACCTGTTGAGTTAAACCTGATTTGTTGTTTAATTTCCTATTCATGATTGCAATTACTTTTCACTTCCTCTGTGAAATACTTAGTAAAAGAGACTATGGCATTATATATGTCTTTGGCAATGGTAGACAAGTCAAACCTGGTCTAGTAAATTCTGCTGGTTTCATGCTAAATTAGACACAAGATTATTTTTACTGGTAACATAAAAAAAAAGCCCGAAATGCACCATAAAACACCATCCACCCCTACTTTTGTCGTGTCTAAATGTCAATACTGTTTTAGGCACTTCAAAAATAAGTGTTCATTGGTATCTCATGTAGTCAATGGTGTATGCATGTGTGTAAGTGACTGTATGAAGCAGAATTTTATTCTTAAAATAATCAGGCAGAGAATAAACCTGTTTTTTGCATATCTGTACAATTGGTTGACATTGATATTTTGGTGGGATTTTTAAATGGTGACAGATGTGGGTAACTATTCAAAGGACAGCTGTGTATGTACCTTTTGAGATGTACCTGCCGTTTATGGGAAAGCAGTATTGTTTAGCATTAGTTTGGTGTTGCTTAAGGAAGGCAGTGAAGGTTAACACATCTCTGAACTTCCCTAGGGCTTTTGTTGCTGCATAGCTCACTGAAAGCCTTGTGTACTGCCGCAAAACACTGAATTTAAATTTCAGATTAAAATGTTAGAACACGATAAATAATAAATTGCAGTTCTTTTCTTCCTGAGCTGTGTGCATGTCTGCATTATTTTGCATGAGCTTTTCTTAACACCTATTCTTATATCCATATTTTGTTTTCCAGTGATGCTCTAACAAAAGAAGTGAAAAGTAGATGATGTAGAAAATACTGTTAAAAGCAAGTACATCAGATATAACCCTCCAACTCTTAGTAATATCTTGGTTTTTTAGTTGCCTCATTTGCCAACTTTAGCATCATTTTATAAACAGTGAAGTGTTCAGAGCAACAGGTGATACATTTTGTTTTTCAAAGAAGTGTTTAAACTATTTTCCAGTCTTTAAAATACAAAATCTTTTCTCTAAGATAATGTCTCAGCTAATGACTAATAATGTAACTTCTTTAAATTCACAAAATGAAGGATAATAAAACTGCTGCTCTTGCAGAGATGGTATGATGTCAACTGTAAACATCATGTACTCTGACACTTTGTCATACCTTATATTAAACAAGCTATTTTAAAAAATCTAACTTTGGTAAATAACTTTATAGAGTAATTTTGCAGTTCAAGTCTGTGAAGAGGAGAATTAACATTTTCAAGCATTGTCTGCTCATGGCTATA
Source organism: Dicaeum eximium (assembly GCA_013396995.1). NCBI lineage: Eukaryota > Metazoa > Chordata > Aves > Passeriformes > Dicaeidae > Dicaeum > Dicaeum eximium. The sequence goes on along the minus strand of VWZP01007715.1, from coordinate 382,889 downwards.
AATGTACAAATTGCTCTGAAAGCCAGGTTGACTTTTAAAACCTGTGTTTTGGTGAGTAATAAACCTTTTGCTGTAACTTCAAAAAAACTTCAGAATTAACTGTTGCCAATTAACAGCTTTCTATAGAGAGTCTTAATATGTTCAAAATAATTCTGAATCCAAATATATTACTTCAGTTATCCATAAGGTCTGTGGTATCATACGGCTATTAACAAAGCTTAAAGACATTTCCTAGTTAGTGTGGATTAATAATTAGAAAAGTGATGTCTCGGTGACTAATAAAAATGGCCTAAACAGCTGATCAGGTCATACTTGAATTAGCAGAAAGGACCCCAATGATAGTGAGAATACTGGAATAGTCAGTAGTAAATACAGGTGATAGCTCAGGTTAGTCTGTAGTGAAGCTAACCAGCTGTAATTAGCTTTTGCACCCACAAAGTAAGACTCAGAAGAATATACCTGTTGGGTGACTTGGGGAGATCTTAGAAAGCAATACTACTTCTGAGAAGTTGGCAGGAACAGTACCTGTAGATTACTGATGTAACTAGGCCTAAAGGGTTACTTTAAGCCTAACTGTTAGCTGCTTAATGCTACTATTGAAAAAAGAGTTTTCCGCTTTAAACTGAAAAATCTTCTTTTGCTTCACTTCTGGCTCTTTTTCACTTCTTCCTGGTAACGTGTCCCCAATGCGTGTTTTCTCGTAGCCTTCAAGATGGTCAGCAAGGCCAGCAGTGCTCCTCCCAGGTCAGAGTGCAGTCCTGCCCCCCTTCCCAGGCAGCTGTGCCCGGCGCTAGCGCCTCCTTGCTGGTGAGAAATGGGAGTGTCCACTTAGAAGCATCACATGCCACTGCATCTGCTGTAGGCGGTAGCAGTTTGCACGATGAACTTGGTATGCAGGCCTTATGTAACCTTGGTGACATGGAAGTTTTAATACGGCAGATTTATTGGTAATAATGCAGTGAAAATCAGCTAACCTGAGCCTTGTTTCTGAATTTTATAGGTGTTTCTAGGAAGGCTATTTTGCTCATCAGTTTGTTGCCTTTGTCAATCACCTTTGCAGGCAGTTTCTCTAACAAATGCTTGATGGGAAATAAGGAGGCGTAGATACAAGTAATGATGGTGTGAGGGCTTTCTTGGTTTGAATAATGTAGCACGTAATTAATCTTTCCTGTGGTCCCACAGGCAGTTGAGCAGAGATGGAGACTTGGGGGATCTTCTGGTTCCTGAAAAAAACCAACTTGTTAATGGCTTCTAAGAATTCTTGATCTTATCTTTTTTAAATGAGTTGTTTAGCAGCTGTTTAAAAAAGAAATACTTATGTAAATGAATGCTTTGCTTTGAATGTACACCTTAATTTAGGAGCTTGGTATTGGAAGTAAATCTGGACTCTTTAGTTTATCAAGTGCAATTTTACAGAGCTTTATAGTGTCCTCTAAGTTTTTCATGGTCCATTTTATGTGATGTTCTTGATTATTAACTTCTTAATTAACTTCTATGCAGCTAATAAAATAGCTAGGAAGAAGTTAAGATGGTCTTAATAAATGATGGATCTGCTACATCGTGCAGGGGCAGGTTTGGAAAAATTCCCGGCAGGGATCTTTACAGCTATCTATACATTGCCTCAATTACTTATGACTTCATCATTAATATGGAACTCTTCCTTGAGCTATTAAAATGAGCATCTTGAGCACTGACAATTATTAGTGATGGAATTTTGAGCAGCTGTCAGCTGTAATAACCTAAAAGAACAAGTTTGATCAGAGCACTGACAAAACATTTGTTTCAGACCTTTGTGTAATTCAGGACTAAAAGATAAGTGAGTTGTCATTCTCTGCCCCACTAGAGGGGAAGACTCCATGAGTTGCCAGTCTGTGGTAATCCTTTAAATGTGAGTGTGACTGAGTCTTCATTCTTGTGCATCATCTAGTGCAGTATAAGGAAAAATGGAATATAAGCAAAACTGAAAATCACCTTGACCTACTCGGGGATGTTTTATAAAACTTAACTACAGATGTCATAAATACACATGATCTAGTTATCTAATAATTTTTGTTGTATATTCTGTTGCTTTACTGTTTTCTAGATAGAAGTGTTATTTCAATCTCAGTGCTTGTACGTGTCTCTCAACTATGAAAGCTTGTTTCACTAAACCCATTTTCTTTATATAATTTGGACTCTTATTTGAAAAAATATATTTGAAGTATAACTCTGAAATTGTTTTACTATTATCTCTGTCCAAGTTTAATGTTGAGCTATATTCTTGAGCCCACCATTATTTATTTGAAGGATTTGGTTCGTCTTAGCCAAAATAATACAGTTGAGTTCTGTAGAATTTGTCATTTAATATGCAGTCTAAGTCTACGTTATTTAAGAGCTTGTATTATTTACTCTAGCAGAAGTCAAAGTAGATAATATATAAAATTCAACATGGCATTCAGACTCTCTAAAAAGGCATATTTATTGTATTTTTTGTGCATCGGAGTCTTCAGAACTTCATTAGACTCAATTCTTTTGAAGCTTTATCCATCCTGTGCTTACAGTTATGTGGAATATTAGCTTGTCTTTGGGAGGCACAAAACTTCTGGGATCTCCTAGATAGAAATCTCATGTATAAGAGGGATTTGTTTCCTGTTTAGGGACTGTGAGCATCTAGTTTAGAATCCTTTGAGAGAAAGGAGCAGGATTATAGGCAGCATCTTTGTGTGTTATTTTAGGAAAATCAAATTTTCCAGTTTGTGTAGCAGGTTTTGTGGAACAGGTGCTATCTTTTGTTAAGAGTAAAATAGTTTGCCAAATGGTGCAACTTTTCATGTGATTGCTTTATCAGGCCTGATAAGAAAGTATCTTTGTTTATAAGGGGTACATGATTAGTTTGTTTGGGGGTTTTTTCTTGGATTTTTTTGCGTTTTTTAACCCTCAGTCAGGGATGACATAACACTATTTTTCTCTTTCCATTGAGTCTGAGGCTCTTGGTTTTGCTATGTTATCCCAAAGTATCTTACAGTGAAACATGACCCTGTTACTTTAGATTGTCTATGGTTTGGGTTGGGAGAAGGTTGTAGTATTTTTCCTTGATCAGCATCAGAATAAAAATTAAAGTGATGAAGGAGATATGACCAATTCTTTGTTGCTGTGGAAATCATTGTGACTGCCCAGGGCAAAAAAAAACCTGAAAATAGTGGCTGGGGAACAATATGGAAACAAAATCTGGTTTATGGCAATTGTCAATATCAGTGACAAACATAGGTGAGGTTATATATCTCTGTACTGTGCACAGAAGAGTTCCTTTCCTTAATTCAAATCCTCTTGGAAGGGCAAGCAGGGCACATATTCATTTACTGTAAAAGCCCTCACACGCAGAGCTTGTTTTCTTTTACCAGTGCACTATCTACTTGCACATTTTTTTCTATTCATGTTGTTGTCAATCTGCAGCACTTAACAAGACACACAATTTTTGGTTTTCTTTGCTTTCAAATTTCTTGCCTATTAATTTGATTTTGGTGGCTTATTTTGCCTAGGATGAGCCTCACTGGATTATACCTGTCCCACACCTGATCTGATGACGATACAGTTAGCTTTAACTGGGCATTACAAGAGATGCTTTGAGGCATTATCTTCAATCTTCCAGGTTCCAAGTAGGAAGATTTTTATCAGTTAGACTGTTGGAAGGTTGAGGAGGGAGGAACTTGAGCAGATGGAAAAGGAGCTTGATGTGGAGTGGTAAACATGAAGTAAATCACAGAAGGAATACAGGACGAAAAGGAGAGGTGGCAAACTAAATGCCATGATTATAGGCAGGATTGATATAATACAAATCTCAAAAGCAACAAAATGTGCTATGATTTAAATGAATGCCAGTTTTCAGATCAGTGTGGCAGTACTGGTTCTTTTGATTCACACTAATAGCTGATTCCTTAGACGGGTAGGTTTTAGACAGGGATTTTTCAGACCTTGCAGTGAAGATTGATTCAATTCAAATTAGAATTTGTCAAGTAGTTAGGAATCAAAGTACTGACTTAGTAGAATAGATGCTCAGTGTCTGAAGCTTGGGGTGAAATAACAGACAGTCTTGTCCTTGGCTAGATGATTTTTTAAAAATTGCTTTTGTGCTTAAAGAGAACTGCTCATGTTTACAAGACAATTACAGTGGTGTGGTGCACCTCTGGTTGTATTGTTTATGTAACAAGCAATAATAAAATTTCAATATTTTAATTTATGAAGGCAGTTGAATGGTTTTGAATATCAACACTTTTATGTAAAGATAGATGTATACACTGTTTACTTATTAGATTAAAATAAATTTAGAAGCAGGTACTCGGTACATTTTGGTAATTAAATAGATGTGATTTATTTGGGGTGGATGTGAGACTGTGTTCAAAGGTCCATGTAGAAAATAAATACTCACTTCCCATTATTCCTATGGAAAATATCCATGTTGTAGGCTAGAATTTGGTATAATAGTAAGTTACTCTTTTGACAAACTTCATATAGGAACAAAAAATAAACTACCTTGAAGTGTTCTAACTGAAAACATGTACGTGTTCATACCATAGCTAATGATAAAATTTTGACCTTTGGAAATAAAGTTCCTAGCAGTCTACCAAGTAGTCAAATTCTGATGACTTCACTGTTGCTAACTAGGATTTAAAAAATACTGAGTGAAGCAGTAGACAAATCTATCTTGATCTAATGATGAGATAATTTCAACATGTCAGTAAGCCTCTGCATGTGAACTAGTCTGAGTGGTTTGAAAAAAAGTAATATTTATTAGATGTAAAACTGGGAAGCAAACTGGAAATAACTTAGCTGAGGAAACCATCAGAGCACCATTTTAGTTAGATCCTGAGCCACTTAAATTGTCCAGGTTTTGTCTGTGTAAGCTCATCACCCTCTTGCAGCTGCCTGTTGATGCCCTTAACTGTGGGAATATGAGTTTGTACAGTGTGAACTGTTACGTGGTTGTGTCTGGGTGTGGTGATGTGATATTTTGGTCTTTTGGAACCAGAAAACTTGCTTCAAAGAACACACATTTGTCTTCTCTCTGTGTCAGAATGAAGATGTATTTTGGATTTGTGTGCTTGAGTATCACAGTGTCTTAGTTTGTTATTGTGAGCTGGTCCGAATAGAATATTTTTGCGTGACTTTAATTTGCTAAGAACTTAGAAGTCTCCTTTTTTTGTCTGTGTACAGAGAAGTTACAAACATTGATGCTGAGTAGGCAAACATGCTATTGATCATATTTCTTAATTTGCAACATAATCTTTGGAGTCTCCCATTTGTTCACAACTTGACAAAACTACAGGCTTTAGAGAGAAAATACATTCATAAACTTATTCCATGTGGTGCTGTTCCAAGTATCCCACAGAGAATGCTGTGGGAGGCAGGAATGAGAGAGAGTCACTAGAGTAAAAAAAAATGCTAGGTATATCCATACATATTGAATCTGGAGTATTGAAATTCTTCCTGAAAGTTCTTGTACTGTGAGGAAGCTGTTCCTGTCTAACAGAGTTAAAAAATTTCGAACTCAGACACATGATCTTCAGTCACACTTTGGAGTTTGTGTCACCAACAGCAATGTCAAGTCCTGTCAAGTTTTCTACCAAGATGAGTTGAGGGTTTTCTGAAAAATTTTTTTATTTAAACCAACCAACCAAAAAACCCCAACAGAACGACAACAAGAAAACCAAACCAAATCAAAAACAGCAAAAGAAGAACAAAGGGGGCAGAAAAATATGGTTTTAATTAGAAGCTGTGCTGTGCTTGCTAGGGAGCTGACTTTCAATAGAAAGCCTATTTAAATAGGTGGGTGAATTGCTAACATTGACATGTCCTGAGTCAGTTTTGTAGTTTGTGTATGAACAATGGAAATTAAGTGTTCTGTTTGTTTGGTACCTCTATTAAACAAGTTTGTTATATCCCACTGCAGCAATGCTGTACTTAGAGCAGTAATTTAAGTGCAGTAAATTTTCATAGATTCAAAGTTGGGTGACAGGGAACTGTAGATATGAGTGTAATAGTTCAGTAAACTTGTTCTGAAATAAATATCTGATGTGTGTTCTCAGCCCAAGGGAAGGGGAAGTTATATGTCCAAGTAGTATATTCTAACTTCGGTGACTAGAACTTCATTAAGTTAAAAATTAGAAACTTTAATTTCTAGGATCTCTATTCAGTAATGCCAAAACCATGAAGAATTTAACCCAAACTTCCTTTTTGTTTAAGGGCTGGTTGCCCAGGAGGTTTTTCCATAATAATGCACATTTTTGTCCTGAATAGAACCTGAAGGGTATTTGTAGTGTCCAGCATCTCCCAGTATTTCCATGTTTGCTCTTGAAACATTTAATTGACACAGTTAAGAAATAAACCTTTGTAACCAAGGGTTTTTATTAGTTGTGGGAAGAGTGCTCGTGTTATCTATTAGTTTAAATTTTAAGCTTCAATATTAACTGTGTAGTACACACTGCATTGAAAAACCAAAAGATATCAGCTAACGCACTTCATTAAAATCTTAGCCAATGAGGAAGAAACCCTAACAAGTGAGCTTTGTACCTGTGCCTAGGGCAGATGGAATGGAATATTGAGGGAGAGCTGCTGCGTTACTGAGCTCTGGCCACGCTGTTGATGCCTCCTGAGTGGTGTAGGAGGCTGTCTTGGCACAGTGTGGTGGCTCTGAGCTCAGCTGTGGTACTTACCTGGCTGGTCTGAAGTGCTTCCTCTGAGGGTAGAAAGCTTTATGAAGATATTTTCAATATACCAGGTTTTATTCTTTGTTTCACTGGTTTTAAGCATCTCGTTTGAAGGATTTAACCTGCTAAGATTCAAATGCGTCTCAATCAAACTTAGTCTGTGGGTCTGAAGAGAAGCTGGAGCAAGATTATATTGTGTTAAAAAAATATTCAAAAAAGAAAGATTGGAAGCTCTCAACTTGTTAGGTATTTCTGGGGGGACTGCTTGTTATCTTGTATCAGCAGAAGGAAAAGCTGCAAGACACAGCTGAGAGGTGTATACAGTTTTTCTTCACATGCTCCAAAGTGGGATTTTTTTCTTTTGTTTATATAAGCTGATCTTGGAATATTGCATGTTCTGCATCATGACTTAAGAAGGATTTTAAGCTATAAGAGATGGAGAAGTTGGCAGGTCATTTCATCTGAGATCAGTCTCAAAATCGGGTTCCCTGCATTCAGAGCTGAAATAATTGAACCTGGCCTTCAGGGAAGATTAGAATGCTTATCTCTCTGATCAGGCCAATGTTGGGAGGAGAGTACTGTGAAAACATACTTGAGCAAGGTAACTTATCATTTGGGATATAATCTTTGGCTAGTTTTTAAAATTATGTATTTTAGAAGTAAGTACAAATGGTTTATCTAAGAAGTTAGTTTGCAGTCCTTTCTTCTTAAAATGAAGCATTTGTTTGTAGCTTGTAGAATAAATCTCTGCTTCACATTCCTTTTTTGAGTTTCCTGAGTTAACTTATGAAACATCTCTGACCACTTCTTTCAATCTTTATGTTTCTTTTCAAATAGACATGAGCTTCTCAAAAGAATTTTATTCAGGCTATTTGGGTTATCTCTGCTGTAGCCAAATGTTCTTAAATGCTGATAGTGAATGATTTACTGATGGTTCTTTTGGGGGTGGGGAAGAACTGAAGAAGCTGGTCACTGCAAATTTTTCATGTGGTTATTCTCTAAGGGGATTAAAAGGTTTATACTGTCCTTCTGTTGTGTTAATGGTGGCATCTTGTAAATACAAACTCTTCAGCACTGCAGTTACAGTATATATGTTACATAAAATGGTATGAAAGACAACTGCATAGCTAATGTCTGCACTGGTGACGCATTCATATGTAATCACATTGTATATTTTTACACTGATGTATATTCAGATGTCTGACTTGATCTCTAGAGTAAGTTAATGAATAGAAGCTGCTGCCAATGGGATGAAACATGAGGAAATTTTGACCTGCTTTTGACCTTTTCTTTAATAGGTAAGTTCAGTTCTACGCTCTACGAGACAGGGGGCTGCGACATGTCACTTGTGAACTTTGAGCCAGCTGCAAGAAGAGCATCCAACATCTGGTGTGTGTGAAGGCCAGTCAAGAGTGATGATTCTTGTCTTACTGCAATCCAATATTTTATTCTATTTTAAAGGCTTATTTAGTATGGACTGCCAAAAAAATCCATACAATAGATTAACCACATGCTTTTACTTTTGTGACCCAAGTGATTTTTACTAGAAGATGACAATAAATTAAATATCTCAGAAAATGAATACTACTATTAGCTTAAGCAATACTTCCAAACTGGGAACTTGACAAGTGCGTTTTTTGTTGGCTTATAGAAGGTCTTTGTTAAAGATTTTAACCTGTTTTTGAGAAAATGGGTGGCTGTTGACCATAATGGCTATTGAACTTCCAGTTGTGAAGTCATTGTAAACTGATAAATTTATTCTCAAGTTCATAGATGGCATCAAACAGTAAATGGAAGTGTTAACATGCCTGAGATTAAAATTTGACTTGCAGCTGAAATAGCCAGCTACATACTGGAGAGTTCATCTGCTGTTGGAAAGATGCCCTTTCTTTCTCTGAAGGAATAGGAGGCAGAAGAAAGAATAGCAACCCAAAACCTCCTGTGGCTTCCAACCTGCCCCCAATCTACTTCACTGTGTAGAATTGCTCTGAAGCTATTGTGTCATGCTGAATGCTATAATTCCTACCACATGTAGGTGGAATAGCTCTTGGAATTATGGAGTAATGAATATAAAACATTCTATCCTCAAACTTTATTGTGAGAGTATGCGAGTGCCTTCTGTAGAATTGAACTTTGACAAAAAGTTCTGCATTCCTTCCACAAAGCTGCCAATCTCTGCCTCTAAAGCTTGCATGTTCCAGATGCAATGGCTTTGCTGATGGCTGCTGTTGTGAAGTTGTATGTGCTAATGGAAGGAACAAACTGGCCACTTCAGATAATCAGATCTCGGCTGTAGAGAATAGACTTGAGTTTCAGTGAAGTAAAATCGATAACAAAGAATGTTTTTATCTTAAGGCAAGGAACTGAAGGAAAGTTGCATAAATTTGATACAAGTCTTACAACCATGTCATTTACATGGAAAACAAACATCCAAAAGCTATCCAAAATTGGGGAAAAAAGCAATGGTTGGATATGGACTCTCATACAGTAAGAGAAATTTCTCTTCATCTCTAATGAATGGAAATTGCAAAGTAATTTTGCTCTTCTAGCCAGAGGTTGAACTTTATTTAAAGTTAAATTTTTCAAAAGCAATTTAAGTAGCTCATTTTTCTTGTGCTAAGTATGTACTATTTTTGGCAGTTTTGGGATCTTAATAAAAACAGTATAGAATTAAGAGAAACTGCATGTGAACACCTAGCGGCCACTGTACTTCTTTAGAGATGTGATGTGTGTTTACAAATCAGTAGCTAACAGCTTATAAAGTATTTCTGTTTTTTCAACTGGAATAATGGCTATCATTGTAGTTTATTTTAGACAATTTAGGGACTGGGTGTTGAGAAAATGTTAAGGATAAGATTAAAGAGTCTTCTGGCTTACTATGGCTGTGCAATGTACCAAAATACATGAGACTAAGTGGCTACTTGCATTTATAATAAATGGCTGAAGGAAAACTTAAAGATAATTAGATAAAATTCACAAGGTATCAAAATTAATTTGGGACACTAGAAGATTAGAGTGACCTGTTGAAATAAAATAGTTTATAATTTGAAGTATTCTCCCTGTTCTTTTAGTGACACGGACTCTCACGTATCGAGTTCTACCTCAGTTCGCTTTTATCCACATGATCTAGTAAGTTTTTCTTACTTATTTTTAAAGCATGCAGAGAATCAGAAGACCATCCAACTTTATAGCACTGATTAATCATTCTGTGTGGTAGTTCTCTATTCTTATAAAAGAATTTTGTCTGGATTAATGAAGAGAAAGTATTTAGTATTGCAGTGTCTTCATATATACATACAAATGAATCTTTTTGCATAGCACTTTAAAACTTCGTTGGTTTCCTCTGATCTAAAACCTAGTGATTCAAAACACTCATAGAAATTGTTCTAAGATACATGTAAAAGTTTCCAGAGATAGTGTACAATTTGGACAGTTTTCCATCTGTGCATTACTGAGGTTAGCAGGCAGCAGAAAGACTAAATATTGTGTTCTGACCAAAAGAAACTTCACTTGAGTAATTTCCCTGAAAGGAATTTAGAAATCTGTCTTTGGAGTCTGCTGTACAAAATGTCAATTTATATGCAAGGAGTGACTGGGAAAACAAGGCAGAAGTTTACACTGTTTCATACTGCAAATAGCTTTATAATTCCTTAGTTTTATGATCTGAAAGCTTCTGTATTGTGGTCAAGTTCGGACATACCGGTACTCTTAATTCTGGAGTCATATATTATGTTCTGAAAACAGTGCAAGTGGTTGTGATTCTTAAGCTGGCATCTAATCAAGAGGGGTAAAGGAAATACAGCTTTAGAATTTGGCAGAAGAGCAAGAGACTTCCATTTGCCTGAACATGTTTTTGATCAAGAATGTGCTTTTTAAACTTGGTGTCTGCTAGACGGACTTGCTTTGCTGTTCACAGTCCCCCTTGAATCTGTAGCCTTTAGAAGAGAGGCTGCATTACCTCTTCTGTGATTTTGGTTTGCCAGTGTAGTCCTATTGGAGGGAATGATCCTTTTTCAAGGCAAATTTGTGACTGTAAAAGCTCAGCCCATGCACCTCAATGGAAATTTCCACTGAAATGTATTATTAATGCCATGAATATTATGCTGATTCTACCTTTTAAGAAACTAAGTTTTTAAGAAATTGTCAGAAAAGGACCTGTCTTCTGACACAGTTTACCTTAAATAGTATGGCTTGTATTTTTGAACTCTAAACAAGCTACAAAATCAGCAATAGTCAATTGTAAATAGTACTTGACTGTTTAGGGCAGAGCTTTTTCTTTGGTTCGTTTCTGAGTGTATTCTGGATTCAGTGAGTTTGAGTTTGACTGCTGGTGCACTTTGTAGCTTTGTCATGCAGAAAGAACCATTCAGCATGGGTTTGCATGCAGGTTAGCTGACTATAAGAAATGTGTTGTAATTTATTTAAATAAATAATCAGATTATTCTTGTAGTCTGTTGTCCATGTATCAGTTTACTTGTCTTCAAATTTGAAGTTTTCAGAGTAAATGGGATAATGTGCTTGGAAGACTCATTGATTTGAAATAAGGCATATGCTGAAATGCCAAAGAGTTGTATGCAAACTGTTATTGCTGCTAGTCATGTTCATGGGCCGTGATAAGGACAGAAAAAGTAAGTTGAAGCTTGTGATAGTGCTTAACATGTAATTCCTCAAAAGTGAAACGAAGAATTCTAGCAGTTTTCTTCAAAGCAATTTTCAGTATAATACAGTGATTCGATATGAACAAGCTTTTGTTAATATTAACTTTCTTTTAGCTTTCTCTTCCTCAGATCAGGTTGAACAGGCTGCTAACAATGGATACAGATCTGCTGGAGCAGCAAGATATTGACCTGAGCCCTGATCTTCAGGACCACATGCAGCCTCAAGAGGAAGCAGCTCAAAAAGTCAAGCAGTACTATCGCTTTTGGATCCTGCCTAAACTTTGGATTAGCATCAATTTTGATAGATTAACTCTTCTGGCTTTATTTGATAGGTGAGATCCTTGTATGTTGCCAGACCTCAGAAAGCAAAGATGAAAAAAGTTACTAAACTGTAATATAGATAAAACTATCCTTAGAGAGTTTTGCTTATTTACTGTACTCTGGAAAATGCAATAATACTGAATGTAGTTTTTCTAAAATAATGAAGGCTATTCTCCTTTTTTCTGTAGCAATCAAAAAAGAAAAAAGGAAACCAACCCTCACTTTGCCTGTGTGGGGCATTAATATATTTGAATGATCAAATAGAAAGATTCATTGCCAATCTTTAAAGCTAGAGTATAGCCTTCTCCAAAACTTAATTGAAAAGGGTCTACAACCTGGCATGCACTTAGTGTTTTGGTAAATAGAATTTGACTGCTGTTTCAAAGCATTTTTTTCAAAGAGTTGTTTAATACTGTGGCTTCTTGTCCCTGCTACATTTACCTGGAGGAATAAAATTAAGGTGATCCTCTAGTTAACAGCTTTTGGAATATGTAGAATATTTATATTTTGGGAATGAACCTCCTTGAAATAGACAGGGTAGTAGGGATTCTATCCAGAGAAGAATACTCATAATTCTGTTCCAAAGCACTAGCAATATCATAGGGAATTATCTGTATTCCACTTGGCATATTTTGCTCAAGCAAGAATATTTCTAGTTTCTTCAGTAGAAAATGATGAAAGGCAGATTATATACACAGGTAAGTTATCATGCTTGTGTTTTTCTTAGGCTTATCATCATCTTGGATGGGCTTTGAATATAGATTTATGTTACAGACTGTGCTTCTGGTGGAACACTTAAATTATTTCTAAAATTATCTCCTGAAGTTATCTTCTACTGTTTAAAGTTCTGTAAGATACTAACTGCTTTCAGCTCTCATTGAAAGCCTGGTAGCTCCTAGCTTTGCTAAAGGACAGTGTGCTAGTAGCCTCTTGAAGTTCATATCTATTCAACTACTTTGCTACCAAGTAGCATAACCCTTATTATTTTTTCACCCTAACTGCTCTTTTGCAGCTTTTTCTAGACATAGTTAGCTTTAAATTCCATTGTTTTTTTCTTTTCTTTTCTTCCTTTAAAACAGGAATCGTGAGATCCTTGAGAACGTGTTAGCTGTCATCCTAGCTATTCTAGTTGCATTTCTGGGCTCTGTACTTCTTATAGAGGGCTTTTTCAAGGATATTTGGGTCTTCCAGTTCTGCCTGGTAATAGCAAGTTGCCAGTACTCGCTGTTGAAGGTATTTTAATTTCTCTTTATTTTCTACAAACAATAGATGCAAATCCAGTTGGGTGTTGCAGGTTAGTTAGGGCTTTGAGGAAAAATGTGCATGCTTAAAATTTATACAGAAATGAGTGAAGTTGACCTCATGGAAAGTTTGATAGATGGCAAGGCAAGGTCATGTCACTGGAATGGTTCTGCATATGCTTGTTAAACAGCCCTTTATTTATTGTTCTCATGCATTTTTTTGGTTCATAAAGAGGGGCACATGCTTACTCATTGAAAACCAACTACAAACTGAACTTGAAGTTTTATTGGTTTGGGTTTTAATTTTCTTTAGTGTCTATACCTCAGAGCATTCATATGAGGCAATTATATCTAAACCTAGTTTCAATCAAGTAATTAATTTTAGTTAGACTGCGAATGGTTTATTGTAATCTAAGAATGATTATTTTTAATGATTTGACTAATAGGATGAAAATGAGATTTAAAATTGAAGTTCCTAATGCTGTTGAAAAACAGTAGAAGTCCTGAAAATAACGGGGGTTGGGGATTTTGTTGGATTTTGGTTATAGGCATATATTCTTGAAATAGATGTAATGGTTTATGACATGGTGCTATTTAAAGGCTGCAGTGTGACTTGGCAACTGTAAAATTACTTGTAGATATTGTTAAAAGAACTTCAACCAAGGTATGTGTAGGGAGGTAAACACACTTCCCTGTATATTGGGTAACTTTCCTATTTTTATTTTGGTTTCAGAGTGTTCAGCCAGATTCTTCTTCCCCTCGACACGTAAGTCATGGGCATGCACCACTGTACTAACCCTGCAAAGGCAGAACTCCCACAGGGAATTTATCATTTTGCCTTGATTTTTCTGGCATTTCTCACGTGTTCCTTCTTATAAGGCACAAAAGGCTAGTTGTCTTACTGTGTGAGAAGGGAACTGATAGTGTTTCCCCCCTGCCATACTCTTTGTATTTAGCAAATCATGTCCTCCTGTTCAGAGCCTAGCTTTTGCTAGGGAGCCATGTCATGGTAAGCTTTTTGATGAATCTTTATTATTCTAGCAATTACACTGAGAAGTGTTCTTAATGTTGTAATTTGCTCTGCTGGTATGAACTGACACAGCTTTGATGTTCTGTTTTAGTCATGTAGATCCTTCAGTTGTCCTAGTGTGCACACTGCTTTATTTTTTCACTCTAATAAGCTGAGTTTGCATTGCTCTAGTGAGCGTTAATGTTTGAGCATGGAACTGTTAATGTTCTAGTATTGCACAGTATGTTTATATTCTGTTGTGCATCTGTTAAATTGCCAGGACAAAATACTACCTTTATGTCCTAGATAAGATGTATAAAAGCACTATTCCTCTGCAGCAAGTCATTAATTCTGTGTAAGAAGCTGTGTTTTGATAAACACCGGTGGAGATTCTGTGCCTCCATTCAGCAGAAGCAGTATCTGAGTAACAAACTTCAATCCCTTTGTCCTTGGAATGGATTTGTTCTCAGTTGCTTACAAAGCCTAGTCAGAGCTTCTCTAGCATTTAATACTGCAAGCAACATAGCATAAAATATAGCTGAGACTAAGGGTATCTGTAGCTTAGTCTAACTTAATCTAACTGTTGTGTCTTTGTTATATCAAAGCCACAAAAAGCACAGACTGGTATCACTGCAAGGCAATGCATTAAGGATTTTATGAAGAAAACTTTAAGATATGGTGAGGTGACACTATATTAGTTGATGACCAGTGATTAATTTTGATTCTGAAGTTATCTGTAGCAGAAGAATAAAAGTTACTTTATCCACTAATATTGTGGTTTCTTTTTAAACAGGGTCACAATCGTATCATAGCCTATAGTAGGCCTGTATATTTCTGTTTGTGTTGTGGTCTGATTTGGCTGTTGGATTATGGCAGCAGAAACATATCTACAACAAGATTCAGGTTGTATGGAATGGCTTTCACCAACCCATTGCTGCTGCTGTCAGCCAGGGACTTAGTTATAGGTGAGTGGCTTTTTCATGGATTTGAGTTGTTTGCTTTATGATAGTAGAATTTTATGGGAACATTTTCCCCTTCTGTAGCTTTGCTGTAACAAATGGCAGAGATGCCCTCTACTAAATTTTTTCATTATCCAGTATCTTAGCCCTTATCCTTGAACTTCCTTATTTAACTTGGACCTGCATACGCTACCCTTTGCTTGGAACTAGCTGCTCAGTAGTTCAAAAAACATTTTGATTTGGACCTTTTCACACTCTCTGGAGGGACTTGGAGCAAATGAGTAGGAGTTCTCTTAAGTCAGGTTATTTGTACTTAGCAATTGGGCAGAACAGTACAGACACAATTTTAAGAAACATTATGCACAGGTTAAATTGTATTTAATGTGCCTCTTCTCAGAACAGGGCTATCAGCAATACCAAAAATACAGTTTTTGAGCTGCACTTAGATTTTTGAGGTAATCCTGTTGTTTTCTGAGCGGCACAATGCACTCAGAATACTGATGACATTTATCTCCATTACCCCCCTAAATCTAATGTAAAAAACAAACAACATAAACCCCAGAACAACAATCCTTTCCTGTGTTATGAAAATAATTACAGCCCCATAGTCTCAAACAGAGCCCATAGAAAGGAGAGACGCATAAACATTTGAAGACCATCTTATCATGGGAACTTTGTGCATTGTTTTAATGGAACAAAGTTATTTGGGTGATCTTCTGTGGATCCCTGCTTCTGGTGGAGTAAGAAAATCTGTAAGAATTCATCTAAACTGAAAGCAGTTGCTTTTCAGTTGTATCAAAATATCTGTGTGTGAAAGACTACAGCAGTTAAGTGTTACGTCTTCATGCCCCCAGACCATTTTCTGTCCAATAAAAATGAAAACTTGGTCTCAGTGTGAGTTTTTAAAACTTTTAATTGATTAATAAGAATCACTGACTCAAGCATTTTCGATATGAGGTTTTTATTACTTGATTTTAGGAACATCCTGTGTTTTATGCCTCATACTGCTTCCCCATTAAACTTTCTACTAATAATTCTGTATTTAAATGTCCAGATGGAAAATAATGTGTAAGCTGCATATTTATGAACAGAAATTGTCCAGACATTTTCAAAGGTGCTTTTTGAACAAATTCTTTGGTTCTCTTCATGTACTGGCATACTTGATGCTGTATCAGTAATAAAAAAAGAAGATAGAAGATAGTTTTGACACATTCACGATACAAAACTAGCTTCATTTCTTTTGATAATGCTGTGTCTGTTTTGAAAGTATTTTCTTCCCTTTTCTACCATGTGGAGTCATTGCCATCATGTATACCCATCTCCCCATAAGGTAATACATAAATACACTTGTAGGTGGTGTGTCCTCCTGTGGAAGTGATGAGTTACTTTTTAAAAGTACTGAAGAGTGGCTCTTTACCGGTTTTAAAAGATGTGGCGGCATTTTCACCAGGCCATGACCAATTTGGTGTTAGCTTTTAAAACTACTTAGTTCAAGAGTTCTAAGTGGGGTTTTGATCCTCGTGTTTTACTGTTTTTCTGGGGTATCTTGCAGCAGCATATGTGGTTAATTTCATAGCAGTTCTTTGAATAAAAAAAATCAGATTACCAGAACAGCTTACTTTGAGAAAACCAAAAGACAAAACAACCCCCCCAACAATAAAAAACTCAAACCGAACCCAAAACAAAAAACCAAAAACCAAAATGATAAAACACCAAACAAAACAAAAAAACAGCCCCACCAACCTGCACAACAAATCCCACCCCACTCCCCAGCATGATATAGTTGGCCTTGGAGCAACTCTTAATGTTGCTGAAGCACTGTTTCAAAAAGCTTTGTGTACTGCAGACCAGGCTGGCTGCTGGCAAACACTTCGTTAGGTGAAAATTTCAGCTGCCTCTTCCTCTTTCCAGTTAGGTGCAGGGCAAGGTGAACTTTGTGTTTAGATAATCTAAATGTTGTCTCTTGCTAACAGACAAGTGAGGACTAGCATAAATGCTTTATTTTATTTTCCAACTATTGCGCTTGATCAACTGCTCTAAATCTACTCCACATTTATAATAATTATTTTATCTTTTCACCTAGTTGGTCACTGTTACAAAACAATGATGTTATGGACTGTAAAAGCATCATAAATATTGGCTTTTTTCTGGACTACCCTTTAAAAATTGTGTATTCCCAGATCTGTGTAGTAATTTTGTTTCCAATGAGCCCAAGATAGTTTGACTTGGAGACGTTTGGAAAACAACTTTCTAACCTGTTAGTGGCAGAACACTATTTGCTTTCTATGTCTGCTTCCTTGAGTAATGATTTGAAATAGAGGTTTGACTTGAGAATTCTGAAAAAGTATTTTCTTCAGGTACTGAAAAGCTAGTCTGTAGTCCTATATTTCCTCATTAGTGTCAGTAAAAAAATACAGAATTCAGTCTGTTTCCCAGGCTTGCCACCTGCATTTTTTTAAATTATATTATTGTTTAGCTTTACTATGGAGTACGGGAAAAAAATAAGATTCTCATTATCTATCTCACTATAGATATTTATCACATGATGTCCTTCAGTGTCCAGCCATTCTGTGCATATAAAATTAGAAAATTAATTTGAGACTTGTGGTGCTTTACAATGTACTTTAAAGTCTGTTTCTTCTTTCGGTCACTGAAGCTACAAGTCAGTAAGATCATAGAAAATCCTCCCTAAACTGCCAGATTTTGTCTGCTAGGGTTATTTTTGTTATTTGATCCTTCAGAACTTAGAACTTACCATGTGCTGTTTCATGTGAATTAGATCTGAACCTGTGTAGGAGATTATTTCTACATCAGTTATGCTTTAAGATGGAAAGTAAATGATATGTACAGGTTGAGACATACCATTTTCTGTATTGAAATTAGGTGGTATTCATTTATCCTTCTGCTCTGAAATCCTGTGATTTGCAGGTGTTTTCATGATTAATACAGTTGTCTGTTCTTGTTTAAAAAACCCAAAACAAACAGAAAACAGAAATCCAGTTATTTAGGATTAGAACTTTAAGAAGTGATGGGGGAAATGAGTAAAATTCAGATGTTATTAGTAGCAGAAAACCTGAAGTGCTTGGCCTCCCTTACAGAGTGGCTGGTGTTAGGTTGCTCCTAGAACTCCAGACAGGCAGTTAGGCTCGGATAAGCCTCACTTAAAATGAGTGAAAACTTACAAGGCTAATCTGTAAACAGTCCTGGCTGATCTTTGCTGAATAAAAATGGAAAGCCTGAACTGGCTTGTGTCCATGTCTACAGCAATTAAAAGGAAAGTACTATTGATTTGTATGACCTCTGTAATCAGTCAGTTCTGAGTCATTGAAGTAGGACTTTACATAATGTATATTTTCCTTAGAAAGTGATAATAGAAATACTTCAGTGATGTTGAGTTAAAATGGGGTGTGTGATACCCTAGAACTTAAACTGAAAAATATCTTACCATGCTGGTTTTTTCGTATTCACCACTTTTTCAACTCTTTTTTTTTCTGTAGTGTTTACACTATGTTTCCCTATAGTATTCTTCATTGGTCTCCTGCCTCAGGTGAATACATTTGTGATGTATCTCTGTGAACAGCTGGACATTCATGTCTTTGGTGGCAATGGTGAGTGTTGTGTTTTGTCATTGGCAAAAATGATATGTGGAGCGGCCAAGATCAGTTTGTTAGTTAAAAAAATTTAGTGGTTATGCTATTTTTATTCCTACCCTCTGAACATAGAATACCTCATTGTATTTTCAAAAAGTCTAGAAGTCTTCTGATGGATTATTGAGAAATAGAATTACTGTACTAGTAAGTATGTCACTTCTTTCTCAACTGGTTTCTATTGCAGTTAACTATTCCCATGGTAAAGCTGTTCAATAACTAAGGAGATTAAAAAAGCCACATATAATGTTCTTGATAAAAATTATTTGTAGTGGAAAATACACATGGCTGCTCTGGTTTGAATTGCCTTTTTTTTTTCTATCAGGGGAAACTAGGGGGTTGATACAAAATACTTCAGTTCGTTTAAGGTATTCTAACTTAAGAAGATAACAAGTTTTTTTTTTTCTTTTTGTTTCTATGATATTCAGCTACCACAAGCCTGCTTGCAGCACTTTACAGTTTTATCTGTAGTATTGTGGCAGTAGCATTGTTGTATGGACTGTGCTATGGTGCCCTGAAGGTGAGAAAAATTTTATGCACAGTAAATGTTTATGTTTGTTCTCTGCTTCCTTCTGTGTTAAGTAAAGTATGCAACTACTGAATTAGAAACATTAGTTTGATTTACTAGGGTTTTATACTTGCTCAGCTTTGATGTCAATAGAGGAGATGCAATGCAGAAACAAAGGAGGTTTTTTTTTGTTTTTAAAAGATCTGTGATTTGTGCCTCCTCTAACGGGCTCTTTTTTTTTGGTCAAAAACACATGACATTGACCATCATTTCCATTCTCTATCAGTTCTTGAAAATATCATGCAAGTGACGTGTTTCTAGCAGAGTTTCCATGTATTTGTTTGTTAACCTCTCAAAGTAGCTCATGTAAGTATTTTTTTCTGGTGCTGCAAAAGTGAAATAGTCTTTTCTAATTAATATTTCCTTGAGAAGAAACCTAGGAATAATTTGTAGTGTCAAAGTGAAGATGTGTGCCTATCTGAAGGGGAGAGTTAAAGAGTTAGCTGACAAAGGGACAGAGATACACACCCCCCACACACCTTTTTTTCCTTGCTTGAAATGGTGTTTGAAAACAGTATGGAGTGTGATGCTGGTTCTGTTTATTCATTCCAGGTGTGCGTCAATCAGACATGCTCAGCTTACAATGAATTGTAGCATGAGTGGGTCCAACTCAGTTGACTGGCTTTTCCACTTTAACACAGAGTAGAAAGTTCCTAGATGAGTTATTCCCATGATAATGGGAGTTATCACCTGCAGGACATTATTAGCTTTCTGTGAATTTGTGCACCTGTCTCATTAGCCTTTTGTAAACACATCCATTTAAAACAAACAAGCTTTAGCTAAGAATAACTGTTTCATCTTTATAGATCCAGTACAGATCAGGAAAAGACAAATAAATCCACTGTTTAATCTGCATTGAACACATGAAAAAAAAAATTGAGTCAAAATACATGTAATGTTCAAAATTAAGAAGTGACTAAATACAGCTCTTTGGAGCCTGTGGTCTCAAGGAATGCAGGAAATGCTTCATAAGGGTTATGAGAAATGATGGCTGTTTAATGATGGTGTAGACTTGAGGGATGTATGCTGTGTTAGAGTTTCTGATCTGTAGTTAGACATAGGTAAAGATGGAACAATTTTTTTGTACAAAAAGCCCTGGTTTATTTTTGTGGAACTGTAATTAAGTTCTCAGTTCTCGGTGATATACACCATTCTTTTATGTCAGGGAAGTGGTGTGTACTTTGTCTCCTCTTTAACATGTTGTTTGTTTCCAGGATTCCTGGGATGGGCAGCATATTCCAGTTCTCTTCTCCATATTTTGTGGTTTGTTAGTGGCAATATCGTATCATCTCAGCAGACAAAGCAGTGACCCTTCTGTGCTTTTGTAAGTGACTGTTTGTATCTCTTCCCCAATGAAGAAGCAAGTTGCAAGGAAAAACTACGAATAATGTTACTTCTTAGTACTGTTTGAACTTGTACTCACCAGCACTAAACAAAAATAGTGTGTTCGTGGTTCAATAGTTAAATTCTCACATTTTGCATCTAGTTCTTCTTCAATAATGAGCTTTTTTGTGACTTCTGGTAAATTACTTATATGCCAAAATCTGATTTAACTGCCTGCTGATGATCTCAAAAATGTCAGTCAGGTGCCATCTTGCTGCTGCTGGGTTTGTTGGGAATAACATGTACCCTTTCTGTGTTGAAAGAGGTGCTCAAGGCACTGGTTTAAGCTGAAGTCCACAGGGGAACTTTTTGAACACTTCGACTTCATTTGTTGATGTATTCTTGTAGTGAATGTGTGCTCCAAACACTTGTTCAAGTAATTATGCTAAATTATAAGGATCTGTTTTGGTTATGAGTATTCCCATCTAGCATGGGGAAACAGCTATTTGTGTTATTCTGAGTTGGAGTAGAAGTCTGAGGCTGAGAGTGTTGGATTCAGTTTATGATGATATATGTAAAACAAAACAGTTCCTTCCAGTAGGAGAAACACCTCCCCCAGAATAGCCAATAAAAGCTCAGCCGCATACCTGGGTTAGGCAGAGCTTGAACTTGGATTTAAATGTAGCCATAATGTTTGATGAATTTGATAAATAGTGGCCTGGGATAAATAGCAAAGAACCTCCTCTGTGAACAACAAAATGAATTATTCCTGAGTGTTTACACTGGAGGAGACTGCTTATCTTTGGGTTGACCACTAAACCTTGTCCAATTATTCTTAGTTCAGTTGATGTGAACTTGATACTTGTTCTTTTCTTCTTTCTAAAAACTAAAGCCTGGATGTTAATGTTTGACAATGGGTGTTAATGCAATTTCACCTGTTTAGCCAGATGTGGCACAGCTAAACATTGTAATAAGTTGTAATTTGTAATTTCCTTTGAAGATCTGGGGCTTGTTCTGTAGTGATCTTCCTGTCCATACAATGAAATAATATTTCTGCACCATGTCGGATGTTGTAAGAAAAATCACACTGAGAGGTTGCATGACAACTGGTTATGGCTACTAACATTGCACATGGTCTTCTAAAAGCTGAAGTGTAAGGTTTTGGGGCTTTAGTATCAGTAAGGTCTGCTAAGAATTTAGAAGTTTGGTTAGTGTGGCTAATTCATTAATTAATCAGGCTGGAATAGGTTTCTTTTCTTGTTGCTGTTGAATTAAACCCAAGAATTCGTGGGTTTTTAAATGGCATTGACAAGTAGACCACTTCTAAATTTTGCACGTTTCTGTTCAGTTATTTATGAGTTCAAGTGTTGTCATGAATGCTGAATTTCACTTAAAATTCAGTTTTTGTTTAATTACTCCTGTATTGCTACTTGACAAACACTTGCAGTTTGAACATCTGGCTGCTGCTCTTTAATAGTCACCATTCTGTGCAACAGAGACCTAATTCTTCTATCAAGTTGAAATCTCTAACTTTGCTCAGCTATGTGAAAGCACTGATGTGCCAAAATTCATTTTTTGTGATCAATATGTAACTGCTGACTGTTACTATAAAATCACATAGAACAATACATGCTTTTCAGTGGGATTTTTTTGTCTTTGTTTTAAGCTCTTTAGTGCAATCAAAATTTTTTCCTAATTCTGAAGACAAAAACCCAGAGGATCCTCTGTCTGAAGTAAAAGATCCTTTACCTGAGAAGCTTAGAAATTCTGTGGTAAGTAGGCTTTTTTATTATTATGGTTTTTTAAATTCCATTTCAGCTTTTGCTTTGTTTTTGTTATGTATTGCATCTGTCTGGATCTTGCTTAGCTCACACTTGTCACTTAGCATGGTTCTAGTTAGAATGGATATCACAGCATTTCCTTTCATGAACTCATGTGCTACACCTAGGAGTATAATGCTGATATTGCAATTTTAAGTTAGACAAAAGCAGAGAGTTGGAATTCCCTAGTGTGGATTCAGTGAAGTATCACTGAGGATCTTCTTTTAGCTCACGGATAATAATAGATGATATTGGGTTTTGTGTAGCAGTTAGTGAGAAAGAGTTAATGGTGGCAAAACTATATTAACTCAGTATTTCTAATAATTGTGAGGAAGAGCTTTGTGCTTGCTGTTCCAGAAGTGGAAAATAAAAATGATGGAAAATATTCTGGAGCTTTTTGTGGTTTGTTTGGGTGGTCTAAGTTATTTTGTTGTTTGCTTCTTTGGAAGCAGATGTAACCTGTTGCAATTTTTAGTACAAATTCACTCTAAATATTTTTCAAAGTAGTGATATTTAAACATTGTTCTTTTTGACGCAACATAGCAATAAGTAAGAGACTTAAGCTCAGTATGTTTAACTTGTACAAAAGAAAGTTGACTCCATTTGGCTTTGTGTAGGGCTCAGCTATAGGCTGAACTGTATAGCTGGGTTTTTCATTATACAGCAGTTACAAGCATGATGAGGTGCACTGTGTGGAAACTGCAAATAAATATTTAGAGCAGAGAAACTGCATTTTTTTAGCATTTAGCAGGAAAGAGTGACCATAGGAGCTGCAAGTTCCTCTTTAGCTCTCAAACTGTGGTGTTAGTCTCCAAGGGGGCAGAGGAGCTGAGGATTTTGAGTCTTTCTTACAGTGGTTTTTAAAATCAGGACAACTGATTAAAAAACAACTAAGTTATAGCCCAATAAGTTAAGGCTTTGCAGCAGTAATTGCTGTGTGTAATTATTTGGCCAATTTTGGAGTAGATAATCCTTTAATGGCTTTTCTGGGCTGTAAATATTGATGCTGTTTTTACAGAGTGGGAACAAGTCTAAACTTGAGCCTTCGGGTTACAACGGCCCTAAGTACGCATTGCCCCCTTGTGGCTGAGTGTGGCATTGCCGGTCCTGACGAGGGCTTAGCTTCGTTATCGATGCCTTGTTTTCACTTAGGAGTAATGGAAAATTGAGCCTCGTTCCTCGGTGTCATTCCGGAGCTATCCCTTACCCTTCTGCAAAGAAGGCAGTAAAGGTTTAAAGAGCCTGCTTGTATCACTGGGTTGGTAGCTCTGCCTCAGCAGCATTCTTCCAGGGCTCTTAATTGCACTGTTGTTTAAACAATTCTTAGATCATAAGTGGGAAATTTGATTGTCCCTTCCAGCGCTTTCTTCAGAGGATCGTTACACTGCCGCACAGTCCAGGATTTGAGAATATATTTGATATATTGATTAGTCCTGCCCCACTATGAGTCTTTCCCTTCCACTTAGTTGAACTGATGCTGTTAGCTATGAGATTTGTCTTGTGAAATTTCTAGTAACTTCAGTGGAAGTAGTTAACACTGGCATAATTTTAAAAAATATTTACTCAGTTTTAGTGTTACTGCATTTGTATATTAAGGAGGTATTGAAAAGTTAGACCCTATCTTAGAGTTATTCAAGTCAGAAAATATCCCTAGGAGGTCAACCAAGGCTGGTATTTTCTAAAATTTTTATTTTGACTCCACAGAGTGAACGATTGCAGTCTGACCTGATAGTGTGTATAGTCATTGGTGTCCTCTATTTTGCAATTCATGTCAGTACAGTATTTACAGTTTTACAGGTAAGCTGTTATTTCATGTCTTCAGTTTGCTTTCTGTATGTAAATACTCTGCTGTGATACCAAGTGTATTCTGGTAGGTCACTGAGTCTTCTGGCTGATTTTAGATGGTATTTAAACATATAGCATGATAAGTACATGACTGACTGAAGGTCTTCACTTTTATGTGCTCAAAAGATCATCTTCCCTAGCTCTTTGCTAGTTTTTTCTTATGTTCTAGACTTCTATTTTAGCCTCTGACACAAGGAGGATTAGAAGGATTTTACCTTCCTGATGCTGCCTAAAGTTAAAGAAAGAAACTAATTTTAGAAAGCGCATGCATTTAGGTAACGTCATGTGTTCAGGTGAAGTGTATTACTTAAGCATGTGTTACTTGTGTACTATATTTTCCGAGGAGAATATCCCTTCTAATATTGTATGGTGGGATTTCAGCACTGCACCTGAATGTTGCTTTCCCCCAGGTATGAGAGACTTGGCTGTATGCTCCTTACCAGTTGTATATGTCAATAGGCTTGGGCTTCATGGAATTCACAAAGAGCTTATGACAAGATAATGCAATCCCAGTTTTGCAATTACCTAGATTTATATAGAAATTTAGGGAAAATTCTAATGTGTAGAAAGCATTCTTGTGAAATCCAACCATCGTCCCTTGTTAATTTTACAGTGTTTTGTGACTTCTGTGGAAAGGATTGGTCTTGTGGGAGGCTTCTTACCTTCTCAAGTGAATGTGAAATTAATGATTTGGTTTTGCTTATGCTTATACCTCCTTTTATCCAGCAGATGGAAATGTAAATAGTGTTCAGCCTTTAGAGAATAATACCTTTATAAAATGACATGCATATGGGTCAGAAGCAATGGACTGTGAAAGAAGACTGGTGTACTCTTTTTGCTTGAAAGTACATTTCAACTTAGTGAAAATTCGTTAGATATGAAGGGGGTTTTTTCTCACAGGGTTTCTTGTTTTATCTTAAGGTTGGTAGTACAATTTCTCATGAAGAAGTACATTAGTATTGCAGGAGCACTTGTCTGTATGTTGGAAAATACACTAGCAGAGTAGTATTTTATTTTCTTTATAAAACACAAATCTTAATTTCTTCAATTCTTCTTTTCAGCCTATTTTAAGTTATGTTCTCTATGCATTGGTGGGTACGGTAGGCTTTGTGACCCATTATGTTCTGCCTCAACTCCGAAAGCAGCTTCCTTGGCATTGCTTTTCTCACCCGCTGCTGAAAACCAAGGAATACCATCAGTTTGAAGTCCGGAGTAAGTACTGTTTGGAATGCTTTCCTGAACTTGCTGTAGTTGCTGACCAGCTTGTGTTACCTATTGATATACTTAATCTCTTTACTATTCTCCCCACTGGAGATTTTTATTATATCTGATCTAGAAATGTGTTCATTTCTCAGTTCCTCATGCTTTGATTCCATGACATTTTATGTCTCTTAACTGATGATGGTAATACAAGTGTTAACATTATCTCAGAGCAGGTCCATTAAAGTAGAGTCTTCAAAATCTTAAGTTTGTGCTTATGATTGTCTCAAGAATTTTTCATAAAGATCAAGTGTGTTTCGCTCTGTATTTCTTCAACACAGCAAGTTTTCAGGTGTTTTAGAGGATTAGGTGTGGTGAATGCTGGTGGAGACTTCATCCCAGCAGATTTGGTTTTGAATAGTGTTGTTGACATGTTTAACAACAGAAAATAGGCCAAGTGGTCAGCTGATGGATGAAGACACCAAGAGACCAGTTTTGCAATTTGATCTGCATAGATATGTCCTTGCAGCTTCTGCTAAACCCTATGTTTTCATGGAATCTTTCCCCAAGATGCACAAAAGATGAAGTTATACTGCTTATGATTTTTTCAGAATGGGTAAATGTTGTGGTAGATTGTGGGGACTTCACTGTTGAAATGGCTTTATTGTTGACAGCAGACTTAAGAAACTGCTGTCTAAACTGCCCTGGAAACAACTGTTTCAACAACTGAAACTATTTTGGTTTTTCTTCTCAAATAGTTGTCAAAACAAGAAAGCATTCTGCTGCTTTCAGGAGCAGAGAATTACCAGAATTGATTTGCAAACTTTCTACCTTTGTAGCAGCCATTCAGTGTGGTCTTCTCATTTATGTCTAATTGGTGGGATTTTTTTTTTCCCAGTGATTGCATGTAAAGATGGATAAATATGAATAGCAATTGTAGTATGATGTCAGACTTTATCTGGAAGAAATGAAAAGTGCAGCTGTATGCCTTAAGTCTTTAATCTCTAAAACTAGAAAAGCTACAGTTGGTGCCCTTTATGTATGCATCAATGTTTACCATAACTTTTGACATGAAATCTTCTAGCCTATATTGTAGAATAATTTTTTTCTTAATTTGCAGTAATTTGAAACATACCTTAAAATTCTTATAGAAGTTTAAAAAAGTTGATCAAGTGATAGACATTTGTGTTGGCAGGTTACAAAGGCTCTTCTGTATTGTAGAGTTGTAAACCAGGAGTCCTTCAGATTAAATAAAGTTGAAAAAAACGTCCTTTTGCATGAGATAAAATGCATCATTTCAAACAACTTCATCAATAGCAATGTTGAAATTACTGAAGAGGTGGAACCCAGTTTGTTTTTTTCTGCATACAGTAAGCAAGTAGCTTGCAGACTGTGCTGTTGTGTGAACAATGCAAAAATTCTTCTGGGGCTACTAACAGGAGCTTATCTTTATTTTGGTTGAATAAAACTACCGAAGTCCATTGTGAGAAAATGGTTAATCCAAGTTAATTGGATGAACAATCTTTATTTTGTAGCCAGAGATTTGATTTGACAGTGCCATCTGATTTCTTCTTTTTAACATATCTTGACAGATGCTGCGCATGTTATGTGGTTTGAGAAACTTCACATTTGGCTCCTTTTTGTAGAGAAGAATGTTATCTATCCACTGATAGTCCTCAATGAACTTAGTAGCAGCGCTAAGAATATTGCTAGTCCAAAGAAACTGGATACTGAGTAAGTATAAGGCTGTTGAGTAATCTTGAGTATGTCTGCTGTGATTGAAAATTAAATAGTGACTTCTGACATCAGTGGGTAGAAAAAACAAATTAATGGTATTGTCTTAAGAGTAAGGCAAGGAATAAATAAAGCTTTTCTTTATTTGAAAGCCTGTATAAAGCTGACTTCAGCTGATTGGAGTATTACACCGTTAAACTAGACACTCCTGCAAAGATAAATCATTCAATTCCTAGCATACACTGAGAAGATGGCATGTTGTGGAATTACCTAGTAGTGTGATACGTTTGCTTGTTGAGCTATAGAGTCTATAACATGATTATCCAGATGGCAAGTTCAAGATAGTGTT
The DNA here is from genome assembly GCA_013396995.1 of Dicaeum eximium. NCBI lineage: Eukaryota > Metazoa > Chordata > Aves > Passeriformes > Dicaeidae > Dicaeum > Dicaeum eximium. The sequence goes on along the minus strand of VWZP01007715.1, from coordinate 355,532 downwards.
GATATGTTCTGGTATTTTATCAGGTGTAGATTGCAGACTTGTTCCCTGAGTTGGTGTGCTGGTGTGCTGCCCCTCTGCCCCTTTCTTCTCTCATCAAGAAATTCTCCAGGCTTCCTAGCCCCCAAGTATAATCCATATCCAGATGGAACTGCACACTACTTCTTAAATTGAATCTTAGTTATAATCCCTTGAGCATTGTATCTGACTGTCTCAGCAAATGATAGCTGAGTAATAGGCCCCGCATTTTTTGCCTCCAACAAACAGTAACCAGATGTCTTTTTTGGATTTGAAGTTCTATTAATTTAGAACAAAAGGAAAGTATAAATACTGAAACTAAACAAAATACTTTAGGGGGCAGGTTGTTTGATTTATTTTGTGGGGCTGTGTGTGGCTTTTTCAGCTTTCTTAACTTTAATCCCTGCATCTAGTAAGTTCTTGCTTTGGGTTCATTATCACAGTCACGATGAGACCTTTGGGAGGAATGTTGCTATTATGTTACTTTAACTTCTTTTTTTAATAACCCTTTGATATGTCAGTTGCTGTGTCTGAAAAAAATTGCAGTTCCCTCAACAGAAATTAGAGCAGTAGAGTCATGCAGGAAATGATGATCCAGTGTTCATTAACATCCTCTTGATGACTGATCTAGCATTTTTGCATTTTAGTATTCATAACCTAAATTAAAAGACCAGGTTTCTTTTCAGACTACAAGGATATTTCAACTCCTATTTTTTTTTATTTCTATAGTGACATGCTTAGCAATTATCTTGATCATTGATTGGCTTGAGAGTCCTGATGAAAAGACTTAACTAGTAACCTTTCTCTAAAAAGAAAAGCAAAGTTGTCTTTAAAAAACCAACAAATCATGAGCACCCCCTGCCCCCAATTCCAAAAGCAAACCCAAATCTAAGTTGGAAGAGATTGGTATTGCATGACAGTACAACTTAAGAGGTCTTTAAACCCCTTTCAGATAATGGGTAATAACTGTTTTGTGTGACTTCCTTACACAGGTTGGGTGCTTTAATGATCACAATAGCTGGCTTGAAGTTACTGCGTTCATCATTCAGTAGCCCAACGTGCCAGTATGTCACTGTTATTTTCACAGTGCTCTTCTTTACTTTTGATTACAAAAGTTTTACTGAGACCATGCTGCTAGATCTCTTCTTCATGTCCATACTCTTCAGCAAGGTAACTTTTAACTCTGTTTTTAGGTGTTTCAGTTCCTCCAAAGGGGAAAACAGATGGATAGTCCTATCTGATAGGTAATCTTGCAGATTCTCAGTCTTCCGTACTGTAATAGATATGCTGTAAGGCAACTAAGATTTCTCCTTTCCAAAGCATTTATGTTGGCTTGAGAAACCATATGTAATTTTCTAAACATCTCCTCAGTTTGTGTATAGAACAATTAAGTACATCTTATGTTACTTCCTTTCATAATTACATTCTTTTCCAAGTCTCAAAGCTTCTGGTAGATCAGTAAGAACTCTAGGATGACCAGTAAATTCCTCAGGATGCAAAACATGTTGATTGTTTGCCAAAATACTGAATTGTTTTTCTGTTTTTTTTCCCCTGTAGCTTTGGGAACTCTTTTATAAATTGAGATTTGTATATACCTACATTGCTCCCTGGCAGATCACATGGGGGTCTGCTTTCCATGCTTTTGCCCAGCCCTTTGCTGTGCCACGTATCCTTTGAAAACGCAAACTTTCTCCTGAAGTCTTGTGTTATAACTTCTGAGTGCTGCATCATAATGGATTCTGTGTTATGGGGTAAAACTGCTGAAGGAACAGGTTTGTCTAGTGAGTATTTACAAAGAAGTTGTGCCCGCTTTCTGCCTTTTACATTGCTATGAATTATATGGTAATGGTAGGAATAGCATCCTGATGTAAAAGAAACGTGGACCAGAAGTAATTCTGAAAATCAAACAACTTATTTTGATAGTCATTCCCTGTTACAGGAGTCACTAATTATGGTTTTAGTCCTTGAGTTTTGCATTTTAATCTTCTGTAGGCTGTTTTGAATGGAGTCCTGAGTTAGTATTTTCAGCTGAATTTTTGGGAATGCCTGTCATGTCCAGTGCCAGATTTCCATCTATTTCTGTTTTTAAAAACAAAATGAATCCCCTTATTGCTGGAGATACTACAAACATCTTCGCTGCATAGAGATTCATAGAGATGTTGTTTTGCTCTTCATTGGTGTTGCTGTCTGTATTGAACACTATCACAGAAGCTGAAAAAAAATAGTCGTTGCTTTGCTTTGCTTTCCTTAATTCTCTTATCGTACAGATTCTGCCATGTTGTTTGTCCAAGCAGCTGTGTCAGCTTTCTTCTCTACTCCACTGAATCCTTTTCTGGGAAGTGCAATATTCATCACTTCATATGCCAGGCCTGTCAAATTCTGGGAGAGAGACTACAAGTAGGTGAAATAATCAAGTTTTAAAAAATTTGTTTTTAGTAGACTAGATAGGTCTGAAGTGTTGGTTTGGAGGGTTTTTGTTTTTTTTTTTTAGCTTGCAAATTTCTGCTATTTTTTCCCTCAGAAAATTAGTATAAAGCACTGAAAGTTTTCACTGAAGTCGTATTTGCAATACTGTAGCAGCTGATTTTTACACTAGGATCATTTGCTTCAGCTGCTTAAGTAATTTCTACTTAGTGGTATGCCAACCAGGTGTTCTTAAACATGGATTTTATGGTATTTTGAAGTACAATTTTAATCAAAAAGTGAGCTTATGTATAAAAAGGTTTTGGGGAACAGTTCATATTTGTGTTTTACCTGTGTTCATTACTGTTTTGCTCTCAGCAAAACTGGCTGAACTTAATACAAATATCTTTGAAAGTAAGTATTTTTTTATTCAAGGTGAGATCAGTAGTAAAAAAATCTTCAGGTCAGATTGTTTCTTTTTGTTTTATTTCTCTTACACTATCAGCAATAGGGAGCTTAAGAGAAATAAAATATTATATAAACAGTGTAGGGCAAGTTGAATGGCTATTTCTGGTATTTATTTCCCTTCTAACATTAGAACAGTTTAAATGCCATGTTCCAAATCTTAGATTAAAGCATTATAGCTGTAATTTCAGATGATGAAAGAAGTGTCTAAAAATAAATTTTTTGCTAATGTCTGCTGACATGTGAGCTGTGCTGATTTAATTGGTCTTTTTTTTCACATCTAAAACTTTGATACCTAAGAAAATAATGGACTTTTATGCTTAAGTGCAAGATTATCCTATGGCTATTTACTGTTAACAAACTTTATTAGGCATTGTAGTGCTATCGTACACAAAAAATATTTTTGCATATGAGAAGAGCAGCAAATATGCATCTGAAGTGATTTTTAAATAACTTTTTAACAGTTTTCACTGGGAGTATTTAGCACTGTTAGTAGTTTCTTTCCTTGTACATTCTTACAGTAATATATTTTGTATTAAGTTTGCTTTATTTTATTCTTTTCAGCACAAAACGTGTGGATCATTCAAATACTAGACTGGCTTCGCAGCTGGATCGGAATCCAGGTAGCTCTTGTGGTTTGATTTTGGTAGTTGGTTTGGAGTTTTTTGGGAGTTGGTTTTTTTTGAGGGGGAGGGGGCCATTTGGGAAGTGGGTTGGTGGATTTCTTTTTTTTTTCCAAAGGGTGAATTTTCTTTTAGTGGCTTTTTTTTTCCAAATGTAAATGGCTTTTATTGGATTTTTATAGGATTCATGGTTGGTTTGCTCTCTGATCTTGTCCAACCATGCCCAACATCTCCATTGCTCTGTCTACTGTTAGTTTTTCTTCTGTCATCTCTCTTGCTTTATTCTTTAGGCTCTCACATAAGTTTGATTTCATTCTTGGGTTTGTGTTCCTGCTTTACCATTTTATTTATAATTGTAGCAGGCATTAAACTGTTTTACTTTTTATTCTTGAGTAATTTAAAAAGTACCAAGTATTATTTGAGAGTGTCTCAGTGTCATGGTAATGAGACGAGTACAACAGAAATCACTGAGATACGTCTGTGCTATTTTCTTTTGCACTTTATTATCTTGGATAGGTTGATGGGAGATGGATGAGTGGAACTGAAGGAGTAATCTGGAAAATGGAGGGCTGACTAAGAAAAAACTTAGTTCAAAATACAAATGTTACTTGGCATGCATTTCAAGTAGTTGTCCCATAAAAAAGGGGAAGTGGGTGGAAGAGTATGACCTTGAGACAGCATTGTGGTTTAGAAAAGGATAGGATTCAATGTGAAGCAATAATTGACATTCAAGGTTGATGTTTTTCTGCAGTTTCAGATAACCTAAATCAAATCTTCCTGCAGGTTCAGATGACAACAACCTGAATTCTATCTTCTATGAGCATTTAACCCGTTCCCTTCAGCACAGCTTATGTGGAGACCTGTTGTTGGGTCGCTGGGGAAACTACAGTACTGGGGACTGCTTCATCCTAGCCTCTGACTACCTCAATGCACTAGTACACCTTATAGAGATAGGAAATGGCTTGGTCACCTTCCAGCTGAGGGGGCTTGAATTCAGAGGTGAGTGTCTTAGCTGTCCGTAGCTGTCTGCACTAAGAAGGAGGCTTCAGCTTTGGAAACTGAAGTTGTTTTCAGTTCTATCCTGTTAATAAATTGCTTTGAAAATGGGCTCCAGGGCCTTTGATGCTGTCACTTGATGCCAAGTCCCTCTTTCCATGTTAGTGCAATATGACTACGTGTTAAAGAAACCTAACTAAAATGGGATCCTAGAGTGATAAATTAAGCTATCTAAAGCTCTTGTGTTTGTTGGCAGATAGTTCACTTAGTCTTAAAAGAATTTTTTTGGAAACAGGTTGAATTTTAAAGTCTTCCAAACACAACTTCACATTAAAGCAATCATATAAAGCATTCAACTCTCTCTTCTTTTCTCTATTTTCTAAGGAACTTACTGTCAGCAACGAGAGGTAGAGGCCATCACTGAAGGTGTAGAGGAAGATGAAGGTTTTTGTTGCTGTGAACCAGGCCACCTTCCTCACATGCTTTCCTTTAATGCTGCCTTTGGGCAGCGTTGGTTGGCTTGGGAAGTGCTTGTAACAAAGTATGTTCTGGAGGGTTACAGCATCACTGACAACAGTGCAGCTTCCATGCTTCAAGTCTTCGATCTCCGGAAAATTCTCACCACTTACTATGTGAAGGTGTGGTTCTGCTGAGTGCAGCCTGTGGGGGGGAGGCTGGCTGGGCTACACCTGGGAACTTCTCAATGTCTTTAAACATGATGTCTGTCACATGAGGATCATAGGGTGAGGTGGTAATTACAGGTGTATGAACACTTTGTGCAAAGGAGGACAGTTTGTTGTGATGATGGTGACTCAGTAGCCTGGCATGTGAGCAGGACAATGACCCTGTAGTCCAGATCAGAGAGAGGACACCTCCTAGCTGGAGCTGGAATAGAAACTTTAAAACTGTTACCCAAATTCAGTAGCTCTGTTGGGTGGTTTGTTTCTTTAGAGAAAGCCAAGCTGCTTTGGTCTTCAGAAGCTGTCCAAACCCAAAAAAGAAACAAGCCCTCTCCTCCAGTTTTAAGACAACTGTAGCATCAGATCCTTTCAGGTTAATATATTTCCAAGATAGTTATTCACACATGCACACAAGTTGTGTTCCCTAGCACAGGTGTCTTAAACTGTTTGGTGTTTTAGCTTTTTTTTAAATTTAGAATTCTTTAGAAATTCTATATCTAAGCCTCTGTGTTAAGTAAATAAAAATTTCTATGTATCTGTTTTCTGCAAAAATTACAGTAAGGATCCTATCCCATCCTTTTTTTCCTTTCCTTATTCCTTCAGTGTAGGTTTCAGAAATCCTGACAGTCTTTGAAAAATACTCCTGTACACCACCTGTATTGTGTTTTCTATGCAAATCTGTTGTACCCGTGAGCGATATAAGTGCTCCTGTTCCATTTATTTTCACCCAAAAAAATGCAAACAAGTTGAAACAATTGAGATTGCTGACTGGGTTTTCTTAAAATGCAATATTGACTCATATTTTTAACTGCTACTGTTTCAGGGAATCATCTACTATGTCACAACATCCCCCAAGCTGGAGGAATGGTTAGCTAACGAGACAATGCAGGAGGGACTGCGGCTGTGCACAGACCGCAATTACGTGGATGTAGACCCAACGTTTAACCCCAATATTGATGAGGATTATGACCACCGTCTGGCAGGGATCTCACGAGAGAGCTTCTGTATGATATATTTGAACTGGATAGAATATTGTTGCTCTCGAAGAGAAAAGGTAAGTATGTGAGGAAAGCCATTCACTATTCTAGGATCGTGTCACTTTTTTCCTCTTGGTTTGACTTAGAGATGTGTTTAATACTGGTTTTTAAAATAAGTATGTATAATTAAAATATGTTGATTGAAATGGTTCTGATCTTCCAGTTTTGAGATGTGAATTTAATAGGTTCTGTAACAAGTGTATGGTTTAAACAGTTCATGAATGAATTTTGTTTGCCAGCTCAAATCAACCAGTTGAATCTTAGACATTTATCTACATGCAGAAGGGTATGTCTGCAGAATTGTTTTGTACTTAGATATCACTGGTCACAAATCAACCCTAACTTAAACCAAAAAATACCAAAACAAAAATCCCTAAAACCCGATATACCTGTTTCTAGCTTAGACTCACTCCTTCTTTCTCAGTGATCACTTTATACCATTTCTTTGGACCACTGGGATTGTTAGCTTGTGAAAACCATCATCCTACATTCAACCTTTTCTTCTTTCCACAATCCTTCCACCTTTTAAATAAGAGTGTTAGTATGTTGGTAGAGAAAGCCTTGACTTTTTACTGTTTACAAAATAACTGTGTCAAATTAGTGTTGCCTTTGAGAATAAGTGGAAATTGATTGTGATTAGAGGGACAGGAATATAATTGGAATTTGTGTTTAATGAGGGATCCAAGACTTAAGGGTTCAGTTTTGCTTTGGAGATAAAAGATCAGTTAAAGCCTGTTTTCACAGAGGTAAGACTTAGTGCCCTGTGGTCAAAGGACAAACAACAGCCAAAGAAAATTATTTCCCTCCAAGAAATGAACATGAAATATTTTGTATATGTATTGAAAATCAGATTTAATCACTTAATTGAATGACACCATTTGCTAGGGCATTATATACCCTGGCTATAGTACTGGCTTTGAACTGAGCGCAAGTCTCCCTTAACTAACACCTTGACTAAAGCTGTAGTCCAGGGAAGTTGTCAGGAAAATCAGGCTTAAATACTCCTAACCAGTGATAATCCACTGTATTCACAGAAAATATTTTTGTCTAACCCCCATAATTTAGCTAAGCAGCAGTTTGCCTGCGAGATAGGCACCATGGGGAATGGAGCATGCATCTGTTTAGCTTACAATTTGTCTTATTTCATATAATCATATAGGTGTATTTACCTTTACAAGTATTATTAAATACTTAGAAAACTTTCTCAGACTTTAAATCAGAATTGGTTTTTTATGAGTGACTGCTGTGTACATACACACACTTGAGAACTGCTACATTTGGGTCTTTTTACTGCTTCTGGCAGAATCTTCTTTTTCAGTGGCTATTTCTTTATTCCATTCACCTAACTTATTTTTTCTTTTGTTATTACAAGCCACTGGATTCAAGTAAAGACTCACCCCTAGTGACATTGTGTTATGGACTGTGTGTTCTGGGGCGGAGAGCATTGGGAACAGCTTCACATCATATGTCTAGGTAATAAAATGTTGTTGCTTAGGCTTCCTATCCTCAAAACCCCCTTGAGTTCTTAGGTTAGCTTTTATATGAGTATCTTTTCATAGAAGAAATGGATAATTAATGTCATCTTCCCTTAAACTGGGCAGATTTGCCATGTAACTTGTCTTCATTACAACAGCCAGTGAAATGTAGCTAAAGGAAAGCAAATGAGGGAGAACTTGCAGCTAAGCATATTGTTTTATTGAACTAATTCAAGATGGGAGTTTTGGTATGGGCAAGGACTGGTTATAACCAGTTTAGAACTGATCGAGTTCTGATAGTAAGCTCCATTTCCTGCACCAACTAGATGTCCTATATAGAAGTAAGGGGAAAAAGGAAAGTTTCTTAAAATGAAAAACTGATATGTCTTGGTGGATGTTAGATGAGACCGTTGTGGTACATTTCACGGTTTAGGTAGCTCTGTGGCAAGCAGTTGTGTTCTGTACAAGTTTTCAGCTCAATTCTGTTGTCATATGGCAACTGCCTTGCAGACTGAAAACATCAATTTTAGGAAGCAAATGTAGAATACAGCTATAAGGCTCAGGAAATCACAAGGAGATGGCTTAAAGAGAAGCATAATTGCATATGGAAGCTCTTGGTCAGCTGGGTGCTCACTATAGAACCTGTTCTACTTCAATTTCAGGGCAACTGTTGATTAATTCCTTTAAGTACCAGCCAGTTGCCTTTTGAAGGTTGTGTATATATGGATTTACAAGATTTATTAGAGCATATTTGATTATTCACTCCTAAGTTACTTAGTAATTGAAAACAGTGCCTTTTACACATGAAAAGTTGACAAGATTTTTATTTTGTAATAAAGCATGAACAACTGCAGTTGCATACCCTCTTTAACTGGTCTGTAGTGTTATATACCCTGAAGAGTTTTGCCTTTAAAGATCTTCAGAATGAAATCAGGCACTCCTCATGATATTTGTTTGCTTTAGTCCATGTAAATAGGCTGTTGCATGTGTAGTTTATTACCTGTTCAGTGCAGGTAGATAGCTGATGTACCAAATTTTTTACACACAGATCTTTTCCCTGTCTTATCCTGTAGCTTGCCTTGGTAGAGAAGAATTATGTGCCTTTCTGTGCAGCTCAGTAGTTTCTTTTCAGTGACGATAACTGTGGATATGTTGGTAGTTCTGTTAATATTTGGGTTGTTTTCATTTTTTTCTCCCTCAACAGTAACCTGGAATCCTTCTTGTATGGCCTGCATGCCCTATTTAAGGGTGACTTCCGTATATCTTCTATTAGAGATGAATGGATCTTTGCTGACATGGAATTACTGAGGAAAGTAGTGGTTCCTGGAATACGGATGTCACTGAAGCTACATCAAGTGAGAGATTACACAGAAAGATGTGTCCAGTTTTTTATTTTTGTGCATTTCTTTTAAAAATTAGTGCCTGGGAGAAAGGAAAAGAAGGCTGAGATTGAAGGACTGTGATAGAAATGGACAAGTGCAAATGGGGGACTACTGTGTCTTGTCCTTTGATTTATTACCTCTTTTGTGGAAGGTGATACAGAGGAAGAGAATGCTGTTTATGCTCAGAGCTTGAAAATTACATTAACTGTAGATCAGAGAACATGTCAAGCCCTGTTTCATACCTACCTAGAGATTTCCCTTATGAACAGCTTCTCTGATATTTTCCCTCTCTTTCCTCCCTACACATGTAATTGGTTTAAAAGGTTACGCATTCCAAGCTGCATAGTCCTCTCCTCCAGTGGGAGTTGTTTTTCTTGTTGTTTTTACTTTGAAGTGTTGTAATCACAGGTTTCAGGTGAGAATAAGAAGGCTGCTTTTCCATAAGCTGAAATTAGTTTGTCTTTGTAGTGAAGTGCAGGTGAAGATGAACAATCTCAAATTCTGTCCAGCGCATGTATTAACTCAGCAAGTACAAGAAAATGTGTACTTAGTGAAAAGTGTAAGGGGGGAGAAGTGTTGGTACTCAGGAAGAAGAGATTGCTTGAAACTCATAAGTAAACAAATCTTAGTTGCAGTTCAAAAATTATTATTAAAGGGTTTTTTTGCCTTCGTTGCAGTCTGGAGTCCCCCAAAACCAGCAGTGATTGAATTAACTTATTAATGTCTCACAAACTCTTTGAATCTAGGAGAATGTGTGTTAGGGGTACATACAGCAGAGCAGAATAATTACCAAATCATTGTCGAAACCAGCAGAAGTACCACTTCAACAGCTCTAAGTGTTCTCAGAGGGTTGCTGTGTAAAATAGGTTTGATTAAAGTCAAAGAATGAAAAGTGAGGAAAAAAACCAGATCACACAAACAGTGAAAAAATAAAAGTTCCAAACATTATTCTCTTAATCTGTGAAAGATGATTTAATTCACTTGCAGTGCATGAACATACCCAGGCTTCAGTCAGTGAGGAAATTCAGCTGTCAACCACAGTGCTTTTTTACCCAGAAAGTAATGTTACTCAATACTGAATTGTATTTGCAGGTTTTGTGTTTTTATTTGACTGGCAGTAATGTAAGTTGTCTTGATAGTACCTGAGGCCAAAAAAGTTTGTCATCAAGTATTAATGTGAACTTTTTAATAGTAAATACTGTTTTTCTTTTTATTGCTATTTTCATACAGTACAGTCTCAGTGAATAATCAGTGCTTTACTTAAGTGTGTTTTACAGTTGGAGGCTTATGAATAAGAAGAGAAGCTAAAAGTAAAAAGCTTCTGCCAACAGTATAAATAGATAGAAATCTACTGTAAAATTCACCTAGAAATTTACTTGAATCAGTGATAGGCAGGTCCTTCCAATCATTTTGGTTTTAAGTTAAAAAAGAGGCAAACACAAGCAAGCAGAACCAATCTGTTGTAAAAGAAGTCATCTTTAACAGTGTTGTAAAGTAGGTATTTGATACTTTTGATGGCTAACGTTGTGAAATGGACTGATAATTGCAAACGTTTGAGGTGTGAAATGTTCTATTTTTATATGTAGTGACATCTAAAATATTAATCATACCTTAATGAACATGTATTATTGGAAACAGGATCACTTCACTTCTCCAGATGAATATGATGATCCTGCTGTCCTTTATGAAGCTATAACAACTCATGAAGAAAATCTGGTTATAGCACATGAAGGGGACCCTGCTTGGCGAAGTGCAGTTCTTTCCAATTCTCCGTCCCTTCTTGCTCTGCGTCACGTGATGGATGATGGCACCAATGAATATAAAATCATTATGCTCAATAAGCGCTATCTCAGTTTCAGGGTCATTAAGGTAAGCTTTGTGTACATTTTGTAATGTGACAGCAAGTTGGGATGTATTTTAATAACTTTACCAAACTGCTGCTGCAAGTGAAATCTTTACTGTTTTGCCATTAATAGGGCTCGTTTTACTCATACAGTGCAAGTATTGTATCAGAAAATCAGTTCCTTCTCACTTATTTCTCATCCCATTCTTCAGTTTGTTTAACCTCGCTGTTGCAGCCTGTGTCCCTAAGTTCAGCCTGTAAAAGAACTGCATATGAATGCTGGCAGTTCTGCAGCGCAATACTGCATGTGCTCACGAAGGCTTTGGTATAACACATCAGTCACCCCATACTCTCTTTGCTTCACTTTCTAACACAGCCTCTCTTCTTGGCTTTTACAGGTCAATAAGGAGTGTGTACGTGGCCTGTGGGCAGGACAACAGCAGGAGCTTGTCTTCCTGCGTAATCGAAATCCAGAAAGAGGAAGTATCCAAAATGCTAAGCAAGCTCTGAGGAACATGATCAACTCCTCTTGTGACCAGCCAATTGGATACCCAATCTATGTCTCACCTTTGACTACTTCCTATTCAGATAGTCATGAACAGCTAAAGGACATTCTTGGGGGAGCCATCAGCTTAGGAAACATCAGAAATTTCATAGTGTCTACATGGCACAGGTGAGCTGAGGAAAGGTGTTCTCATTAGTCTGTATTCATGCTCTAATATTCCATTAACTAGTCTTGCACAGGCACAACACAGCATAATTTATAATATTCAATTACATGAAAATAAATAAACCTTGACTTCTATTTTAGGCACATCAATAACTTATGGCAACTGCATTGGTACAAGATTAATCTCCAAGGCTGAGTAATACAACCTATGTAAATAAGTAATACCACCACAAATTATGTAAATGAGAGCTCAGAGGAAAGAGGACAAAGTCTAGATGCAGGAACTTAAACTTCAGGTCTAATGTTAGGTCTGATAATGAGAGACAATGCAACTTCTATACTGTGTTTTTTCAGTATGATTGCTTTTGCAGTGTATAGTACCATCTTTACAGAATCAGGACTGTTTGGTAGGGTTCCTGTCTGGCAGATATTTAGCATGAAAGTGCCTATATTCATGGTTTAAGGCATGCTCATACATAGTTAGGCAAGCTTTAGCTGTTGTTCACAATCTCACAAGTTCTTACATGTAATGCAATGCTGTATGTTAGTGCCAGAACAAGTAACTGGAATGATAGAATTATTTCCCCACGTGACCCCTGGGTAATCCAGTACAAACTCTTGCTGTGCTGTGTTTTATAGGGCGTGAGAACTTTTACTGCACTTCTGGCCCTCTATGACAGTGGCTCTAAAAGCAACAGTGGCAGTTGTGTGGCATTCAGAAATGTGCATCCCAGTTCTTAGTAGTTGCAGGAGCTTGTGCCGTGGTCTAAACACTCCTGTAGCTGTTCTGATGGTTGTATTTATCTTAGACATCTATAGCATATCAGAACAGAACATACTGCTTCACCCAGAGTGCCAAAAATGCCACATATACACAGTCTGTGGTGTTTGTCTCCTATTGCCATCAGCTTGTCCAACTTGATAGAATAACAGGTAAAAGCATGATACACAACATGCTTCAGGATTCTGTGTCCTAGGACAAAAAACATTGGAAAGGAGTGCTCACTGTACTTGAGTGTGACAGAAGAGAAAAATAAAATGTAGGAATTGAAGGGAGGAGGAAATGTGCTGTGGTTTTTTGTGTCCATTTGAAGTTTATTAGTGTAAACTATGTGGTTATGTATACTGGAAAATGGTGGCTAACCTACTGTCTGAATGCTCAGTATGTGCTTCAAACAATTGTGACTGCATTACTGAAGATAACATAAACCAAATACATAAAAAATCCAGCAAACATTTTTTCCTTGCTAGTCTGTGTAGACAAAGATTTCGCAGTGTAACAGTTACACATGACTAGTAGCATAAGTTTTACTAAACTGTTCCAAAATAACCAGGATGTTCTGCGAGCATTTGAGTAGGAATTTTATTGTACTTCAGAGGTGGCATAATTTTTAAAAATCTAATTTATATGAGCACTTGATTTGTCATAAATAATGTTATTGAATAGCTGTCATGAAAAAAATTGCCATGTCTTAGAAAGCAGTATTTATATTTGCAAAGCATATTCTGAGAAAATAAAGTCAAGTTTTCTCTGATTTTAGGCATTGGATTGTGGGTTGTGCTGAGCCTTTTGCTTGTCATGAAGCATTTTTTAGAATACTACTGATTAGGAGGTGTACCTTAATGTATCACTTGCATTATTTTTCCAGATTAAGGAAAGGCTGTGGAGCTGGCTGCAATAGTGGTGGAAATATTGAAGATTCAGATGCTGGAGGTGGAGCTTCTTGCACAAGTAACAATGCAACTATCAATGAGTCACAGAGCAGCATGTCACAAGGAGGAGGGAATGCGACGACAGGGCAGGGACCTGGAGCAGTGCAGCACCCTCCTGTTGCAGCTCATCCCACAACTTTTCCTGCAGCTCATCCACCAACCCATCCCTCCACTCTGGGTAAAGTTGAAACTAAGAAACAGTCCTATAGCCAGAACAGGACTTTCAGCTCTTTGGGCTAAGTTAAAAGAAAAAGCAAATAAGTGATGTGATTTTATGTTGTGTTAAGAGTTGTCGGATTAATCTCAAGCTTCAGTACTGTTTTATGCAATACAAGGTTCCCAAACAAATCTGATAAATACGGGTATAGTTGTGCTGGCAAAATAGATAAAATAACTTTTTATAACAGGTTCCTACAGATGGGATCTTTTCACTTCTGTTGTTTGCAAATGCTCAACTCATCATCTTTTGGGAATGTTTCTATTTCTTATTCATACAGTCAAACAAGTTCTCTTATTTGCACAGTATTCTAGCTGAATCTATCCAAGGGTCCATAGTGATCTGAAGTTAAGGTGGCAGCAAACACTAAAGCTAAGGGTGTGTTTCAGACATTGACTTTACTCACAAAGAAAATACAGATGTATGTCATTGAATGAGCATAATCAGATCTATCAGCTCAGGAGAGTTATCTGCAAATACTTAATACAGGAAAAGCAATTACACCAATGCTCATGAACTGCAATTTCTGGTTTTAACTTGAAGCATATTAAATTTGAACTTGTTTTAAAATGGCTTTTGTTCTAACAAATTTTCTGACCCAAGCTTTGAATGTGTAATCAAGCATATTAAGAAATAATAGCCAGTATTTTGAAACATGGGCATCTGTGCCTCTCTTATTGCCTTATGTATGGTAAACTGAAATGCTGATATTAAGGAAGAAATTGTTAATGCAAGAAGTGCAAGACTGAATCATTTTTCAAGGTATTTGTCCGATAGGGATTGTGAACTGAACAGAATATGAAATTCTGAGATGAGATGAATGGAATGTATTGAAATGTTTTGAGATGCAGCAGAGATCTTCTGCAGTATGTGTGTTTCAGATGATGTTGGTTAGACCAATCGGTTTTGTATATCTGTGCACTAAAACATTTGTGTGTTGGCAATCTATTGTGCATGGGAGTCTGTATCAAACTTTCCTGATTGTCTGTCTTTTACTTTTAGGCACCAGTCACAGCTCTCACTCTGTGCAGTCCAGCCTTGTCAGACATTCCCCTGCCCGTGCCTCAGTGGCTAGCCATTCATCCTACTGCTACGGCAGCCGTCATTCATCTCTTCGCACATCCACAACAGGCTTTGTGCCTTGCCGGCGCTCTTCCACCAGTCAGATATCCCTTCGGAACCTCCCATCATCCATCCAGTCCCGCCTGTCTATGGTGAACCAAATGGAACCTACTGGCCAGACTGGGGTCAGCATGCAGCATGGACTGCCCTCTTCTAGCAGCTCCAGCCAAAGCATCCCAGCCTGTAAACAGCATGCCCTTGTGGGCTTTCTAGGGACAGAAGGAGGGAGTAATGCAGCTGAAACTCAGTCAGGTGGCAGTGCAAGCCCTGCAAATCAAATGCAAGCCAAAAAGGATGACGTTATTTACAGAATCCAGGTGAATAGTCTAGAAGAACAAGTTAACTTATGTTTCCACGTGCTTTTCTTACTCGTTCCTTTGTAGGTTATTGAAATGGCTACTTACAAATACACATTAATGTAAAGAAAAGATTTTCTGGACAAGCAGCCTTCCTGTATGTTCCTTGTTTACATTATTTTTATGTTTTGCTGTAGTGCAACTCTGAGATTGTCAGTGGAACTCAGTTCCACTTCATATATAGTTTACCTTTTATACATTATAGCAGGTAAAGCCAAACAGCTTCATTTGCCGGCTAGAAAGCTTTTTTCTTTGAAGCCATGTAGATTTTCCACAAAAGTAAGTGTAAAAATACTTGCTTTCACTTTCATGTGTATTTATTCTTTGGTTATATCCACTTGAGGGTTTACTGAGCAGGAAACATTTCGCTATTGATAAAGTTAATTATATGACTGCCTTGCTTATTTTTTGAAAATCCAGAAATGTCTATTCTTGCTTTCTTAGCTTTTATTAGCCCCACATACATGTCTTTGGCATTATAACTGTGGGAAACCTCAAAGAGGGTATTTAAGAGGTTAGATGATAATAAACATTATTTCATTGCTGATACCTCCTCAGTTTAGAGTAATCCTTAGTAAATTGCATTGTAGTGGGCAAAGTAAATATAATTTTTCAGGTCTGTGCTTAATAGCTTTTGTTTGCCGACAAGGGCCCTTTTATGAAGCTGCTTACTAATCCTCTGTGTGAGGAGGATAAAGTGGATATGTGACCTTGGATAGTGGACATTATGGAGTTCTCTGTCCTAGAACAGGAAGAATTTTTCAGGAGTTTTCTCCTGCTTGCCCTGTGCAAAGGCCAGTTTACTTCAAAACACGAGGTGGTTCTCAACTAACCATGCTAGTAGATAAATACTTCTTCTGCCTAACAATGAATTCCCCAAGTTTCATAAGAAGTAATGAGCCAATTTTAACAGCTTATTACTTAACTTTTCCCTGCTACTAGACTGTGTGCTCCCAATGCTTTTGTTGTGCCAGCTCCCCAACCCTGCCATAAGCTGGTATAACTGAAAGAAGTGGGTAATGGAACCAGAGCTGTTGCTTCAGTGAACTGGCATACTCACTGTATTCACTGGTGTCTGAAACCACAGCATCATTTCCAAATTCAGTGCTGTTTGGGCTTGGAGAGCCTAGAGCTCAAGTTTCCAACCTTGAAATTGGTCAGAAATCAATTTCAGTGGGTTGAAGTCAGTTATCTGGAATTATGCAAAAGATTACAGTTTATCTGTTTCTTATAATTTTTGGCTGAACTAACAGTCAAAACTCAATTCCTACTTATAGTTAATGGATCCCAGTCAAGTACTGGAAGGGATCAACGTGTCAAAAAGGAAAGAGCTGCAGTGGCCAGATGAGGTGATACGGCTAAAAGCTGGAAGAAACAGCTGGAAAGACTGGAGTCCTCAGGAAGGCATGGAAGGCCATGTAAGTTTTGCTTGGAAGTTGACAAGCTAACCTTAAAAAAAGGCAGTGTCTTGATTCTGTGGCAGTCTGCCTATATGTCAAAGCAAAAATCGATGTAGTAGGTAAGTTAGATCAGCAGCTGTCCTCAGTCACTGCTGCTGGAAGAGTAGGTTTAGAATCCTAATTTGAGGCAAAGAGCTATTTCTACAGCTCTCTGCAGAAGATGCAGGATGATGTTTCAAATGTTGTAAGCCACCACTCCTTCCTTGCCTTCTTTCAGCTTGTCACAGTCTCTCAGGCATTGCTCTCATTCATCCAACATTCATTTTCCTTTCTTTAAACTGTCAATCCCTGAACAAATAAAGATCAATTTACTAACAAGTCCTTAATTGAAAAATTAACAGTTTTTTATTTTAAATTATTCTGATAAAAATAGAGCCAAATAAGATTGTCTTCAGATGTGTCTATTAAATAATAGATACATGATAGGTGTTTACTTTCTTTTAAGAAGGAAATCTGTTCAAAGTAAAACTTGTTGTAGCCCATGACTTGAACTCCCATTTCTCTTTTCCCTATGGATGTTACATCTGCAGTTTAGGAAAATTCACTACATTGGCTATAAAACTTATCTCCAAATTTAGGCTCCTTTTCTGAGCAAAAAATGCAGTGTGGTCTTTGAAGCCTTTTGATTTTTACTGAGATGTACTTTTTTTTGAAGATCTTGATGTCTGTCAAGATTTTTCAGTATTCTTTCAGTGATAGAGGGATGAGTCACTGACACTGTCTGCATTTGTTCATCAATACAACTCTGTTTTCATTTGGAATAGATCAGTTTTGAAGAAATTTCTTTGCTTACCTCAGTTGGAGGCATTTTTTTATAAATTGCTTTTAGGGGTAGATCTTGCCATTTGCAAGTCCACATCAGTGTGGATATATGTGCAAAATTAAAGTAAGAAATGGAGATATGCCAGTAACACAGTGTACACTGTATCTACCTTGCTGTTGCATCTACATGAAAAAAAGGCCCTGGAAACACAATTACTCATGGAAGGAATCTACCAGAGTTGACAGCCCACTCTCAGGACAGTAGGGTTACATTGTAGGTAACACTTGTGAGTAGAATGCTGTTGTAAATGTTCTCAGTTATTTTGGGTTCAGACATACTGTTGCAGATCAAGAATGTGGTAAAGTTGGTGAATGTAAAGGGTTATACTGAAATATGTCTTCTTGCCTGGTATCACTGGAAATTTTTTCAGGAGTTTGTGAGCGTGTTTTGTGAATTGCAGCATGCTGACATTTACAGTGATTGATGCTACAGCAAGATTAAAACAGGAGGATTTAAAGGTCAGAGTAAGCTGTTGTTCTGAATGCTTCTCATCTATTTTTGGTACAGCATATAGGCAGGTTTGTTTAGAAGAGCATCTTTTAACCTAACAAGAAAGGGGGGAAAGAACCAGATTATCCTGCGTGTGATTAAGAGTAAAGGATTTAACTTGATAGCATAGTTTCCACTGCCTGCTTCAGCTGCCTGTGGTTAAACATACTAGTATCAGTAAAGCTCTTAGGACAGTCTTCCCTTTCTGATCCTGTGGCTGTAGTCCTTCCTGCAAATAGGCAGAAATGATTGTTACCTGCTGAGTTGCTGCTCACTAAGCAGTTTACTTTGTCTGCTCTCACTATGAAGTTCAGCACTCAGTAGTTTAAAACTTCGCTGCTACGTAGAAAAAAGCATTTTTCCTAATTTAGTTTGTCTTGCTAAGTGTGCAGTGCTATGTGTGTATAAGGCAGAAAGACATATATTATAAGGTTTCTTCAAGGCAATGACATTTAGCAGTCCTCTTTGGACTGTAGCTACTTTTTCCAGGTTTTGAGAGGGTGTGCCCAGCATTATGATACTATGATACTGGGGTGTAGAATAAACCCTTTTCCTCCTAAAAAATTTACTGCCTTTTGACTACCTAGTGACAGCATTTTGCATATACCAAATAAATGCCAGTCATTATAGAAGAGATGGTAAAACTCAGCATGGCAATATGGCAGTGAGTTTTAATCTGTGTACAATTTTTTGTGTATACACAGTTTTTAAGGAGCCATGATATTAATGCCTGTAGCTATCTTGAAGGCACCAGTGTTAAATTGGACAACAAGACTGTAGTAATTGGGACTTCATTGGAAAACTTTTTATTGTGTCTGGGGACAGGATATTCCTGGTCTCATTCCATACAGCAGCATAAAAATTATATGGACACACTTAGACTTGAACAGACAAATATCACACTGTTGCATCAAAGAGGAACTAAAGATGCCGTGCTTCCGAGACTGAAATGCTCTCTCTGTATCTATGCAGCATAGATCTCATGCAATGGACAAAGCTAAATGTCCTTCACTCTGTGTTAAGAGAAATTGTCAGCTGTGTATAATGAAGATTGTGAGTCTCTTAGATTTGATCTTGGAAGATTGTGCTTTTCTGTCATTTTTTCCCTTATATCTTTAGGACTCTTGGAAACTTTACTGCTGTGGAATTTGTAGAAATTAGTTTTACTTGCTTTTTGACTTACTCCATCTTGAATTAAGGGTTCTTTTCCCACAATTGGAAAATTTGAGATAATTCTATTTCTATGAAGCTGATGATACCTATACCATGTTAATGGAGCATCCTTATGGTTCCTTTGGGGCACCCAGAAATTAAGGGTGTGTTTTTAAGGAGGCAGATGAACAGAGACATACATGGTATGAAAAAGGGACCTTTTGGCAGTCAATATCAGGCAGGATCCTTGGAAGTAGCAGATCAAAATACTTGAATTTTGTAGATCCAAGGGAGTATGTAGCACTGTTTCTGAACCCCTTCTTCTTTGTAATATTTAAATTAAATATTATCTTCAAATAACTTGATTTAGAAGATCAACCTTGAATTCTTAGTGCATAGGTATTGAGCATCAAAATATCCCACATCTGTGTGCACTTTTTTTAGTTGCTACTCACTTCAGATGAACTGTTTGGTTCTGACTTGGGTCAATTTGTTTGTTCCTACTCAAATCTAAATCAGACTGGCTGCTCTCCTGGTTGTGTAAGACCTAAATGTGGTTTTAAGAAGCAGATGTTCAGCAAGACTTCAACGTGCAGCTTATCTGTGGGTATCCTGTCACTGAAAAATGAGCTTATACTTTGTATTTTTTTTCCCCCCCAGGTGATTCACCGCTGGGTGCCTTGCAGCAGAGATCCAAGTAGTCGGTCACATATAGATAAAACCATACTGCTGGTTCAAATTGAAGATAAATATGTTGCTGTTGTTGAAACTGGAGTCCTTGAACTTGGGGCTGAAGTGTAAATCTCTTTGAGACTGAAACTTCCCCTTCTCCAGTGATTCAGAAGAGAGAAGGGTCCAGAAGAAGCAGCTCCCAGGACACGAAACTTTGGTCCGGTTGTAGGAAAGGACTTGAAACACAGATTTGTCTAAGTCCCTTTCCCCAAATAAACAAGTGTAAGAATTTTTTTAAGTTGTTAGCTGCTGAAGAAACACTTGCATGAAGGATAGATTTGTTGAGACATATCTTTTGTTTATAAATTTTGTTATGCATTGCGTAATGCTTTAAATCAACAAACTTTTCAGTTCTAAGATCAGAGCACCTCATATTTTTCTAATTGTTTTGCCAAAAATTGCCATGTCTTGTCACAGAGTGCGTGGAATTCATCCACCTTATTTTAATGAAATTGACTACAAACCTTCAGTTTGGTGAAACAGTGTAAGGGTTTCAGGTGTGGCAAGAAGAGACTGAACAGATGTATAGATTCTTATTCCTTATGAGCTAAACATTAATGAGAACTGCACTAATTTTTTACAGCAATGCACTAAAAACAACCCTGAGATTGCTGAGAACATTTATTTATATATATAAATATAAGTATATAAAATACCATTATTTAAATTGCCTTTGGGATTAATCCCCTCCCTCTCCATATACATGTTGATGGTAAGGGCTGTGCCATGGGTTTGGTTCTATGTTCTGTATTTCGTACAAGTGCATTTGCTGCATCCTCTTCACAATAAATGGTAAAATAACAAATGTGTAGAAAAGCACCTGAGTATCCCTGTACTACATCAGACTTTATTGTGGTGGCAGTGGTACCTCAAGCCAGTACAACACATCTAGCTTTAAAGTGGGCCCCAATATGACTTTCCATCTGTCTTCCCTTCACTAGCCATGGCTACTTTGCTTCTTTACAGCCAGAGCTGGCTGTGTTGTTTCATTGGCTCTTCTCTGGCAAACACGGTGGCTTTAGTTTTGTAGTGGGAGGTGCAGGTCCATGATTACTTCATGGATGCTTGAAGGTTTTTTTTATTCTATCCAATTTAAAAAGAAAAAACAGCAACTCCCCAAACAAAACAAAAAGGAACCCAACAAAACTTGACTTCTGCTTTTAATTATCTTTTATAGAAGGCACAGCCCTAAACTTGTATCACTTTTACCACCTTGCCTTTTCTTTCCCTTTAGTCTTCATTCTTTTCTATGACTTGAATTTTATTTTCTGTGATTATATATTCTATGTAAGTGTAATTTGAGTATTTATAACTGTGAAGTTGAGTTATTCATGTGTTACATATCCTAGGTTTTATTGTATTTTTTTAAAAGTGTGTATTCAGGGAAACAAGTAACTCAGAACTATCATGGGAGTGTGAGAGGGAAACTGGTTTGTTCTTCACTTGCAGTTCCTATGACTCACTTTTCTTAATCCATAAGAAAGAAATGTACCTGTTGTGATTGTTTCCTGTTTCTGACCTGTAATTATATAGGACTCTGTGGGGAATTTGCATACAGTTCTAGCTTTTGGGAGCAGCCATCTTCTTCCCAGTCACCTCCACTTCTTTATATGTGTTGTAATTAGAAGAGACTTCGGATATACCACAGAGGTTATTATAATTAATTCTCTGACATCAGAGAAACATTGTCCATTATGTACCTAATGTAAGAGTGAAATTACACGTGATAAGAAAAAAAGGAAGACACAGCTACCTAGAAACACTGGTATTCCAGCTCAAGTCACTGTATGCCATCTAGCCATGATTGGGTAAGTCTGTGTGCCTGGTAGCTACTCAATTCCAGTTACTGTTCCCAGTGAATGATACTGGGACCTTGCTTGCATGATAGACTATGCAAACTTGTCCTCAAAATGTTGTGCATCTTAGAGTTGCATATTACTATTCACTTTACTCATGCACAGTCCCATTTAATCATGGTATAAATGCACAGATCTGACACCCTTGAAAGTATGTGAAACAGCAAAATTATTTATCATATGTATCACATTATAGAGTAGTTGAATTAATCTCCTGCATATGTGAAAATGTAGTACAGAAGATGAAACTTCTGTAGCGGTTTGGTAATGCTGCTATCAGGAATGGAGAAAATGTGTAAGTTTTGAATTTAAGGCCTTTTAGTGAAGGATTTATTCTATGTCCTCCTTTTCAGGTAAATACTTTTAATTAATACCTTTAATTAATCTGTATCACTAGGAACATGGCTTCATTTAAAAGGAGAAGTTTGTTTGAAAATAAGCCCCTATTTGACATTAGTTGCACAAGGTTGTTTTTTTTTTCCCTTGGACTGAAGCCTTGAGGTAAACAAATGACTGAAAACCAAAATATATAGGTTAGGGTTTTTTGCTTTGGGTTTTTGTTTTTTTTTTTTTTTAAAGCTGACTGAAACAATTTTCAGTATGTTAATCCTGACTGAACAATATCTTACTCTCTTTGGGGCAAGGTAAGGACAATATCCATTGCTGGTAAAAGATGTGATAGGAATTAATGGCTTGTTCATGTGGAAATTTTAGTGCATATGTGTATCTGCCTGGAGTTAGATTGGCAAATAGTGGATAGGGAAAGAGAGAGACTTTTAAGGGCAAAGAGAATTGATGAATATTTCTATTTTTTATAAAACAAGGCTTTTGGTGTGCTGACTTCAGCAGATAGATTTTAATGTGCTCAGCTAACAGGTTAACACTTCCTTTCAGGTACTTGGCTAACATCTGTTGTGAGGCCGTTCACGTAGTGCTCATACCTATTCCAGATCTGCTCAACAGAAGCCACTTAGTTGAAATTTCACTCTTCCATAAGGCTTTGAAAAATTAACTCTTTAAACTTTTTTCCTGAACTTGACGATTCATATGTGGGTTTGTACAGGGTTTGTCTTTGGTTTCTAGTGTGCAAGTGACAGAAATGTTTTTATTCCAACTCAGAATCACACAGAATTAACTAGTTTGGAAAACACCTTTGAGATCAAAGAGTCCAACCTATAACTGAGCACCACCTTTTCAACTACTGGACCATGGTATGAAGTGCCACATCCAGTCTTTTCTTAAATATATCCAGGGATGACGACTCAACCACATCCCTGGGCAGCCCATTCCAATGCCCAATCACTCTTTCTGTGAAGAATTTCTTCCTAATGTCCAGCCTAAACTTCCCCTGGCACAGCTTAAGACTGGCTCCTCTTGTCCTAGCACTGGTTACATGGGAGAAGAGACCAATCCCCCCCTAGCTACACCCTCCTTTCAGGGAGTTGTGGAGAGTGATAAGGTTTCCCCTGAACCTCCTCTTCCCCAGGCTGCACAACCCCAGCTCCCTCAGCCTCCTCACAGGATTTGTGCTCCAGACCCTTCACCAGCCTTGTTGTCCTTGTCTGGATGCATTTGAGCATCTCAGTGTCCTTCCTAAATTGGGGGGCCCAGAACAGGACACAGCACTCAAGGTGCAGCCTCACCAGTGCTCAGTACAGGGGGACAATTGCTGCCCTGGTCCTGCTGGCCACACAGGCCAGGGCACCATTGGCCTTCTTGGCCATGTGGGCACACCTCCCCACAGGATAGACCTGTCTGTGGAAGCCTCTGTTCTAGATCGAAATTATTTCATCTTTTGTTTTATTTTATTGGCCTTTGTCTTGGTGTGTAATATTTTTCTGCTGTTGTAAGGATGGAAAAGATGGGTGTTTTCAAATTATTCCTGTCAGTCCAAATTGAACCTTACCATAGAGGAGAATTTTTTAGATCTTTCTAGACTTCTACGAAAACCCTTACAGATGTTTGCTTTTACTCTGTCCCCTTGCATTGTGATATTCTCTTCCCATAAGAACATTCCAGTTAATGCCTACTATTGTAGCTTCCAGGTAGATCCCAGTCTATTTTCTTTCTCTCAGTTTTTTTTTTGGAGGTTGTATCTATGTGTATATATGTAAGGACTTCTCCCTAAAACACTCAGTTGCAGAAAAGGGCTTGAAAACCCCATTAATCAGATAATGTTCATTAGTAAAAATGGCTACTACATGATGTTTTAAAACCTTTTCCCATTTCATTTCTCTCTGAAATCTTTTAAAATGTTCTGATTAAAAAGACCAAAAACCTATAGCTGTGTATGTGACAACACTGATGACACCTAGACTTCCGTGCTACTTGCAGTGGATGATATTAGTGCTGGATTCTGGGGATCTTTCTCATGATCCAGCATGTGTGAAATGGTTTCAGAGTTTGGGGAAGATGATGGTGATGATTATTTCTTGAGGAAATTGCATGTAGGCTGAATGGTCCTACAGCCACTTTGCCTGGGACATCTGACACGTTTGTGAGTGGTGATGTCAGTTTTCCAGTCAAGAGTGCCGTTGTCACCAGTCATTCCTCATCCCCTGGTCACAATGCCTTTGGGAACTGAAGAACTCTTTGAGAAGCCTGCATGACTGGTGAGATGACAGATGAAGATGTGTGGCACAAGTCCATGCCTTTGGCCCTTTGGCAAGAGGCCATAAAGCATTGTCTGGATTTGGGCAAGGGGGGAAGAGATGCCTTACGATTGATTCAGCCTTCTCTGATAATACACACACCACATGCAAACCTAGGAGCATACAATAACAAAGACACTGCTTTTAAGAGCTTTCTCAATTACAAAACTCTCCATTCACAAAATGGAGCTGGATAAATTGCATTTTTTACCATTAACAATATTATTCAACTTATATTGGATTTGGGGTTGTACCACCACAGGTTTTATGTACTTAATTTTATTAAGGAATTTTATACCTATTATATAGGCATCTATTCTTTTCTTGTCTGGCTTGCTATTTGATATTCTAATGCAGTACATTCAGTGGCGCTGGACTCTTTCAGAAATTATACTGGTAATTCCTGGTGCCTTAGTAAAAAAGTGGGTACATAACACCTTGGTGGAAGGTTAAAGCATGTGACTTGTTTCACCCCAGCATGATATGCATATTTCTAAAAAGGTGATTAAGATGGCTGCCCCAAAAGATTTTGGGAGTATACCTACATCACTTGGTCATGAACATTTGAATATGAGCAATTTTTATGACTTCTGGTATGTACAGTTTGAATAGCTAAGCCCAGTACACTTAGGCCACAACTTTGAAAGATGGCAATCAAATAGCTGGATATCTAACTTCTTACACAGATGCCCCTGAATGCCTGACAATAGCTGCTGGTTAGGAAATGGAGAGGGGAGTAGAGCATAAATGAGAGAATGGCTTTGGTTTTTAATGGACAATGAAAATATATATTGCCTCTACCAGCAAAAGGTTACCTTGCCAGGGATAGGGATATATGTACCTGCGTGTCTGTGAGTGTGTATGTGTCTGCGTGTGTTATTGGAAACAGCCTGTAAATATTGTAGCTGTTTAAAATGGAAAAGGCAGAGTTTTTTTGCAACATGTTGCAGCAAAAGGACAGTATTGACAGTGGAGAAACACTGAGAAATAAAAGAACCTTTTTTCACTTGTTGTCATTTATTGCACGATTACAATCTCTTAAGATGTCATTTTCACAAATTCCCTATAAGGACTGTTGTAAGTTTACTCAGATCATCCTTTAACGAAGGATTCTCATATTTTAAAATTGTCTTTTGTAGCTATGCAAAGAATAACCTCAGCTCTTCTATTTTTCTGCTAGCATCCTTGTTTTCATGCTTTTGCATAAATGCTACATGCCCTCTCTTGTACAGTTAAAATGTTTTGTCTCTGTTGAAGCATTTTCTCTATCAGTGATTTCCCTTCTCTTGAATGTTTTTCAAGGCCCAGAACACTCTTGTACTGTCTTTGTCCGCAGTAATTTTTCATTTGTCATACTTTGCTGGGAAATACCTGAAGTAGTGTGGTTTAATCAGTCATTTCTAACTTTCTGCTATCCTTGATCTGATAGCCAAGTGCAGCATTGGGTGGAGTCCTCACGAGGACTGTGTTTATATGAAACACTTGGAAATAGTGATACTATTTAAAAATAGCTGCTGTTTGTACATTCTCTCAAATATTTCACATTTGTACAGAGGCAACATTATCTTACCCCTTACAGTTTGAAAAAAAAATCACTTCTAACATAAACAGTGTTGATTGGACAGCTCTGTCTTTAAAGATTGGATGTTTTCTTTGTATAAAACCTAAACAAAGCATCTGCAAGTTTTCTTCTGCTTGCCTGTGACACTTGACCCATAGCTGCTTCAGGCCTCAATTTAAGAATAAGAGAGGAGAACGGAAATAGAGCAAGTGTTCCTAAGGAAAAACAGCTCCTTTTATTTTTTAGTATTAGCAAGTGAATCTCAGTGAAAAGATTAAAAGTTCTGTAACTGTTGTGTTTATAAGAAGCACCTGAGCTTTCAGCTGACAGAAAAGGAGGAGCAGCACTTCCAGACTGATTTATGGGTGGCAAAGGGTAAGATTGTTGCTGTAGTCCACTGTTTCTTGGTGTTGGTGTCAGCTGAAGGCCTGCAACTGGTAAAAATTGGTGAATGGGAGCCCTGGTTACTGGTTGGAGGCTATTTCTTAGGGTAGTCTGGCCTAGCAGAAATTCAGTTCACTTCCTCCAAACCAATGTCTCCCTGTGAGCCTATCTAGGACCTGGGAGCAGTGTCTTTGCTTCTACAACACACACCTGGTCTGTGTGAGTGGCATGCCTATTGCATGGCTTCCTCGTATTGCCAAAGATGGTCCTCTACCCTATTTTTAACTTCCTATGGCGCGTAATTCTTGTGTAGAAAGATGGTACTTGGGTACTGGCATTTCACACATCTTGGCTGAATCAGAGTATATGGATTTTCCTCTGTGCATCAGAAAGTGGTTTGGGTTTCTCTCCGAGCTCTTGGCGGCAGAGCACCCTTGTCCCCGTAGGGTGCTGCTGCTGCTGCGGCGGCTCGCCGAGCTGCCCGTGCGAACCCACGGTACCGGAGCGCTGCTCTGCCGGCTTGGAGCTGCTCCTGCGAGCGCCGCGCCGTGTCCCCGGGGCCAGGCCGTACGGCGGGGGCCCTGCGGTGTCCCGGGGCCGGGCCATGCTGCGGGAACCGGCCCGGCCAGACCAGCGCGGGGCGGCCGCGGCCGGTAGGGGGCGGCCGGGCCCGGCGGGCTCGGTGTGAGGGAGCGCGGCCGGCGGGCGCTGGGCCTGTGCGGGCAGCGAGCGCCCTGGGATCCGCACCTGCCCTTCCGCCCGCTCCTCTGCTCCGGCCTTGCCTTGGGGTTGTGCTCCCAGTGATGCCGCTTTAATCCCCACCCTCACCGCAGCATCCAGCTGTTCCCGCTAAACCGAGCGATGAGTCCGCGCTGCTGGGCTGCCCCCGGAACCTGCGCGGCCCCCTGTCCTTCCCTCTGCACAGGAGGGAACTATGGCTGAATTCATTTCACTGTTAATTTTTTTTTTCGCTATTTCGTAATGTCTATTAAGACATCACAAAGAAAGGAAGACATCCACCCACCTATTTTCTTTCACGTCAGTGATCCCATGACCAGAGGAGTAAGAAGAGGGGAACAAATAGCAAGAAAAAAAGAAGACAAAGATATTGGTGGGAAAGATACGTGAGGAAAGAGAAAGACTGCTTTTGTCTTTCCAGAATCTGAAGGAGATGGAGTAGGCAGCCCCAATATCATTTTTCAGCCTCTTTCTAGTAATCCTCCTATGTCAAAGTGAGCCAGAGGTGAGTTCCTCAAAAGTGCAAATTAATTTTGAATGTAATTCTGGTTTAGCAGACATCAGTCTTAGAAACTACTAAAAAAGTCATAATGGGCACCTTTCTTTTACTCAGTGTATTGTATATGTTATGGTACATTGTCACACTCAGGTAAAATTACAAATTATACCTTGGTTAAAGGGCATGGTGTTCTTGCTGCTTCATGATGCTGGGAATGAAATGGCTGCTGTTTCTCCATGTGGTTCTTAGGAATGCATGCCTAACTCCTGCAACCGAAATAAGTATCCATAATGTAACTGCAGAAGAATGTCAGCTGATGAGGATCTGAGTAGCCCCTCCTGCTTGTTTGAACCCCACATCCATTGTGCTGTGGCATTACAGGATGGCTCAGAGCAGTGTACCATGACCTTGCACAGAGATCAGTATCTCTTTTTTACTCCAGCTGTGGAAAAATGCTTGGGATCTGGGCACTTGTGAAGCTCTCCTGTGAGCCTACCTGTGCTGTCTGAAGCAGGTGCCAGAAAAGGTAGGCAGAGATTGTTGCCAGGAACTTAGTGCTGTCTTTGTAGAAAACAATTTTTACCTTGCTAGTGGAGTACATTTTACATGTCCCAGCAGTGGCTGACAGGGACAGAGAGACCTTAGCGATGTTCCCCAGCAACAGGAACTGTTCCAGCCCTCCTCCTTTTGTCACCATGAGAGTATCAAAGGTTTGGAACAGACCAGCTCCCCCTCCCCTGCACTGTCATTGCTGTGGTACATTAACTTTTTCTCTCTTGTACTGTCTGTGTTTACCAGCACCCGGAGCAGTCAGCCCTCTGTGCTCCCTGACTTGCTCTGAGGAAGAAAGCCAGTGCCCTTTGCATCATCTGTCCTTGCTGGCACATTTGCAAGTTCTGCCCATCACTCAGAGGTGCGGAAAGCAAAACTGGTAGCTCGTCCCTCTGCAGGCAACAAGACAGCAGCTGTCTCTGGAAAAAGCAGTGCTCAGATATATTCAGGGCAATTATATACCACAGCTTCATGTTTCTTGTCATTCTTGTTGTTTGCTACTAATGGAGAGTTCTGGTCCATCAGTGTTGTATACATCTGCAGTGAGACTGGGCTTTTTTCCTCACCTAGAGCTGCAAAGGTCTCTCTCCCAAGCTCCCTTTCCCAACCGTGGTAGAGCCTGGAGCTTCTATTTCTTATCTTCTCAGAATCTTTTCTATGAATAACAAGATAGCCTCCTTGCTGCACCCTGGTTTTAGTGCTCTTCACTTACCATTGCCTAAGGCTTGGAAACCTCTGGGTGGTAGCTTCCTGCAGCACTCCAGTCTTTTATCACTGAATCTATGAAAATGATCCCTGAAAATGATTCTTGACTGTGGCCTGGGTTATCTGCTTTCCTGGTACCTTACATGAGTTTAAAAAAAAAAAAATTGTATTTGTAAAATGCCTCGTACTTCAAGGTAGGTTAGTTGTTGTCAGGGAAGTACCTAGGTAAGGTACAGCTCACTGCCATCCAGGGAGCCTGCTGCTGTCCCACCCCACTGCTGCACATGCTGTATCCACCTCCCTCCCCGGACCCCTCTGCTTGTCCTGCCCATCAGCACACTTGACTACAGTGCCTGGCAGCCCATTTGCATGCTGCTAGCTCACAGGGAGCCACATCTGAGGCCTGAGATATCCTTTTTTTTCAGTTTGGCATGATGCAGAGTGCAGTAGGATCAAGGAAGCCAGCCACCATGAGAAGAGACACCCTAACATCATATGGAGATGTGTCTGCTGGTGATATTTGAGTCAAGTGGGCACCCTGTGCATGGGCAGGTCTTCCTTCTGTTGGTTGGACCCTCCAGCCAGGTAAGGATTAGATGCCACCTGAGAGCTTGCACCTGGATTACTTGTACTGGTTGGGTACCTGTGTGGGGTATCATCATAGGGTGGCTTTGGTTGGAAAGGACCTTAAAAGATTATCCAATCCAACACCCCTTCCACAAGACTGGGTTGCTCAGAGCTCCGTCCAGCCTGGCACTGAACAGTGCCAGGGATGGGGCATCTGCAACTTCTCTAGGCAACCTGTTCCAGTGTTCCTGTTCCACCATTCTCACCACCCTCACAGTAAAGAATTTATTCCTAATACCTAATTTAAACCTATTGTCCTTTACCGTAAAATCACTGCTCTTCCTCCTTTTACTAAGGGCTTTGGTAAAATGTTTGTTTTTCTCATAAGCCTCCTTAATACAATGAAAGATGAGATACCTGCTGGGTGTGAGAAATCGGAGACTCTAGACATCAGAAACAGCAAAGCTGATCATCACCTAAGACTGATTTCAAACAAGCAAGAGGGGCCTGCCTGAGGGCTGATTCAGTGAAAGCCCTGCACATCTCTGCCTGAGCCTTGTCACCACTTCAGCCTCGCTGTTGTAGCCCCTCGGAGCCCTCAGTGTGTGCTGGGCG
Organism: Dicaeum eximium; assembly: GCA_013396995.1. NCBI lineage: Eukaryota > Metazoa > Chordata > Aves > Passeriformes > Dicaeidae > Dicaeum > Dicaeum eximium. The sequence continues at coordinate 325,751 of VWZP01007715.1, read as the reverse complement.
ATCCCTGTGAGCATCCAGCTGCTCCACGGCCTGGCCTGGCGCTGTTCAGCGCGTAATGGGAGCTGCAAGTGCGTAATGAGCGCTGCAAGTGACCCGTGCCGTGAGTAATTGGCTTGGAGCATGGCACTGCCCACAATTACAAGTTTATCTGTACGTGATGTTACACTGCACAGCTCCCTGACTATTTTCAACACAATTGATTTCCATTATGGAAAACGCGTTCCCCAAAGGAGACAGCAGCGGTGATGCGCGGTGGCACAGCAGAGCTGGGCTTCATCTTGGGCATGAAACACACTGTGTAAATACATATCAGTGTCAAGTCTGGGGGAAGTGGTGCTTTTTCCACTGCTCTTCCAAGCCCAAAAACCCATGCTTGCCCTTCTCTGTGGCCAAGGAACTGTCAGCACCAGGGGAAAAAGAGGGGAGAGGAACAGCCCCTTGCTTTGCTCATCCCTGCTTACTACAGCTCCTCAGGGGTGGGAGCAGCTGGGCCCCCCTTAGCTCATTGTCACTCTCTTCCATGCCTGGTACCTCCACTGCAGGAATGGGGATAAATTCTGTGGTGCTGCCTCTGTGAGCCCTCGGCATGGTCATGTCTGGAAGACTGTGTGGGGATCATTCTCCAGCTGCCAGCTCAGGTTTTTGGAGGCACACCATGACTTACTGCTAAGGTATTCTCTTTTTATTGAGTATTTAGCAGTGGCTGTTCTAGAGATTAGTGGAGAATGACAGGGAAATGAAACCCAAACCCCACAGATTACTTTTACAGTCAGGTTTGGTGTACCGGTACTCCTACGCCTGCGTTTCTCTCCCAACAGGAGCCAAATTGCACAGCCTTATGTAACCAGCTATATAAAGAGTGCCTTGAAGGAAGCTGAAAATGCTGCCTAGCCCCCACCCCCAGCATCCTCACCCCCAGCACCTCCTGCCCTCCTCCTGGTGTGTGGGCTGCCCATGGCCCAGCTGCCCCCCCTCAAAGGGACCTGCAGCTTGAGTGCTGCTGCTTAAAGATGCCCAAGTTCCATCTCCACATGTGATGTGCCCAAGGTGTATCTGTCCCTGTCTTGGGAAACTACCTCTAGCTCATGTTTCCAAGCTCAGGGGTGAGGGGCTGGAGGACAAGGAGAGGGAGTTTACACACACCATGAAAAGCATAAACTGGGCAGTGTGTTCAAGCCAAGAGCCTTTGCTTGCCCAGCTGCAGAAAGCATTTGGGGCAGGGTGAACAGTCATTTAGCCTTGTGGTTTGTCTCTTGGACCTTTCAGAGTAGTGCAGGGGCAGTCCTGGGATTGCTGAAGTGTTCCCAGGGCCCAGTATTCTGCATAAGTGTGTGCATATGTGTCTGTACAGACACTCCTGAAATGAAGGCTGCCTTACAGAGCTGTGACCTGGGATGTCTGCAGCAAACCAGGCATCACACAGAGATTTAGGCACAAAGCACATGGGTTGCATGAGCAGGAAGCTGGAAGAAAATTGTAGCTGTAACTCAGTGTTCCGCCTGAGCCCAGCTTGAGGATTTGCTACAGGGCGCTCACACCTGCGCTGCAACTGCCTTTCCCTTTTCATCCTGAAAATGTTTTGCAAACAATGCCTGGGGACAAGCATGGCTTTGCTGGGTCTCTCTCTCTCTTTCATAAACATGCAGATGGCTCACCTTTCCTAAACTGTTCTCTAAATATTTTCCTCACAGCTCTAAATGACACTTGGGAGGATGTCAAAGGCACCAGTGAAGGGAGCTGTGCCTTCTTTGTTCAGATAATTCCAAAACAGTCAAGTGAAACACATAACTGCTTGAACAAGAACTGCTTAAAATATGAATTCTAGCTCAGCTGGCAGCTGCAGTAGCAGGGGCCAAGAATACTGTGGGAGAACGTGTCTGTGCAGAGATTGAAGCTGAGCAGCAAGGCACAGAGTGCAGGATTGCTGTCCAAACTCTGCTGCTATGGTGACTTTTGGTTAATTTTAATTGTTTCCACCTCCCTTTTCATGCCTTCTCATAGATTGAAACAGTTTTATCCATCTCATGAGAGAGAAGTGTTGTGGGAGGCAATTCACATATTATATATATATATATATATAGTGCTACAAGATTTTTCTAATACTGATGTAGATGGAGGCTTTGGATTTTTCTCATTTTTGGGGGGAGACAGGATTTATGAATTAAGTCAGTCAACAGTGAGCTAGAAGCCAGCCAGGAAAGCAGCCCAGCTCCAGGAACACTGCCATACCCAAGAAAAATCCAAACTGCAGCTGTAGCACCTTTCCCTACAGTAGCAGAGCCATAGCTCTGAAGTGGAGGCCTCTTTGCAGCCCATGCACTTCACAGGGGACAGGAGAAAATCCTTTGGAGTGATACAATCATCCCATGTGCCAGCATAAGTCAGGTTGCCTGTGACAGGGCTGGAGACAGGAAAAGGGTTTTCTGCGAGAAATACCTGCCCAGGGGAAGGGAAGGGAAGATACTTAGGCTGTTTTCACTACAGGAGCACTGCCTCATGAACTCGTTGCTCTGGACTTCCTTTCCTGTATCACTGCTTCTCATTTTTTCCTTCACCTCCCTTATTGTACTTTGCCATAGGCTACATTCAGTGCACAAATCTGGTTTTTTATGTTTGCACAGCTCCTTAGACAATATGGCCTTTGAACACTTATGGTAACATGATTATTTTAGGGCATTCAGATTTCCTTTATAGTGCTGTTTAGATCCTTTTTGTTTAAATGTGAAAGTACTGCTAATGCAGGCTGTGCTGGTAGTGCAGACTCAAGCTAGTTTATTTCAATATGTATGAGATTTCTTCCTATCCAATACAGGAACCTTCCTGAAGTAGAAATGAGTCATTACTCCTTCATAAACCCACTGCAGACAGTCCCCTCCGCTGGCAGCAGCTCAGAGCCATGTTATGCCACTTGCAAAGAAATGGCTCTGTGTGTCTCTCTCTGTTTTTCTTTCTCTCCCCCCACTGCCCCTGGCTTTCCACAGTAATTGCCATTGTCCTCCATTCCTACAAGGAGAACTACAGGAAATGATATTGCTAATTAAGTTGTAGAAGGGAATGCAAAAGCCCAAAACTATAAATACTCCATCTGTGTTAAAAACAAATGACATGTATTGTCCTTGCTGGTTGGAAGCCAGTGCAGCCAAGGAGCTGGGCAGAGACTTTGGGAGCAGGCCCTGCAGGCAGCTTGCTCTCAGAGAGCCTCTGACTGCTGCCCCCAGACTCAAGTCACAGCACCACTGCAGCAAGAAATGAGGATCACATGCAAAGCCACGATTCCATGTTATCTGGCTTTTCTAAATACAAGCTGCTCCGAAGTACAGATGATGCCTGTCAGGATTTCTCTGTAGCATCAGGCTTAGAGCAGCAGCTTTCTAGCAGCAGCGTGGTCCATGGTGGTGGGGTGAGGCTGGAAGGTCGCTCGCGTTAGTGCACCCTAGGCCCCCCTGCACCCCCGCACATCTGGACCTGCTGCATCTGCCAGGAGCATCACCCAGGGCACAGCCTGCTGCTGCCTGTAGCAGCTGTCTGGTGCCCAGCTCATCCACACCCAGGGTCTGCAGGTCCTGCCCGGCTGGTGGGGCTGTGGGGCCTTCCACAAGGACAATTCCTCAGGGCAAGGGTGTGGGACAGGTGCCTTGCTGGGTGCCATTCATTGCCTCTGAGCACCCACTTTCTGCCTGGCACTGTCTGTAGTGCCTGCACAAATCTGTACTTCCTCTCATCGGCCGAGTTCCTGCCTCTAAATCCTAGATTTGTGCAGAGGTGTTAAAAACACTTTGTGTTATTTGGTACTGAGGCAAGTGGCTGAAGAGGGAGAGCAGGCACTGGGAATGGTGTCTTCTGCTACTGCACCCACAGGTTGCACACCGGCTATGAATTTTTCTTTACAACTAAACCAAGTTAGGTTTGGAATAATCCACACTTTTTTGGTTTTGATGGAATTTAAGATGCTCTCATTCTTCACAGGCAAGAGAATTAAGAAAAATACCAAATATTTAGAAAAAACAATGAACCCTGATACTCAGTGATGCTGTGTGTGCACAAAACTCATGTTTTCTAGGTCATAGAAATAGGAACAGGAGCAGAGATCTGATCTACAAAAGTACTTACATGATACTACTGGTCACTACAAGTGTTTCAGTTCAAAGTCTCAGGCCTCAAGACCTGTGCCAAGATGCTGAGTTGGCACATGTGCACAAGTTCATACCCATTAACCAGAGCTACAGGAGGTGCTGGCAGCACTCCTTGGCCCTGAAGTGGTGCGGCAGCACAAGATCCATTAGCTAAAACACCTGACTGTTTATCAGACAGAGGGGGCCACGGTGATGCACCCTCATATAAACTGGTGCACAACTGGGCATTGATTTGGTTTTGTAAATAATTTTTTTGAGGCAGTTTCTCATAGTAAAACCAAAATTACACTAAGAGCTACATGCAAAAAGGCATATTCCTAGTGGAAGCATTCTGATTTCAAGCACTTAAAATGTTGTGCTTTCCTCCTTAACTTTGACAGTCAATGCCTATTTGTTACAATGGTGGTTCATTACTTAATTATATGTCTCTTTGGCCCATGTTTCTTGCCTAACATGCTTCATGTTGTGCAGTGAATGAAACAGAGTTTTGGACAACCCATTCTGCCTAGAGAATGAGGCAGGTGTCATGCAGGACAATAATGCCATAAACAGCTTTATTGTTATTTGTTTATGCCAAGAAGCCAGATGAGTGTTTTAAGCAGGTTTCATCTCACCTCTGTTTAGCACCAAAAGGAAATTTGCACCTTGGAGCCAATGTGATCCGACAGCTCTCTGCTCCCTTCCTGCTGCCATGGCTCCCAGTCAAGGGGTCCTCTTGCTCCCAGTTTCTGCTCCCCTGGGACTTAAAGAGGTTACCTCTGCCAGCTGAGGGAGCAGAGCCAGCTCAGAGGGCTGCCAGGGCTAGTGTCAGTGCAGGGAGGGAAAAGTAGGGCTTCTCTCCCTGGCAGCAAGCTGTTAGATCAATGCAAGCCATAAATAATACCAACCACTCTTTCTAAGGAATAAGCACATTGCCCCAGGAAAAGTGCTCTCTGTTCTTAATTAACTGCCCGAGCTACAACATACAAACTCTCTTCTGCACAAAATTAAGTGCCTGCAAAATGAACTGCCCTGCTTACTGTGGTGTTTTCTGGGTGAGAGAACTATTTGCCCACAGGGCTTCTGTGTGCAGTCCTGAGGCAGCAGGATAGACACTCACCAGGCACTGATGAAGAGCAGAAAAACCTGCTCACCAGGTGGTTGTTTCTTCCTGAATGCCCCCTCCCTCCCCAAGTAAGGGACAGCTACAGAAGGCTTTCAAAACCCAAACCTTCTGGGGAAACCCCAGTGACTGCATTGAATAGTGCAGGCTCTTCCCCAGTGACATGAGAGGGACCCGTCTTCCTCCGCACACCACAGGCACCAGCACATTTTTTCTGGGTAGCAGTAGCTGGTTATCTGGTTACCCAGTGAAGCCCAGTGCTCAGCATGAGCCACTAGATTGCTGCAGTGAGCAGTGATTTGTAGTTCTTTAGGGTTCCTCTGCAGTCAGTGGTGGGAAACAAGCAGAGCAAAGTCATAAAATCACTGAATAGTTTGGGTTAGAAGAGACCTTTAAAGGTCATCTAGTCCTGCCCCCTGTAATAAGCATCAACTAGATCAGATTGCTCAGAGACCTGTCCAGCCTGAACAAATATTTCCAGGGACAGGACATCTACCATGTCTCTGGATAACCTCTTCCAGTGTCTTACCACCCTCATTGTAAAAGAACTTCTTTGTTGCATCTAGCTTAAATCTACCCTCCTTTGGTTTAAAACCATTAGTCCTTCTTATTGGTACAGGCTTTAGTATAAAGTGTGTTCCCGTCTTTTCCATAAGCCCTGTTGAAGCACCGAAAGGCCACAATGAGGTCTCCCTAGAGCCTTATCTTCTCCAGGCTTTCCTCGCAGGAAAAGTGCTCGACCCCTTTGATCATTTTTGTGACTCTCTTCTGAAGCTATTCCAACAGGTCCTTGTCCTTCCTGTGCTGGGAACCCCACAGCTGGATGCAGCACTGCAGGTGGGCTGTTCACCATGCTGCAGCACTTCAATGTCTGTCTTGTTGAGAGGGGTACAGAACTGAACACAGGATTTGAGACACAGCCTCACCAGTGCTGATTACAGGAGGATGGTCACTGTCCTGGTCCTGCTGTACACACTGTTGTCCATTATGTCCAGCTTTTCTTCTACCAGCACCCCAAAGTCCTCCTCCACAGGGCTGCTCTCAAACCCTTCACCCCCAGCTTGTATTGATACTGGGAGTTGCCCTAGTCCAAGTGCAGGACTTTGCACTTAACCTTATTATTCAGCCTCATTGAACCTCATGAGGTTGACACAGGCCCATCCTGAGCTTATCCAGGTCCCTCTGGATGGCATCCTGCCCTCAGGCATCATCCTCTTTACCTTCCCACAGATGCAATTTAGTTGAATATGTGTTTGCTGAGCCCTGCATACTTTGCTGCCATATCCCTTTAGCACTTTTGGAATATAACCAATACTTCCTTAGTGTAGTGCTGTAACATACTTTCCCTTTTTTATTTGATGGCTTGTAAATGAGTTTTAACTAAGCTGAATAGAAAAATGGGAATTCAGTCTCATGACAGCCTCCATGCTCAGGGTGCCTTCACTTTCACTACAAGCCATTCTTGTGATTTCTGTCTTTGAGAAGCTCCCAGCTGTGCTGTGGAAATATGAACAAGCCCTCACCTGCCCCATGCAATTCTACTTTGGTAGACTGAGCTTGTTAACTACTTCCCTGCTTTTCTTTGCATATCTTAGAAAAATGATGGTCTCCTACAGAACCAAATGTGATTTCTGAGGGTAGGGAAACATCCTCTCTAAAGAAAATGCTGTACATACTGGAGGGAAAACTAGGGGCTTCCTAATGTAATTGCTAAAGCTTTCTCCCCACTCTAGAACAGCAGAGTACCAGTAGCTCAAACCTCAACACACCATGAGCTCAATGACCATGAGCTCAATGCTGAACAGAAGGTATGTCAACATGAGCAACTTTATCAGTCAGAGCCTTGCCCAGCAGTTCTCTGCAATCCAGTTTGAGGGACCCACCTGCATCCTGACAGCCATTGGCAGGCAGGGAGATGAGAATGGTTCCCACGCCTATCTTCAAACTCTCATTCTCTTAGAGAAGGGGCTTTTGGCTTCTGGTCTTGCAAGGCACAGGGTGTTAGTCCAGGCTGGATAACTGTCAGGACTGGATTCTACGTGTTGTCTGTGCACTGAGTGCGCATCACATTTTTAATGATACAGTTAGAGGTGTTTTGGGGTTTTTTTTTCCCATTAGATCTTTGCTTCATTAAGAGTACCATGAGACACACACTAAGAAAAAGAATTATGGCACCACAGAAAGCTGTCAGTTCATTCCTGTGCAATTTTCAGATGCATGCACCTCTGTTAACTAACCTGTGTCAGCAATGCTACATCTGCATATACATCTGCATACATACCTATATGTGCATACATTTTGCATAAAGGGCTTATATCACAAGGCAAAGGTTGGAAAAAATGTGCTTCTTGTGCATGAGGATGCTTATACTGTTCTGCTAATGGAGAAAGGTTTGCATGAGCTTGGACATGTAGTCGTATTAGGATTTGTAAATCATTTATATGCATTTTGCCAATTTAAACTAAATAGTATTTCTAAAACCTTATAGGTGAAGTCATTAGGCTTCATAAGGCTAACTCAAACATGATGTAAGCATAATGCAAGCTGTTCATCAAAAGAATATGGACTCTGTTCCCTCAGACTGGGCTGTAAATGAGACTTAGGAAGCATGCATTTGTTTCATTTGATGGGAAGATTTAAACCTATTCAAATGTCCAGGGTCTTTTAAATGGTCTTTTATCCTCGTTGTCACGTTTTGTACTAAAACAAAATGCCAATGAATAAGAAAAACAGAGGCTATGTGGAGATGTCAGGTATGAACACCTCCAATGAGTAAGTCTGTATGTCTGTCAGTCTGGGTGTGAGAGGTTTTTCTTTCCCTTGCTCCAAGGTGACAGCTTATTTGGAAAGTTGGGCTAATGTCTTCCATGTGGATAAATGCTGAAGGTGTCATTTCACAGCTGTGCTCTCCTGAGAGCTGAGGTTGGAAAGGGATGATTTATTTCCACCTGTAAAATTCCTGGGTTTGCTAACTGAGATTGTGCTTCTCACTGGTGACTGAAATAATTATGCTGCTTGTGGGTGACATAATGATGTAACCACACATACCTGTGTGATTCATATCTCAAATAATATAAAAATCCTTTCAAAAACCTTAAAGAGTAACTTGTCAGGCTGATACTCAGTGCAGGTCTCTTAGAGAGACTGTTGCCAAGGGCTGGATCAAATGCTGATGACAGTTTCTGATAAATTTATGTTTACAGCATGTTAATACCAAGAAAAAAGAAAAGCATTTGGCAATAAATCTTTTGGGAAAGGACATGGCACAACTAGATAGGAAGAGGTGGTATTATGCTGCCATAATTTATGCCACAAGGTGCAGTGAGAAGTGCAAGACCATATATTCATTACTCCACACAGACAACCCACTGGAGCTGCAGAGGTGAGCTGGAGCTGCACTGGCACAGCCCAGGGTGAGGCAACCCAAGGGCTGAGGGGCAGCAGGTGAAAGCAGCAGTGCAGGGTTGCTGTGCTGCAGGGCCAGCTTCACCCCATGCATTATTTTGTATAGGAATAGCAGGAAATGCTCTGCTCTCCTTGCAAAGAGCAATGAAGATTGCATCTAGAGAGTTTTCATCATAAGCTTATCATCGAACCTCTCACACAATTTAAGGTTCTCCTACAAAATGACAATTTTGTGAATGGATGGGAATCCTATCCTGAGATTTTACAAAGCAATTAATGAAATTTGGGAACTGTTTGTTCTCTGGATGACATTATTAAAATGCATTGACCTTCATGACAATCTTGCTGATGAATTAAAATGGGCAGGAAGCAGGCAGAAGTGCGACATTCCAGTGTTGCTGGCCAGTTTTTGTGTCAGATGTACTTCCTTTTTTGCTCTAAAGTGGTGCAAGGAAATAGATTGATTTTTTTTTTAACTGCTTTAAATATCCATCCATCACCTGAATTTTTCTTGATATCATTACACTGCTCTGGGGGGCATCTGGCATCTGTTTATTTATGTGCTGAGAGCTTGCTTCAGTGAACTGCTGATGGAAGAGTTCAGCATTTCTCTGCTCATCAGAGCTGGTTTATTTGTTTAATCAGCAACTCTGTGCTCTTGGTTGTCTGTACCCTGTGAAGCTGGGACTGTGCTTCCACATCAGTATTAGAGAAGGATTACATTGCAATTCAGCTTGATCTTTCCATTCAACATGCAGCTATGCTTACTTTTTCATTTGTGTTAGACCAGACCATCACATTGCAACGAAGCTACATCAGTTTGTGTGGGTGAGGGGCCCTGCAAATGCTGTGTGCTTCTAAGTACTGCCAAAATAAGCCCCTGATAGATTAATTGCCCACAGCTCTCAGATCAGTGCAATCACTCTCAGGCGAGTCTGTGAAGAGAAAGAGGGGGAAGCCATCCTGACCACACCATTGCTTGAAGCAATAATGTGTGCTTGTTCCTTTGCTTCCTTGCCCTCTTTGGTGTAAGCACTCAAAAACTGGAAACTTGTTTTTGTAATGGCAGAAAATTGGATAGGGAGTGTAAAAATATTTACTGCTTACTCTGCATTGCTTACTTGCTGTATTTTTCAGAGGTCATAGAAGGATGGGATGGTGAAGAGTGTTAAGACAGGATGAAGGAAGAGATCTGTTGCTATCAGTGAGGGTGCATTTGTAATGGATCTTGTAGCAGGCATATTAAAATAGATACATTAATAAAAGGCAGTACCTGCTGTTTTGTCTTTGTAGGAGGAACAGGAAGAAAATTTCCTTCAAGAAGCAGTTGAATACAGAATTTTTAAAGGTCCAGAGGGGTTATGTCAGACAGGACTTGTAATGCCATGCAACCATAATGGATGCACCCTTCTAGATGAAAATAAATAGGTCAGAGCACTTGGAGTGAATATAGAAAGGTTGGCAGAATAAGTAGAAATAAGACAAAGAAGGCTGAGGTCCATCTGGAATTAATGTGGCCATGGGTGTCAAGGACAACAGGAAAGATACATCAATAACAAAAGGAAAATTAAGGATAACAGTGGCCTGTTGGCAAATGAAGGGTGGGCCCTGATAACAGAGGCACTGAATGCCTTTTTTGCATTGGTCTTCACTGACAGGACCAGCCATGAGGAAGCCGTGTCCTGGGAGGCCCAGGTAAAGGAATGTTGGAAGACTTGCCCTTGGCTGAAGAGGATTGGGCTAGAGGACATCCACAAGTCTGTGGGCCCAGACAAAATGCAGCCATGAGTGCTGAGAGAGCTGGCAGATACCATACTGGGCCACTCACCATCGTCTTTGTGGCAATCAGGAGAGGTGCTTGAAGGACTGGAAGAAAGTGAATGTCACCTCAGCCTTCAAAAATGGCAAGAAGGAGAACCCAAGGAACTACTGGCTATTCAGCTTCACCTGAGTCCCTGGAAAGGGAAAGAGTACCTCATTCTGGAGGCCTGCTGGAAAGCATCTCTGCAGAGAAGGACCTGGGAGCCCTGGTGGACAAGAAAATGAGCCAGCAGTGCCCTTGTGACCAAGAAGGCCAATGGGATCCTGAGCTGCATTAGGAAGAGCACTGCCAGCAGATTGAAGGAGGTGATCCTGTTCCTCTACTCAGCCCTGGTGATACCTGACCTGGAGTGCTGTGTCCAGTTCTGAGCTCCGCAGTAGAAGATGGACATGGAGCTCCTGGAGTGGGTCCAGCAGAGGGCTATGAAGATTAAGAGAGGATTGAAACATCTCTCTTATGAGGAAAGACTGAGGGAGCTGGGCCTGTTCAGCCTCAAGAAGAGACAACTGAGAGGGGACATCATCAGTGTTTAAGTATCTGAAGGGAGGGTACCAAGAGGATGGAGCCAGGTTCTTCTCTGGGGCGCCAAAGCAACAGGACAAGAGGCAATGGGCAGAAAACGATAAACAGCGAGTTCCAGTGGAACAAAAGGAAAAAACTTCTTTACTCTGTGGGTGACTGTGCACTGTACCAGTTGTCAGAGAGGTTGTGGAAACTCTCTCACTGGAGATATTTAAGAACCACCTGGACGCAATCCCATGCCATGTGCTCTAGGATGACCCTGCTTGAGGATTAAGGCTGGACCACTGTAGTCCCTTGCAACCTGACTCATTCTGTGACTCTGAAATTATTCATGTGCCATTAATAATTCTCACATAGGTATTTGATGTCTGATCATTTTACTGTCCGATATTTTACTGATTCATTTTGTTCCTAATTGAGGCTTTCTATTGTCCTAGAGGAAGGCTAGGGGACATGGCATAAGTAACAGACTGATCCACTGGGTTTTCTGTATTCATGAGCCTCCACTTCCATGAAGAAAAAATGGAAATCCTTTTCACCAGGGGTTAATGTATGAGGCTCAGAGAGGATGAAGTTTGTGTGCTCTTTTTAATAAGCGCTGCTTTTCTTTGCATAGACACTCAAACTGCCTGAATTAGAGCGCTGCCTGAAGGGACAGGTACTATGAAAAGAGCTGCCAAAGCCTCTGTGTGTAAGTGGGAAGCCACTGATTATCACAAGAGGATCTAAATGGAAAGGTGACATTCAAAAGACCATTAAGATAAAAGCCAGGATAGGTTTCTTTCTAACCTCACTTAATATAACCTTTAGTTTAAAATCCCCTTTCCTGAAAGAATGTATGATTTCCTATACACAGCTTATTCCTTAATTGGGTACAGTCAGCTGCTTCAGAAAGCAATTGCTTAGCCAGGAGAGGTAGTGAGATTAATTGCAGAGGTAATAAGAATGCCAATATATGTGACAAATATGTGTTTCTAATATTTCAGCCATGAAAGCCAAGTGGAAAACATGGTACCAGCTACTTCCAGATGGTTTTCCAGGAGAACAAGAACAGATACGGTATGGACAAAATTGCCTCTACTGCATAAACCAGGTTTCCTCATGCATGATTTTGTGAAACTTTAGGAAATTGAAATGAAGGGTGTACATGGTGAATTTTTGTTGTTCTGTTTGCTTGTCCTCTGAACTCCCTTCAAGACTGTTGCCTACAGTGTGCTCTCCAAGGCTCTACATAACCTAGTTTTGAATGAAGCATGAAACTGGGATCTGTCCTTTCTGTCTGAAAACTGTCTCATAATTTCACAGTTCTCCCTGCTTGGCCAGGGCTTGTTGCTGAGAAATGTTTCACTTCTGTCCCATTTTTTGTTACAACTGTGTGACTTTTCCCAGAAAAATACACAGGAGAGTGTGTGTGCGTGTGACTGGTTCTCCCTTCTGAGCATTAACCAGATTGCAATGTGAGCCTGAGACTTGGAAGTGTGGATTGAGGAAAAAGCGATGACAATCACTGTTAGTAGTTACCATTTGTCAAGCATAAAATATACTTCCATTTTGCCAGTCTTTTCCCTGTAAAGCCAGTGATGCTGTCAGCCTGGCTGGTTCCTGGGAGCTGCTGCTGATCAAAGTTATCCTGCAGCTTTGGAATGACTCTGACCAAGATCTCAAGACCCAGACTAGTATCTAAGCAATGCTCTTTTTGTGTTAACAGTCATTGGCAGCAACACACATCGAAATTGCTGTGTCTTTTCCCTCCCATCATGTACTACCCATGTGCAAGTCCCAGTATTAGCAGAAATAGGCAGTGCCTAATTTGCTGAAGTGAGATCTCTAAGGATCACTTGGCTGTATGATGGTGTGCTGGTGCTGCACAGCTGGGCCTTGAAGTTTTCAGCTGTCGTTGAAGGAAATACATGAATAGAGAAGGTCAATTTTGTTATGGGCCAGTTCAAAAGCCTGCTGTCTTCAGGAGTTATATCAGGCTTTTTCAACAACAATTTCCTTTCTTCCTGAGGGTTGTCTCTGTCTTGCAATGCAGGATCAGGGATCCAAACCTGCAACAGGTACAGAGCCAGATCCACAGTGTATCACATCATCCTTCAATAGGATCCTGCTGTGAGCGGTTGCAGCGAGCCGCCCTCCACCCTGCCTCCCACCCAACTTATTGGCTCACCACAATGTTAAGCCTGCCTGAAACTCAGCACCTGGCTGAGAAACTTTGCAAAGGAGCTGCTTTAGCCTTCAGGAGTTTAAATGCTTACATTAAATTCTCACTGTAGTAGGCTTTGATTTTGCTCACCACACTTCATCCAAGTCCCTGTTACTGTACAGGACTAATATTTAGCCCAGATGGGAGAGGTTTGTCTTCAGAGGGATTTGAGCAAGAAGCATAAGATGAAGCAAACTTGCCAAACAGTCCCATCCACTGTCATGTTATCAGGGTTGCTCTGGGGAAAGTAGAGGAGGGGACTTTGGGTTTTGCAGGAAAGAAGTGATAGAACCCATTACAGCCCAGCCCTGACTCTTCTATTGCCACAAGAGTGCAGCTTTTACTCCTCATCTCATGTAATAAATTGCCTCATTTTGTCTGGCTCCAGAAAATATTGATGACACATCTCTTTTACAAGGCAAAGTAAAAAAGTACTTTTAAATTTCTCTCTCACACACTCTTTATTTCAGAATTTTGTTTTGGGTTTGATATTTCTGGATTTAGCACAGAGTTCAGAAGCAGCCTCAGTCCTCATGTTTTTTCCTGTTCTTCATAGATCTGTCTGGCAAAGTGTCCTAAAATTGACAGAGCTGGTAGTAGATAGAAGCATAGCTCTCTGCTACCTGCTATTCTGCAAGGACTTTTAGTTTCCTGCTTGGAAACAATCATGCTAACAGCCAGCTCCAAGGAGTTGAGGATGAAAATAGCCTGAGTCTGCCTTCCTGCTGGACAAGAACTCTTATCTCTCATTCACTCACTATTGCTTTGTCCAACTTAATTTTAAATGTATCAAGCAATAGAGCTTCTGTCAAATTACTTTTGAGAGACAATTTTGTATACCTCACCACCAAAAAGTCCTTCCTCAAACTCCACATTTTCCCTTCCTATCTTTACCCCTGAATTCTGTCCTGCTCTATTTTGCTAATTGTGTCCTTGCTTTTCATAATATATAAACCCTCTCAAGTCTTTCCTGTCATCACTTGACTGTGCTACAAGCATTAACCCATTGAGCCTTAGTCTTCTGTTTGTAAGCAATTCAAGTTTTGCCAACAGCTTAGGAGACAACACCACAAATCTTCAAACCTGCCTCATAGGCAGAGTTGTGGAAATTATTCTTTGAACCACCGCAGTAAAAAAATAAAGGAGAAAAATGTCAGCAAAAGCAGAAATTTTCTTTCTTTGGAGAAATAACATATGTAATCAATGTTAGTTTTGATGAGATATTGCAAAATAAAGCTTCTTTGTTTTTAGCAGTCCACCTCAACCTTTTTTGCAGTCATTCATTGCATTCTGTTTAGTTTGTTCATCTACCTCCACTAACTTCCAGCTACATTAGCTAATGAAAGGGTGCTTAGCCAGGCAGATCTTTAAATGCTTGCAGCATCCAAAAGTAAGAAGGTTAATCTCCAAATGCTCTAGCATTTGAAGATGCTTACAGCATAAAAGCTTTCTTTTGCATTTTTATTGCTTTAGAAGCCACAGTAGATGTTTGTAAAATGCTCTGAGGACACGCTTTTGCCATGTATTGAAAGACACATCCCTTCAGTGGTGCACGTGCCGGGTGAATGCTTGGGGCAGGGGTGAAGGTGCACCAAGTGTCTCAGGATCCAGGAGTTCCTGTTAAACACTCACTGCAGTAGCTGGTTGGGAGAGTTGGTCTTTACCTATAAATCTGCTTATTCAAACAGAATCCCCTGAATTGCTGTAGGGGAAGAACAGAGTACTTGGGGGTATTTAAAAGGTCATCTTCCACTACTGACTGTGGTACATCACCAGTCACTGTCTGCAAGGACACAGATACCTTTTGTCACTTATTGTTCACCCTTACCATGTTCTGAATCTGAGTATTTTGTGATCTGCTCCTCTCTACCAATAAATCACCTTCCCTTCTGCAATCCTCTCAGTCTTTCGATTGCTTCCCTACTAGGATACCCATATTCTTGACAAACCCTGACCTTGCATGGTACAGAGATACCTGCTTCAGGAAAATCTGCAAATGTGGATACTGGCACATGGAATAGATTACAAAGGTCAGGGATCAAACAGAATTGTGTTGATCAGGAATCTGCAAGGTGAGGGAAGCACAACACAAGCAAATGCCTCTCACTTTGTGGGGTGTGCAGCTGCCCCTTCAACATGCATGTACTCATGGCCAGCCACCCCTGGGCTAGGACCTACCATGTGTTTTGATAATGCACTGTTTATGTAGCATAAGTCATCCATTATTCCTGTCTGTTCTGGGATTTCTTTACATCTGAAGAGGTTTTTGAACTGGGCTACTCCGTGAATAACAGATTTTAAAAAAAAAAAAAAAAAAAAACAGAGGAAAAAACCCCCAAAATCTTCAGCAAGGCTGAATAATTAATATTTTGCACATATTTACAGACAGTCCAAAGCTTTTTCCTAATACCTCAAGTACTTAAAGAAAACAATGCATGACTTCTTTGTCATCAGATGAATATGCTAAAAAAACATCCAGGTAAATCTGTAGCCTAGTCTCTATCCCACAGGGCAGGTCCTCTGGATGCTGCTCATCTGCCTGAATTGAGCTCCACAGTAGTTGACAGGGCTGGGAAGAAATCAGATATTCCTTGCAGGACTCTGGCAAGGGGAGTACTGGGACTGTGAGCTTGCAATCACAATTGACTGATCACAGTAAAGGAGCAAGAGTCTCTAACATGCCTGTGACCCATCAGAAGGCAGCATGAAGTTGGAGACTGAGATGAAATTGCTTCTAATGCATGAACCACTGCAGGGGCTGGGTGTGAACTAAACCCTTTTGGACTTTGGTCTTCAGACTTCCCAGCAGCAGAAGCTTGCCTAAAAGGCAGTTTCCTCAGAATATAGGATAAGCAGTCTAGCAAATGTACATATGCCTCAGCAAAACGAATTTTAAATGAATCTACCATGTGGAATTGCAAGCTAAGTAGATTCAAGGAGCATGTGATAAGGTGGAATATATTTGGGTCTCAGTAAAGCATTTAAAAAGAGTTCATCAAAGATGATTCAATTTGCCTTGGTTCTGACATAGACTTAGTCATTTTTAAAACTGTCCAAGGTTGTGCTAGTATAGGATAGCTGGCAGCAAGGCATCAGTGGAGAGCACAAGGGATCTGGGGAGTGATGATGAGATATGCAGTGTTAAATAGTCTGAAATCTGTATTCAGAAAAATACCCATGCAGGAACCAAATGAGGGAATAGGCATTACCTGGAAGCTGTTCCTGGAGAGTGTTGGACAGCGAGGAGGTTACCTGTAGGTTCAGGGAAAGGAAAGATGGTTAGAAACAATATGATGGTGAAATTTGTGGAAAGTGCAGTGATCCCAAAATATGTCAACTTACGGGGGCAAGCCTGGGGGAAGAGACCTCAAGAGAGTTTTAATCTTGGCAACAGTAAATGCTACATAAAGCTGCAGTGCAGCAGGCTCACTATGATATTATTCTTCACTAATTTCCATGGTATCTGAGCACTGCAGAGACTATCTAAATAGACACTATCTGAAGAAACCCTTCTGCCTGCTAGGATACATTAGGAATTTTATTTACCAGCTTTTGTGTTTTGAAGTGATGAGATGGGGTATATTGAAAAGAGGGGCTTGAATTCAGGCTTGGTTACAGTAGATCATCCTGCTCCTGCAAGAGAAAAAAGGAGCTGTACTTGTAATATTACTGGTGATGCTCCTCTGTCCTGAATTCCTGCAGGGTTTGCCCTGATGCAGACAGGACCACTACCCCTGATAAATATTGCTGGTGTGAGTGCCTGTCTCTGCTGCACACTTGTGCTCAGGAGTTGGAGCTTGACTCTAATCTGCTCCCAAAGCAACAGCCCAAGGACTGCCCAAAGCGCTGCTATGGTACCTTCATAGCAGTGTGTGTGGGAGAACATGTGGGCTGCTGAATCTTCAGGCAGATGACATGGTATTTTATTTCACTCTATTTCTAGAAACCCCAAACCTTCGTTCCTAAGTGGTGTATGGTGCATTAGTGATGGTGGGAGGTGGCAAATGCGTGATTCAGCAGTGCCTGGGTCTTTATCCTTCAGTACAGGCCCATGATAAACAGTGGGATGAGCTTCTAGCTGAGGGCTGGAACAGGCTATTTGGCTGTGAGGGCGGTCCTGAAGGATGCCCCTGGGAGAGGGGCATGTTCTGCTGCACATGCTCTGTCTCTGTCTCATAAACCTGCCCTGCTTCCTAACACATCACCCTCCACCTAATTTTAGGTATGTTTTAGACCTGTTTCTTATGGAACTTGCATGGGATCTTGTGGACTACCCTCTTTGTCACCCTTATGATTAAACTTGTTAGCCAATTTCAGCCAGAAAGGGGGCTCCAAAAATAGCACTGGTCCTCTAAGTTTCACCGAAATAGTTGCGTGCAAGAGAAAAGAGAAATTGTTCCCAGGTTTTCCTCCGAGAGTCACCAGTGCTGCAGCACATGCCAGTTTGCATGTTGTCACAAAAATATGCTTCTGGGGAGAGCTGGAAGGCAGAAAAAGCTGAAGGGCTAGGAGAGAAGAGTGAATTGTACTGTGATTCACTTAGAAAGCCAGTTAACCCCAGGGCACAAACCCAGAGGGAGCATGGCTGGTCACTTCTGTTATTCACTGGCTGCTCCATCCTTGCTCTGGACTTGGCCCAGCCCCAGGCAGCTGGACAGTGTTGGCCATGTAGGGTCAGGGACTGAGGTTAGGCACAGCTGAACAAGCCCCATGTTTCTGCACAAAAAGATCTTAATGCAAGGAGGAGAAGGCATCAGCCATGTCCAGGATGTCCCCACACAGTACAGTAATGCCCATGAATCATAAGTTGCTCTGCAATCACATGGCTGAGTCCTGTCCTTTTCCCCCAGTATAATCCTATTAAAGATCGCAGGGTTACAGCTCATCGTGCAAAAAGAATTTGACCTGTGCTTCCCCCCAAGCTGCCAAATGAGGGCTAGTCCATGGTGGGGGTTGTTGCTATGCTGAGGGGAAGGCAAATGAAGCAGGTGTTTGAGCAAGACATTGTGTTTTCTTAGTTTTTAACTGTTAAAAGCCAGCACATTGATTGATTCAGTGTGTCTTGGGACTGCAAACTCCCTCATTTGAGCTGCAGGAGCTGCTCAGCTCTGTTAGCTGGAGAAAAAACAGGACATCAGCTGGAGAAGTGCAGCTTCTGTGGGTTTTCTTTCACAGAAAATTACAGTGGTGGGTTTACTCCGTGCTCCCTTAGTCTAGCTACAGCTTAAGTGCTTTAGACCCCCACCCTGGAAGAGGTTGAACTGGAGGTGAAACACAAACGTTTAGTGGCACAGCAATGAAATTACACTCTAAGGTGTGATGGCCTTTCACAGGCACAGGCTCCTCTCAGAAGCAGCACAGTCTGCAAGCCAAGATCCCAGCAGAGGGAGTTTTTATCGGAGAGAACGGTGCAAATTACAGCACATCAGTCCAAGAACATTAGAGGTCAGATAAGATTGAGGGGCATTTTATCCCCAAAGGTCCTCAAGCTTCCAGCCTCACAGTCAGATGCCTGCAAGGGTGTCATGCTTCATGGACACTGCCATCTGTGGAGGAGGAAAAAGAGAGAAAAATCTGCCAAATGATTTGCAACCACAATAATCTAGAGATGATAAATGATGAGCAACAGCACTGTCATCAGCTCTATCCAAACCAAGCATTAACTGTTCCTGTGAGTGTCAATAAAGGAAAAATGATAATATTTTATACTGCCCAGGGACATTCTGATTGCACTTTATTATAAAGACTGAATTTCACCTGACTTCCCTGTGTGAGGCAGCTTGTGCTATTGCTAATTCACTGCCTGAGAGCCTGGCAGGCAACGTCCTAGTGCTTTGGCTAGGGTTGTGCAACAAGCCTCCAAAAGGAGGGTCTTCTGAACAGGGGCTGTGCCCTGGCCCTGTAGCAGCCACTGGTTCCCTTCCAGATACTCGGGAAGGCCACCAGTTCATGGCATTCTCAGGGGATTTCAAATAAGTATGAAGCCCTTTAAAGCACACCTCAACCTCTTAGAGCAGCACAACTCATGGCCACTGGGAGAACAATGCTATGCTCATATTTTACTTTTACCCCTTTCAGTATAGCTCCTACCCCTCTGGAGAAGTGTTAGTGATTAAGCTGGATTGACAAGATCCCCCTCCAGCCTGGCTAGGCAGGTGGCATCAAGCATGGCAAGGAACATGTATGTGCATGTGCAAAGGGCTTCTTGAAACTTGGGAATTACTGTTTGTATTAAGCCCTTGTTCTTGGGTTTTTTCCAATGCATAAATGAAGATACTCTTTCCAGAATTCCCCAGGAGCCAGAAATAACCAGAAACATGATGGCAGACATAGCTGCATTCCCTTTTGCATTCCCTTTGGTGAGATACAATTCACAGACCTGGGGTAGCTGCTGCTTTGAAGTGATGGGATCTCTGCTGTTACAGTAGAGAGGCCTGAGTGCACATATTCAGCTGCAGAGAGTGGTAGAGATGACAAGGACCATGCCAGTTTTAGTCAGCAGTTGTCAAGGGCTTCCTGAGTCCATATCTCACAGGAAAACTTTATCAGGGAGCGTAAAAGCCCTGCATTCCCAGCTATCACATCTCTTTCAGTGAAGGACTGGAGAAGTGTGGTAAATTCTGGTGGGTTCCTGAGAAGCCAGGAAACTCGTGGGGAAAATCCATGTGTGGTACTGATGCAATGCTGATTGCCAAGCACCTTTGGAAATCTTCCCTCATGTTTGAAATTCCATGGAAAATAAGGTTTTAGAGTTATTAGCAACTTATTTTTCCACTGGAAAACAGTTTCTTGCAGAATTTACTACTGTTTCTCCTTATGTCTGTAGGGCCTTTATTTGGTGGAAAATGGATCTTGCCCAGCTTTATTTTCAAGTGGAGACAAACAGCACGTAGGTGTCTTCTTAAAATGACCTGAGGTTGAAACCCTAGGTCACTGTGGGTGCAGAAAATTCCTGTTTAGGACAGAGCCTTGCACATGGCAGCATTTGCAGACAAAGCAATTGCAGGCTCTCAAAACAGTCACCAGCACAGAGGTGAGAGTTATCCTTCTGCTTTTGTACTCAACTTGCTGTCTTACTGAATAACTTGGCTGCAGCTAAACTTGGCTCTGCTATCCAGACTTCTTTTAATAAACTTAAGTCTGTCAGAGTGCTCAGAAAAGTTTGATACTACATCACTGCTGAATCAACAGAAACCAGTGTTGAGTGGATTTGCTTGCAAATGCATTCAAGACCTCAGCTATAATGCCAAAGTTTGGAGTAATTCAAAACACCACAGATCTCTGGTGATTTATAACCATGTAATTAGTACTTTAAAGCAGTTATGGGCAGAGAAAACAAGGGTGACATCCCACAAATTTTACTTGCTCATGAGAATAGAAAGAAACTAGAATGAGATCACACCAATTCTGGAAGCAATTTAAAGCCCTGATGTGCCTCTACCATTCTGAAAAGAGATGCCCCATAGCCCCAGACTTATGGGAATATTTGTATTCATTTTGACTGAATGGGCTCCAAAGCAAACGTGGTCCTGTGTAGCCCTTCCTGCAGCACTAAACCTTGGCCAGAACCAAGACAAGTAATTTGTAATTAACTGCATCACTCTTTCTCCCCTTCATTGCTACCATGTACCAGCCTCTACTCCTCCTCCAGCTCCAGATGATGTGGGCAACACAAGGCCAGTTGTTGTTTAAATGTTTCTAGGCTGTCCACAGGGGGAAAAGTTAATCGTCATCTGAAAGAGGAAGTTGTATTTTGTGGTTGAAACAGTATTTCCCAACATTGTGGTTACCAGAATAGTCCCAGAGGGCCTACAGACCAGAGGAAAAGTGCATGGCAAGTGCAAATGGGTAGGGGAAGCTGTGTCTGATGAATATATGCTTCTGCTGCTTGGATGATAAAAGGATCTTTCTTCTTTCTCTGCCTCTAACACATGTAGATACAGGGTTATCACAGCAGGCTGCTGCCAAGCAGCTCCCTAGGACAGCACCATAGGTGACTGTCTTCCAAGCTGCCTTCAGATGGGGAGCGTATGAGAAGATACCACTGGAGAAAATATCAGCAATGGAGGAATAAAAAGAAACAAGCTGGGGTGGGGAGGACCAAAAAATAAAGGAAAAAATGCTGGAAGGTAAAAGAAAATAGAGAGGACATGAACAGGAAACTGAACGGCTGAGGAAGGAGATGCCATTGAACACAAGACATAAGCCAAGTAGCCATTGATGAGGTGCTCCAGCTGAGAGTAAAAATGGAATGGCACTATAGGACTGAGGTGGATGCCTGTAAGGTGTTCTCAGATTACATTTGGTCTCTAGGGTCAGGGTGTGTTGGAGCAGTACACAGAGAGGAGCTCCCTGAGCAAGCTGTAAAAGCAGCAGAGGCAGGTCTGCAGCTGGATGTCCAGTCCTGCTGTGTCCTGCACTGACACAGCTGCCACATGTGCCAGGCCTGCTGGCAGCTCTGACAACAGCAGGGATCTTCTTTAGCTCAGGCTCTGACCAGGTGCCCTTGTCATGTTGCATCTCCCAGCACCAGTAACTGGCTCCAGCCCCAGAGCACCTGAACATTGCACGACATCTTGCTCCAGTGAAGCAGAAAAGAGTTAACTCCCCCTCAGTTCTCATCCAGAAGAGAGAAGATGGAAATGTTTCATACTGTGCTATTTTTAAATCGTTCAAGAAACATATTACTAACAGAAGAACAGCATAACTGACATTTCCCAGAATCAGCTGATGAAAGTGCACAGCACAGCTCCTCTTGGGCAGTCCAGGGAAGGTAGAACAACTTAAAATAGCTTCCAAATAGAAGAAAAATACAGGAAACCATTATCGAGCACTGTAGGCAACACCCTGAAGTCCACTTTAGCTATTAGCCATTGTACTTAAGGCAATAGAGAGAAATTAAGCAATGAGACAACTGGGAGGTTTGTTTCCCCATTGAATCCTAAAATAGCTTCAGCTGATTGCTAGTGAAAGGCATCACAGTGACAGGGCCAAAGACCAGAGGTATCTACCCAGATGTTACATAAACCTCTGTAACAAGGGTCTCATTTAAAGGAGGGGTCCCCAGCCCTTTAGACTGTGGGATGAACATTTGGGAGTGACCTGTGACATTGACATCTCTCCACTGTGGCCTGATGAGACCCACAACTGGCTTCAGATGATTTGCCAAATTACTTATATTTTCCTTATGGAAGCTCATTGATAAACAGGGACAGGTAGGACAACTCGTAAAAGCTACATATGCAAGGATCTGAAATGTCCCATGTGATCAAATAATTACTGCTACGCTGAAACAGCAGAACAGTGTCTTTCTGAAGGCTTTTTACTTCTGAGGGCAGTTAAAGATAAAATTTGCAGTGGCTAGTCCAGACTAATTTTCATGTATAATAAATTCAGATATGAAAGAACTTGAGCTCTTGTGTGGTCTGCAGGAGGCAGGAGGTCAGGCAAAGAGATTACTCTGGCCTCTCCTGAGTTTATAGTGTCAGAAGGAGCACAGTTCCTTGTCAAAACACAGCAGTAAGCAATAGTGGCAGCACTGCTGGGAGGTGTGCTGCAGTGAAAAGCAGGTGTCCCAAAGAGCCTGTGAGGAAATGCTCTTCCTGTTGGAATGGATAGTAAAATGTTGACCCAGGTAATAAATGTGGCTTCCCCACTTCCCTTTTGTTTTCATTAGAGGTTACAAAAAACCCCAAGCCTTTCTTCCTTTGTTTTAAGGAAGCAAAAATGAAATGCAGTTTTTGTGCTGCAGCTGGCTATTCTCTCATCCTGATGAGTGAACAGACTCTAAGGTGAGCATCTTCTTCCAGCTGAGGAACACAATCCTTTGACAGTGCAGAATGCCCCAAAATGCTTTTGGTGCTACCTTTAAATCTGGCATATGCAGGAGCCCCCCAGAGCAGTGCTGTGCTTGTAATGTCCCGAGCCTAATCTGGGCTTGCATCATCTCTGTGCTGTGCTGCTGCTGCGGTCCATGCTGGAGAGAACATCTCCCAGCCTTTGAAGAGTTTGCAGAGGAGAGCAAGCTAACAAGCCTGAGAGCAGTACAAGCATATCTAATGTGTGACTAGTTGTGCCTTCCTCACTTACAAGCCATAATTTGTAAATATTTGTGGAGGTACCTAGCAGGAGGCAGGCGAAATGCACAGAGATAGGGAATTTTTTTCTGTCATAAAGAAGATATATTAGCAGCTACCAGTGGTAGCATAGACAAAATACAGGCACTAGGAACTGCCTGGGGACCTGGTATGGGTTATTCTCTGGACAGCTACTGTGCACAAAGTCATAGTTATGTTTTGATTAAATCTTTTCACTGCAGGGCACCTTTTAGATACAAGGAGCATTATCTTACTGCAGAGCAAGCGCTGCAAGTTAGTTAGAGATGGTTGTTAAGAGATCACTAACATGCTTTGTTCTCCAGTACAAAGGTTGCATTCATCTCATGAAAGAGATCCAGGCCCAGTGGCTACATTTTCAGTCTGGCTGTGATGGTACTGCATGTGGAGGAAAAAAGTACTCCTGCAAGAGGGTTTAAGATTTGATGCTCTCCTTTCAGGAGGCTTCTTTGTGCAAACCCCAAGTTTTCTTTCATGGTGAGGTTCTCTAAAGTGTCAGGCAAATTTGTACAAAAGCGCTGGATCTGTTTTCCTGTGGTTTCCTGTCCTTCTACATGGACTCTGCCAGTGCAGGCACCAGTGGCTCCCTGCTATGGTCCTACACCTTCAATCAGGTGGTGGAATCATCCTGTTTGCAGTTCCCCTAAGGCAGGCGTTTCAGAGCTATCCTGTCCAGGAAACAGACCAGCAGGGCTCTGGCCTGAACAAACTTAGTCCTTTTCTATCCAAGTCTCCTACTACAGGAGGCCTAAACTGGGTGGAAGGACACTGCTTGCCTCCTGGCCATATAGATGCAGAAGCTGTCTCAAGGTGGGGTTAAGATATTTATCTGGGGCTGCAAAACAAGTAGGGAGTAGAGCTAGGAGCTGGCTCTCACACTTCTCTGACCCAGTCACTAGACTAATCTTCCTTCCTGGTGAAAAACCTTCAGGAAGGACAGCTCAGAAGGAGGGAAGGAGGGGCGTGAGTGAGTGAGTGAGTGAGTGAGTGAGTGAGTGAGTGAGTGAGTGAGTGAGTGAGTGAGTGAGTGAGTGAGTGTGAAACTCTGTGTGTAGGGTAAAAATGAGCATATCCATTGTTATTCTATGTTTTGCATGTGCAAAGGGGGAAGAGATGGTGCAATTTGCCTAGAGGGTTGTCTTCACAAGTGGAAATATTTAATTAAGTGAATTACTTTCCTAGTAGTACTTTAAAAGGCATTAGACCTAGCCTGAGCCCCATTTTTATATGCTCAGTGGACTGTGCGGAATTTACTGTCAGATTAAGAGAGACAAAAAAGGTAGAAGTCAAATTGGTGGCAAAATGCAGTTTCTGGCTCCTTGTCAAGGCACCCACATGCCTCATTACCTTGGTTTAAAGCCAACAGACTAGCTTAACAGGGCTGTTTATTACTCCCTCCCATTCCATCTATACCAAAAATGGGGTTTCAGCTACAAATCCTCCCTTTGCTAAGTTGCACTTTGCTTTTATTTTTTTGCATATATACACTTTCTTAGAGCGCCTCACGGAAGCGCGGTGTTTGCATACAGCTGATAAGTGCCACCTGCTGAGGACGCCTCTTGGGCCATTTCAAACAATGTCCCGTCTCCATACCAGCTGTTTCTGCTGGGAACATTATTGTACCCTGCTGCCAGTCTTGGAGCCAAATGATCCTGGGGAGGAGGGGAGAGAGTGTTAATGAGATAATAAAAGTATACACTCACTATTTTCTACTGCAGCGTCAATGTAGCTTTTTCTTGACTTTAAAGCCTGTTTAGCCATTGGAACATGGCTCTGTCAAAAAGAAATGTTGATTCCTCTTTTTATTGCCTCCCTCACAGCACTGCACCACATGAATTGTCAGCCTTTTCTTTACCTTTTTACCAGAAAGCATCTGTCCTGTTTTCCTTCATATCCCGTGTAGCACAGACACCCAAGCGTGGTGCTCAATTCCTTTGCACCAACCAACCTGCCATAAAGACACCCCCAGGAGGTGAATATAAATGAGGGACATAAATGCCTCTGCTACAGTAGTGTCCCTTATTGCTGAGGAAATGGGACCAGATGAGAGTCTCCAGAGAAAAACATAGCTTCAGGAAAGGAATTAGCTGTAACCTGTCCTAAAATTGTCTACCCATATTAGGTACAGTAAGTGTTCAACAGGGAAAACAAAATCCCGAAGCACAAGTGCCACAGCTGGTGCTGGAGCTGCTCAACCACAGCTCCGCTCCCATCCCTTTCTACACTGCAAGGACAGTTTCACACATGGGAAGGGGTCAGAAAATGGGTAGAGACACACAAGTGGCCTTTTTTTCCTGCTGATCACTCACTGACTGAGAGTTGGACTTGCACCTCCAAACTGCGCACAGAGCCATTAGCCCTTGACCTCTGGATTTATATCCAGCTAAGTGGTTTCTCCTATAAGGCTGTGCCAGGTCCCCATGGTCAAAGCCTCTCCCTTCTTTTTCAGCAGGCTCTGGTGAGGAACATGTTACTTAGCCTGTATCTACACCCTACTACACAGTGTTTCATAGTGGTTCAGCTCCTGGTGTGCTGAGACCACAGCCTGCTGTACAGACAATACAGTCTCAGCAGTTTGCTGCAGCCTCATTCATATCTGTATCTTTCTCTTCTTCCTATCTTATCCCCAATGTGTCAGCTGTTTGCAACAGGAATTTTCCATGTAGGTGTCAGCCACCTCCATCATCAATGGCTCCGTAATCACAAAATACTAAAAGTTAGCAATGACAGGGCTAGAGCAGCAGTGTTTAAATAATTGGGGGGTGAATAAGCACATGATTTTGTATTCAGTTATCCTAAATTTTAACAAAGCTTTAGTCTGACCAGTCATGCTGTTCCTAGAGTCTTTCCTATCCTGAATGATCCTCCTCCATACAAATGCAAGCAGAGCTCCCAGAGAAGCAGCCTGTAGACTTAGCTAATTAGTCAGCTTGCTTGGGGGGAACACACATTAACACCTGGCTTCATCTCTGCTGATGAGCTGTCTTCAAAAACCTGTTTAGGAGGCAGGGGAGCCCTTCACTGAAAGGAGGTTTTAATAAGGTCTCTGCATGCTCACCCAGAGCAGAGAGGTGAGTATTTTGCTCAGCTCCTGTACTGCCAACAGTGTTCAAGCAGGGATGTGTGGAGTGGGGTGGGGTGAAGGGTTCCAGCATCCTGGTCTATTGTTGTCTGGCAGAGCAAGCAGCACGCAGAGGTTGCTTTTCCATCCTCACCTGCTTCCCTTTGGTTTTAATAAGGATTTGTTGCAGCTGTAAGCACTACTCCAGTTTTTCTGAAGCATTGTGAAAGAATGTGATGATGTAGCTTTATTATTTTTAGCCTATGTTCCAAAGTGAATTATGCTTACACAACTACGTCTCTGCAGCCCTACCCTCCCTGCCCCTCACACGCAAGCACTCGTAGCTTTTACATTCATATGGTAATTTTAAACAAATTTGAGAGGGAGCAGAAGTCTCAGAGGTGTGAAGGATAACTCCCAGCGTTAGCACGTGGGTAGGAGAGAGGCGCACACAGACACACACACACACATACACGTAGGTAGGCTGGAACAGGCGCTGTGTCACAGGCGGCTCCCAGCCAGCCTGACCTCACAGGCAGTGAGGGTGCGGAAAAGACCGGGAGGGGTCGGGCAAAGGACACAGGGGAAATTGCGGGGAAGGCTGAAGGATATAGGATGTAAATCTGTGGCAGGTCGGACCTCAGGAGTGTTGGCACTGAGGAGCTTCCTGCTTTGTCCGAGAGCGGTTGGTGCCCTCGGCACAGGTCTAAAGAAGTCTGTCTACAGTGTTCCTCAGTAGGACTAAATTCTGCTTGAATGGATTAAGGAAACAGTGGTAGAACCTGCCTCGACATGTTTGCTGATTCTGGTTCTAGCTTAGGACGAAAAACAACCTGAGCTGAGGGAGAAATGACTGGAGGATGGGAGTGTGTATCAGTCACCCTTCCTGTGAAGAGTAGCCTGAAGATGTAAAAGGAAATCTCAAGTTTAGAGCCCCAGGCTTTATCCTTCCAGGTGAACGTCATTCTCCCTTCATGTACAAGGGCTACTAAAGCTCTGAAATGTTTGTTAAAACCCCTACAAAGCCCCATCCGGGTGAGGAATAATTTGCACTGTAATTGTAAAAGGAATTGTGTGAATGTGCGTGGGAGCTGCTGCCCTGCGGGGTAGGGGCTCCTAAGCCCTCCATGATACTAGGCCAGCCTGGCAAAGCCGAGGTGCTGCTGTATGTCAAGTACCTCCCAGGGATGTCAACGACCTGTTTATGGTTGCTGAGGCTTCACAAGCTGGGGTGAATGGTTGATGGGACTTTCTGGGTAGAAATGCAGGATATGTGGGTGCCTGCATCACCATTCAACATGTCCTAGGCATTTGATACTCAACAACCACCTGCAAAGTGATAGTCATTAGACAGAAGGTTTCTTGTGTACAAAGGATGAGGAGATAACGAAATTCAAAGAGCTTATGATGAGTACATGAGGCAGTTTGGCCTTTTATTTCTATCCGAGCATTGTTCTCCAATGTTTCCCCAGCGGAGTAGTCCTGCTGGAGAACTGGGTTTTCTCAAAGGGGTAGTTCTTTGATGATGCTAGGTACAAGCTGATACTTAAAGGCAGAGCCACAGCTAACACGGTCTCTTTGGTGGCACTAAAGTCAGCTTGAGTATAAACTTATTTTTTCTATTTTATAATTCAGACTCTTTAAATTTTTTTGTAGTTACTATGGCCAATAGCCAAACTTTCAACAATTAGGACATTCTTTCGCTCTATCAAGCATAAAGCTTAGAGGAAACTCAATTCCATTTGAAGTACCATAATGTAAGAGAAAGAACCTTTTACCTTGAAACTGGAGCACTGCTGACTGTCAGGAGACCTGAGCTGCCTGTGGGGTCAACCTGCCTGTGCCCTGGAGAAAAGTACTGGGATCAAGCTCTTTTCTGAGTAACCTTTCATTTTGGAAGTTTCACTATTTGCATGCTTCTCCTGAAGACTCTGATTTCTTTTGTAGAGGTTGCTGACTGTTTTCAGCTTCCATTATTAGTGGTTGCTTCCAGAAATAAAGCATGTGTATAATTCTTTTATTTTAAAATTTTTCTGTAATTTTTGGCTACACCAGCTTTATATAATTCTGCTCCCATGACTATATTACCGTTGACTTTTATAATCACAAGAAGCTTGTAATCAAAGAGAAATGTAAGATTACTAAAATATCATCTTAGCTCTTATTTTTAAACTAAAGTAAGCACTTAAATGAGACACATACTTGAAAACAGTCAACTGTGTGACATTGTGATTTCACAGTAGGTCAAATCCAAACCTTATTACAAATCTATAGAAGATGATGTCTTGGCCACATAAATCAGAAGTGCCATTTCACAGGAGCTAAGTGGAGTTCAAAGGAAGCCCTTTCTGCATTTGAAATGCCAAAATCTGATATGATAATATTTAGATCACTCACCAAAATAAATCCGCTTTCTCCACTATGACTGCAAGATATAGCAACTCCTATATTTAGCCCATTTAGCTGGTAAACTGCCTACCACTGGGCAATGCCATTCCAAGGAGACAAAAGCTACTAAAATCAAACTAGTCAGATCATCAATGACTCAGGCAGCTAAAATCAAGGAATTAACTGAAAGCACAATAGCTTTTAAAGCCATAAAGCACTACAAGGATCAGTTTCTACCTGTTGTAGAATATGGTAAAGGTCCATAATGTTTTCTGTTATAATTCCTTTGAAAGAGGGGACATTCACAAAGCAGCCTAGGGAAGGTTGACCCAGCTAAGTGGGACATTCAGGGATCTCTTCAGATAGTAAGGGGAGCAGTGAAAGATGACGGGAGCTGCAGAGGAGCAGATGCTTGGCCAAAGCTTGATCCTGCTGTATCCTGTCCATGGTGGTTGGACCATAAGAAGCTGTCTGAGTAGTTTTCAGGCATGAAGAAAAGGCAAGCTATTACTGCTGGAGTTGGAGCATTTCTGAGCTCTGTGTCTGAAATCTTTGGCTTTTAATGTGCAGGGAAAACATATCAGAAAAGGTGTGCTCCTCTTGCCCTGATCAGTCCACTTGTTCCCATGCTTTGTTGAGGCTGCATGGCCAGATCCAGAGACACCATGTCTGTGAAACATCACCTCTGATAGTCCCTGTGGCAAGTCCTTTGAACCAGAGTTTATCTTCCCTGTGGCAAGGAAAAGGGACACATTTCATACTAATGGGGATAACTCCACTGGAATAATATGTCCTCTGACTGTGTTTGAAAGAAAAATGAGAAAACCCTCCCTATGGACCTTTTCCCCTGCAGCCCACATAACAAGTTTGTCTCACTGTCCCCTTGCAATTAAAATCCCACCAGTAAAGGAGCTCTAGGCTCATTACCTAGCTGCATAATGAAACACATTAGCAGGACAGATGGATAGCTGGCAGTAGAGGCTGAGACAGGCTAAAATCCAAAGTGCTCTGAAATATGCCCTTGGGCTTTCTCTGAAGCCTATTTGCTTTTATAAGAGGATTTTAACATTCACGACTTCATAAGAAGCTTGCTTGCTTCCAGAAATTGTCATTGTCCATGGCATAGAAGCCTCAACTGGTGCTCAGATTCTTCAGTTGTCAGCTAACCCTGGTAGTTGTTACACTGTCCTTAAGATGTTAAAGTTGAGTCACTCAGGGAGCAGCACCGCTAGTGCCAGGGGTTGTGCCCTCTCTGCCAGGAGTGATCCTGGGGAAATCCATCACAGAAACCAACCACCCTTTGGAAAGAATCTTCTGAAAACTGTCCTGTGGTCCTCAGACCTCAAAGTAGTACTTTATTTTTTTTTTCTCTTTTCCCACAACTGTTTTGGTAGCCATACCTGTTTCTTTGTCAGGAGGAGAGGAATGTCTGCACTGACATTCCTGACAAATACTGAGATACACTGGCAAAAAACCATACTGCTCTTGGAGTCTGCAGCAGGTGCCTTGTATGGAGATGTGTGAGGCATCCTTCCACTGCCTACAGGGGCATGATGTGCTCCCTTGGCAGAGCCAGCTTTCTGCACTGTGCATGGCAGGCTGGTGCCTTCTGCCAGGATGGGATCTGGCTTGCTGCACCAGTGACCATTTCTGAGGTGTATTAACTGCTCTGCTGAATCGCTTGAAGCTCAGAGGCTACAGTTCAGCTCCCCAGGAAGTGGTTACAGCCACGGAAATAAAAGGGCAAGTAGCAAAGACAAACTGTAGTAAAACAAGTCTTATACAAGTGCATAAGAGAGTAAAGTAGGGATAAGCACTACCCCAGACCCTGAGGTTGTCTGTAAAGCCAGGAAAGACCTCAGCTTCTCCTTCAGATCTCGTGTGCTACTGCAAGAGTGGTGTCCTTGGGTGTGGTTCCATCATTCAGGTTCCTGCTGGTAAGGCTATTGACTCCATAGCTGTGCTCGTGTGAGGGACCAGAGAGAAAGGGTTGTTCAGTCTCCCATTTTGGAGCCTGCCTGCCATGCTCAGGTGAGTGGGCTAGGAAGAGGGTTTATGTTAGAAGTGAAGCCAGCATCCTGTACTGATGAAGTGGAAATGACATTTGTCATTGAAGAGAAGGCACCATCACTTGAGGCTACCCATGCATATAATCTGGCAATATTGAGAACAGGAAACAAATGTTACATGTGTCAGAGTGCACCTGTCACTCAAAGGTTTCAAAAAGATTAATGAATCCTGCATTGCTGTATCAGCCTTCCCTAATTACTTTCTAAGACAAGCAAATATGACAGCACCATTATTCTGCAGAATGCTAAATAAGCCACATGGATGCTCTTCTGTAACTCACCAGGCCACATCCCATTTGGGGCTGATGATGGATAATCCAAATGCTACTACCCAATTTCTTTGTCATCATTTGACCATATGGCTTCTCAAACTTCCTTTATCTATTACTTCAAAAGTGTTTCTCTTTGCAATGTTAACTTGAGCTAGAGCACAGGTGTTGCCCTACTTTAGCTGCCATCTGTACACAAAACCCTGCTGTAGCTTGGATCTCTTGCCTGAGACGGCCAAGTGGACATACATACCCTGCTTTGTCGGGTAGCTGCAGGCTCATGCCTTAGACCACCTGTGGTCCTCCACAGCTTTCCCAGAATTCTCTGCCAAGCATCCAGAAAGGATAAGCATGTTCTCCCACAGTACTATCAAAAGCTTACTATGTGTCTGTGATTTGTGCTAGGCCTTGTCTTGCACAGAAATGAGCTCAGGGCAGGTGTGGATCATAGAGCATTTTGGCTGTCATGGGTGCCTCACTCGAGGTCAGCAATGTGACCATAAGTAACTCAAAGTGCAGCCGCTAGGAGGGTATTGCAAAAATGCGGAAGGCAAGAACAGAAATATCTTCATGAAAAGTTTGTGTTATGTAACTTGCTTGACAAAACAAAAAAGGAGGAAATTAGGCAAAATCATTAAAAACAAAAACACAGAGTGAATTCCTTGAAACCATAGGTCTGTAAAGTACTGTATTTATTTAACCCAAGCATACAAAAATACTAAATAAACTGAGGAGCTTGGTCTTGGGGTTTTAAGGAGTGTCTAGGGAATTTGTCTCTCTGCCAAGGGTTTGGGTGAAGTACTGAAAAAACATATCCAGAAAAAAATGGGAAATTGTGTTTTACTTAAGGAGGAGGAGAGTCAGAGCAATTTATCTGCCAGAGGCCATCCTCTTCCTTACAATGAGTAAGTGTTTACTGCTGCTGAGTGAAGTACAGGTGATGTGTACCTTACAGCAGACAAAGATTAATTATCTGAAATAGATAACAGACATCTGAGGTGAGGGGTTTTTTCATTTTTTCTGCAACGGATTCTCTGCTGGGCTGGGAATACACTGGCCAGCAATTCAATGTCATGCTACCTAATGCAAAGACAGATTAACTACTTTTAGCCCATATTAAGGCAGTAGTGTGTAACATTGGATTCAATGCTGTCAGGAAGGCAAAGGTATGAATAACTCATGGTTCAGGTTCCCCCCCACCCCCCTTTTCTTTGTTTTGATTTGTTTCTGAAGGAGGTGGCCGTGTTTTAATCTCCTTGTAATAAACATGAGGATAGCAAGCTAA
Organism: Dicaeum eximium; assembly: GCA_013396995.1. Lineage (NCBI taxonomy): Eukaryota > Metazoa > Chordata > Aves > Passeriformes > Dicaeidae > Dicaeum > Dicaeum eximium. The sequence continues at coordinate 293,374 of VWZP01007715.1, read as the reverse complement.
AAATAGTTTTAGGGGAGTATTTTGCAGTCTCTATAACAGCAAAACATATAGATATGTCACAGTAAAGCTTTACTAAACATGCAGTTCTTTATGATTAGGAAGGGACAGGTAGCAATGAAGAACTGAATGCAGTCCGTATTTTTTGGAAGCAATGTGCCTTTGTGAGATAGAGGATATACTGATTGATCCTTCTTTCAGATTTGGATCCAAAAGTTTACATTTCCCTCTGTTTCCATTAAACCTCCCACAGAATATGGCTTGGAAACAATACATTTAATGTCTGGCCCTTTTGTTTTTTTTTTGGTCAGTTGCTGGTTTCCAAGTTTGTTTGAATGTGGACATTAGTGAAGGCAAAACACAATGGCTCAGACAGCAAAGAACACCATGCATGTTGTCCTAAGACTCCTAATTAAGCCATTAAAGATTGCTGGGTTTGGCAATACCATGTCTACAGGGAGCTAATTACTTGTGCAACTGATAAAATACCATGACAACAACAAAGAATGATATTTTGTAGACAAGTAACAATGACAAGCTCCTGCCCTGCAGCATGAAGTTGGTAAGGTTAGCTTGTACCCTCCCAAGTCAGAGGGGTGTCTCAAGTGAATAATGACAACTTAGAACCCAGATTTTTGCTGAGAATGCAATTAGAAAGAATGCAGTAAACTCTAATAAATATACAGAATAGAGATGTGTCAATCAGTGCAGATACACTGCAGCTATACAGTGCATACAGTTGGATACTGCTTTAACAGCAGAGCGATGGGCCCAGGGGCCTGCTGATTCACTTTTTCCTAGTTTTCATTTTAAACTTTCAGAGAGATCATGGGTTTGGTTTAAAAGTCTCTCCAAGGGCATCTGGTGTTCTTTTTTTATCTTTTCTCACCAATACCCCGAAAGGAGTTACACTTAGTTCCCTTTCTGTGCCGCAACAGCAGCACAGAGACTGTAATTTGTTTGCTGGAAGCATGTTTTTGTGTTGAGAATTATGTGTGTTCCTCTGAGACCTTTCAAAAGAGCCTACCTTGTGTAATTGCAGGATTTCAGCTGAGGTCTGACTGTTGAAGGATCTCTTTTTACTCAGTAACCTACATCACTTACTTCTTTCCTTGACTATAAGAGCCTTGATTTTTAATTAATTTAATATTCATTGAGAACAGAGACTAGTTAAGGCATCTGCTAAAATCTATTGTTGTAGTTTTTTACTGGAAAATAATTCAAAGCAAATTGTTATGAGGTGGAAGCTTAAAAGCCTTAAGGGTACTGGCATTAAAACATGGACAAATACAGACTGGGAAGACAATGGATTGAGAGCTGCCCTGAGGAGTAGGATTTGAGGATGTTGGTTAAGAAGAAGCTCAACATGAGCTGGTAATGTGCCAGCCATATTAAAGACAACCGTATCTTGGGTAGTATCAAAAGAAGTGTCAGCAGGTCAAGGGAGGTGATTCTCCCCCTCTACTTCAATCTCATGACACCCCACTTGTAGTAATAGATCCAGCTCTGGAGCCCCCAACATGAGGACACGGACCTGTTGGAGCAGATCCAGAGGAGGGCCATGGAGCTGGAGCACTTCTTCTGTGAAGACAGGCTGAGAGCTGGGGTTGAAGAGAAGGCTCTGGGAAGACCTTATAGCACCTTCCAGTAACTAAATTGGGCTATAAGAGACTTGGAGATGGACTTTTTACAAAGGCCTGCTATAGGACAAGGGGAAATGGCTTTAAACTGAAAGAGTATAAATTTAGATTAGATATTAGGAAGAAATTCTTTACTATAAGGGTGGTGAGACAATGGAACAGGTCATTAAGAGAAGCTGTCTACACAGTTTTATAGGCCTTGATCACATTCAACCTTGATTTTCTCTCCAAAGAGAGGAACACAAACCTTTTTAGTCTCTTTAAGTCAGCTTCTCTATCCTCTCAGCTGTTCTGGTTGCCCCGCTCTAACTCTGCTACATGCTTCCTGAGATGTGGAGACCTAAGCTGCACTCAGCTGCTGTGGATGCATCAGGACATTACACAGCAGCAAAATGCTGCCTTTCAGCCTCAATCTCAGTCCTCTTTATGATGAGACAGAAGCATTTCATGGTACATCATGGGTGTCTGTATCACTATATATACGTCAGGACTAATAGTAAAAAACTGCGGCTGTTTGCCTATCCAAACAGCACAAAATTCCCTGAAAAATCTATCAGGGGATATATGGATATTTCTAAAGACTGAATTAGCCATTTATTCTAGTGACTGCTGTTTTTCAAATGAGGTAAAGGGAAAAATAATCCCACAAAATTGAAAACCTGCCTGACACTTCTGTAGCCATCCAGTTTTTTCAGCATTGTGGAAAAATAACACTCAACAGGAAGGATCTAAACTCTGAATTGATGCAAAATTGCTAGGCACAATTTGAAATGAGGAATTTTTAAGTCTCTGAGACCTGGACTTCAGCCACCTTTCTGCAGCTCTCCTTCCTTTTCCTACCCCCACTGGGCAGCATAAGACATCCAGTGAAAGAAAGAGCTGTGATGACTGGGGACCTAACTATAGGCTCCTGTTTGTGGACACCAGCTGGGAATCTGCTTCAAATTAATACCACCATTTTTTTCCTCATAAAATGATTCTCAAAAATGCAGTGGTTGGAAGCAGAACTCGTGGCAATCCCACTCTACTGAAAACCTGCTTTGTGAGCCTCAGGAGAGAGGGAGAATGGTTCAAAATTATGAGACAGAAAGTATTGCAGAAACCACATAGTTTTCCTGGCCTTCTCCAATGGATTTTTCCACCAAAAAGAAAAAAGAACCCTTTGGCCTAGTAGTGGTAGCTTGAGGTTCAGTATGCCCAGCAAAGAGTTTTCCACACTGAGCTTCCTGTGAAACCCACAGGAGAAGCTGATCTGTTCCACACAGGCACACAGAGAGAAGGCTTGCAAGGACAGAAACACAGTGAACTGCTACAAGAAGCACCCAGGTGGGAGTGCTCACAGTGCCAATTCAGCATTGAATTTCAACCACATTGCTTACTAAACTTCCTGTACCTTCAGCATGAGATGCTGTTGGTGCTGTGGAGGTCACATGGAGGAGGATGTTTGGCTGCGAGGGTGCTGTGGTTTCCCTGCTCACCTGTCTCTCTCTCAGTGGTGGTCAGCAGGGTTGGTTCAAGGTGAGAGAATGTTCCTCACTCCTCCACGTGACTTATAAGGCCTTGCTATGGAGCTAATCTCAGCACTCCTGGCTTTGCAACCTCCTTACATATGCCGCTTTTGGCTGGGGTACAGTTAATTTTCTTCACAGTAGCTAGTATGGGTCTATGTTTTAGATTTGTCCTCGAAACACTGTTGGTAATACAGGGATGTTTGGTCACTGCTGAGCAGTGCTCACACAAAGCCAAGGCTTTTTCTGCTTCTTGTACCAGTGGCTTCAGAAACACAAGAAGTTGGGAGGGCACACAGGGAGAGCTGACCCAAAGTGACCACAGGCATATCCCACGGGATATGGCACTATGCACAGCATGTAAAGCTGTAGGAAGAAGGAGGCAGGGGGTATGTTCGGGGTGATGCATTTGTCTTCCCAAGAAGCCATTACACATGATGGAGCCCTGCTTTCCTGGGGATGGCTGAGCACCTGCCTGCCATGGGAAGTGGTGAAACAGTTCCTTCTCTTGCTTTGCTTACACTTGCAGCTTTTGCATTCCCCATTAAACTGCCTTTATTTCAACCCATCTGTTTTCTCATTTTCACCCTTCTGATTGTCTCCCTCATCCCATCAGGGGATCAATTGGCTGTGTGTGGTGTAGTTGCCAACCCCCCTAGTTGTGGGTTAAGCAATGCATATGCATGGACTTGGTATTACAATCCAGGCTTTACATTCCTGTGTAAGGTGTGTATAGTGCATGTCTTGCTACTGCAGGTCTGGAATTTACAAGTTTTCAAATGGCCTTTCACTGCACCAAAGACGGAGTGAGTGAGTGAGTGAGTGAGTGAGTGAGTGAGTGAGTGAGTGAGTGAGTGAGTGAGTGAGTTCCTGCTGGATTGGGCTCAGCATGGCAATCTGGTAGAGACTGGTGGACATGATATTGCATACATTAGTATTTACAGTGAGAATGTGCAATAACATCATGAAACCTCTCTGGCCTTGGAAGGTGACTTTCGTGCTATGCAAGGAAAACAGGGGAGGGGGTGAGGGGGGGAGGTTGTTGTTTCAATTCTGCAGAATTACATGTCTCTCAAAGCTTCTCCTAGTTCCCTTTCCTGATAGGTCCCTGTTTCTAATAAAGGAATGGATACAGCTGCTATTGGATACAGCAAATTTTTTGTTGAGCTCTTTGTATTGGTCAGGAAGGATCAGTTGCCTGTTCAACCTTTGTGCTCAAAGACTATACCATACTTCATATGCAGAGCTGTCTCTTGGTGCTTTTCTGCCCCTTGATAGTTGGCTGGTCAAAGGGATTCCCTTAGACATTTATAAACATGTGTAAATACACTTTAGACCTATCTGGTCCATCTCATCCTGTCCTCTTTCTGTAATTGCCCAAAGTGAATGCTGCAAGCTCCCAGTATCACTTTATGAGATGCATACGAGCCTGGACTGGGCACAGCAATGGGAGAGCCAGGTTCAGCAGCTTTGCAGCTTGCAGACAGCTGAAGGAAGACAGCCATATGAAAAAGAAATCATACAAAAGAGCATATACTGCAAGAAAAAGCAACCAGTAATGTTGGAGCTAAACACTAGAAATTAGCTTTCCAGAAAAAAACAGTGAGGAGAATGAAACAGAAATTAAACTCAAATCTCAGCTTTCCATGTTTAAAACCACATTTTCATTAGTTCCAAGATCCTGGCACTTATCAAAGGAAGAGCCTTTTTGCAGCCTCTCTTTTACTATTCAAGTTGGGTACTGCATCCTGACTGCAAACTACTAGTGTCATGATGATTTACCTTTCTGCCAGTAGTTATGGTCTTTGCATCCATTTCCAGCTTACTAGGTGGAGAGTTTAGCCTTCTGACATTTAGGGGAATAGTCTAGTGAACGTGAGTTTGAGCAGAGGCAAATATAAACAAAAAAAAAAAAAGGAAAAAGAAAAGAAAGGAGAGACTTTAAAAAGGGAGTGGAATCATCTGCATTTAATTTTTGTGTATGAGTTTTCTGAATTCACATTATGTAGTCTGTCCTCATGACTCTGAGGGCAAAGAATGCAGATTTTAAGTTCAATCCAACTAAATCCACGTGATTTCAGAACTCACCTTAAAATGACAGTGCAAACATGAGTCGTTGTTCCCCAGCTTCATTTCCAAAGTCTGTAACAATATTAGTGGTTATTTGTAGACGCCCATAACTGTTTCATCACTTAAATAACTACAAAGAGCAGAGCACGGTGTCTCCTGGGAGCACTAGTGAGGCACTGTAAACAGCACATAATCCTTTTTTGCGTGACAACCTCTAGCACTGAAGTCCTGAGAGGAGATGAACAACTGGTGTATGAGTAACATTCCCACTGCTAGCAATTGTGATAAGAAAGTGGTCCAGGCATCTTAATGCCTGATTTTGCAGGGCACTGAGCAAACAGGAGAAGCCAAGTCCTTCCCAAAAGCCCTGGCTGGTTGGAGATTTGGGAGAGATGCTGCCCCAGCTGCTTGCTGCCAGCTCCCTGTAGCGAGGGCAGTGGTAACAGCTGTGGCTGAGGCTGGGAGCTGGGATCAGCTCGCCCCGGAGCCCCTGGGAGCCTGGGTTGCACAGGCACACAGCTGGTTGGCCCTGGGGTCAACAAAGCTGTAAAAATGTTGGGCTTTGGAGCCTGTCCTTAGGGAGCAAGCATATCGACTGCTGTAGCATACAAATGTGTAATTGCACTCTAGTGGCCTGTGGACAGCAATAGAGCCAGGATTGTGCAGATGTGATTACAAATATTGTCTACATGGGCAGCTACATTTACTCACAAACTCTACCATGCTTTTATATTGAATCCCTATTTTAAGGTCACAAGAGCATATTAAACTTGAGCTCTGTCCTGCTGGAGCGTGTGGGCAGTGCTCTGGCTTCCTCCTGTTCTTTGTGGGTCCTGTGTGCCATAAGGACAGAAAAAAGAGCCAAGTACTGAGCTGCTGTATTCCTAGTAACACTGATCCAAGAATTATAAAGCCCTCAATGTATTCTAATGTTCATTTGCTCAGTCTTATAAATGATCAGAAACGCCTAGTTTGCTTCTAGAGGCTTTTCAGAGCTCTGTTGGACTTTTCTCTAGCCTTTTAGTTTTCCTTACAGACTTGTTTTATCTATCCCTAGCTTTACTTTTGTCATCAAGAGTGTTTATATACATTTTGAAGAAGTGGATCTTACCTACTTCCAAAATCTTCTTCACATCAGTAATCAAAAAGAAGCCTCTTACTCATAATCAGGAAAAGCCACAGAGAAGACTAAGTAAATCAGGGAGTTTGCTTGCTCAGAGTGTTGTGTGCCACAGAATTTGTACCCTGGCAATGATTTGGAAAGATACAATATACGCAATAAGCAAAGAACAAGCAATAGAAAGAAATTATGTTGTTTTTGTAGACATAGTCAGAAATAGTCTGCAGAATTAATTACTTTAAACAGTTAGGCAAGCTGAAACAATTTAACATCTGTGGATTTTTTTTTTTTTTTGCCTGCATCTTAGGAGAGATAGCAGTGATTGGCCAGGCATAGCATGGCCATGTGCATGTCAACTAAATGCAGAACAGTTGTTAGCTCCAGATATTTGCTGAGGATAGGCTTTCTGAGCCACAGAAAATGATGCTGACACAAATGCAGTATGCATGAGAGAGAGATGTGTGTTTAAAGGATAGGACATCATGCCCATGTGGGAATTGCCATGGACTTGTTTTTTAACTTGGTGACTTGAGGCACTGGTCTTTTGTTCCTTTTGATAGAGAGCTTTGGGATCTCTGCTATCTACCCATGAAGTGTATTATTATGAAAGAGTTCCCTTGATTGCCCTTTCCACAGGCAGACCTTGGCCTTTTTCCAAAGGCATATTGTATTTGCATTGATCACACTGGTGACTATATGACCTTGTCATTAGGAAAGCATGAAACACAAAATATGAGTTACTTGGACTCCTTCTTCTAGTATTATTCATTATTTTAATTTTTGATCTCTGAAAGAGATTGCAGAGCCAGCAGGAGGTCTGTTTGAGACCCGCTGACACCATGGAATTTGTGGTACTTTAATTATCCAAATGATCTAAACAAAAGAAGTTAAACACTGGGTAGTGTATGATGGATTGTTAGCTGTAAACTGCAAAAATTAATTTGGCAGCTGGAATGGTTACATGAAACTCTGGAGGCTGCTCCACTAACACTCCGACTAGGGCATCAGATTAAATGTGCTGGATTCAAATAAAGCTGGAAGCATTCGCAATAAAATGTTTCTATCCTCAAAAGCAGGCTTCTTTCTCTGTTGTATTTTTGTAATGAGCAGCTCAGTCATTATGGTGGTCATATGGTCATATTCTCATTGTTCTTCAGGTCAGTTTACAGTCCCTGCATCCCTCTTCCCCTTACGTTCTTGAGTGTTCAGTTTTATAATCATTTAACATGCACATTGATCCATCAAGCCCAGCAAGGCCACATCTTCAAAAAGTACAGAGAGCAGTGCTTTCTACTAGCACATTAGTCTATGGCTGTGAGTTCTGCATGCCCTTGGTGCTAAAAAAACATCCAGATTAAAAAAAAAAAAGAAAGATAATATATGAAAAAAAACCCCAACCAAACAAACCACAATTTCTTGGCTATATTTGTGGCAGGGTCTGTCAAGGGTGGTCTAGTGGATGTGAGTGCAGCAAAGTTGAAGGAGTCCTTAAGCTGCAGCTTGCTAGAGAGAATTCTGGGAAGAATCACCCTGTGGTTGCCCTTTGCTAAGCATCCCTTACTGGCAGTAAGACAGTGGCCTTTTCTGGCACCCTCACCTTCTTACGGTTTTGTCCTGAACGGGGAAGGAAAGATTGGGTCACAAGGACACTTTCCCCCTTTCACATCACTGCCAGTCTGCTCTTAGGAGACAAGTCAGGGAGTGTTAGGAAACACCATAAACCCAAATATAGCAATGTATTTTTCAGTTTCTAGTAAAGTGTTCTTCTTTTCTTCCTTGAAACTGTCTTTAAGAAAAGCCATGTAGAGCTAATTACCTGAGTGCCTGCAACAATTTTCGTCGTACCCAGAACATGTGAAGCATCCTACCAAAAAATCACAGAAAACTGCCATAATGGAGCACTTAAGACAATACTCTGTAACAGAGGTTGATCCCAGTACTTATTTATGCATTTTTAGCATGTTAAAATATGTTTGTCAAAGTCCACAGTGCTACCACTACCCGTGACTTTTAATTAATCTCACAAGTATTTTGGTTAGCCAGGATTGCTACAATTGACTTCTTAGGAGAATCTTCATCTTGTGAAAATAGAAACAAATGGGTGGTCATGAAAACTGAACCAGAGGAGATAAGGAAGAGGAATCTGAAGCTGACTTGGCAAAGAGTAAGTATTAGGAGCAAGGAAGACAGAGCTTACAAGAGGTCAAGAGGCAGTGTTCCCATGGCTTTGGAGAGGCAACTAAGAAACTGGCTGGGATGACTAACAAAATTGTACAAGCTTCCCCAGATGGACATTAGCCAAAACCTGGGTGAAGCTGACAACAGGAACATAATTTCAGAGAGAAATTTGGGCAAGGAGAGGGAGAGGAGGAAGTGTGCAACCAATTTGGAAAGAAGGGACAGAGGGGAAAATGGGTAGAGGATCTCTTTCTGTAAGCAATCACTTTCCCATTGCTCCACATCACAAGGGTGAGGGATTACCATCACAGTCAATTATTTTTTTGGTCTAAGTAACAGAGGTCTGTGTAGGGGGACCTAAGTGTCACAGATGATGTGTACAACAGGGAATTTATACTTTTATAATCTGAATAACTATGCACTGCACTCTCTCTGGCCTCACCAGCAAGATTTCAAAGTCAGGCCTTCTGTGGTTGGAAACAACAGGGTTAAGAATGCCTGTGTGTGTGTGTGTTCAAGGGCCACTGTTAAATCTATGGTCGCACAGGACTCCACAGGGCCTTGCTGCACCCAGTGCACAAGATGGATGATGCTCATTTAAGGAGCAGCTGCTCAGTAATTTTTTCCTTCATTGTTCAGAGTGTGTCTCCATGCCTTACTGACTGCATACTATCTGCATGGAATTACTTCCCTCATGAGTTTTTTTGTGCTGCTTATTGCTATAGTAACTGTGTGCCTCACAAATACTAGCTCATCTGTTTTCCTTCTTCCCCTTGGAGATGGCAGGGCACTACCTGTGTTTCATGAATGTAGAGCTGAAGAATGGAGAGCAGAAGCTGAAAGCACTCAGGTGCCCAATATTAGAGTGGAACTGCATATTCCACAGCACTTGGTGACACACAGCACTTTGCATGCTCTAGCTCCAGCTTGCTTTGCCTTTAGTTCTTCTGTACCTCTTGTAATCTCAAAGCCTCAATTTGGGCACCTGGAAAATGATGAACTACTGACCATCTCTGAAAAGTCTGAATGACTTAAGCTAATGTCACATAAGATATCTGTGTCTCAGATTGGGACAGTATCTATTTGTGCAACATGATGTTCATCCACCTGTAACCATGACACCAGCCAGTCCCTCACCTCACTCATTATGTACCGTATGTTTTAGGTACATTACCATGGATTCCAGAGGCAAGGGACGCATCAGCTAATAAATGGAATAAAGTACAGTGAACTGAAAAAATGTATTGCCAAATAAATGCCAAAAAAACAGAACACGCCAGTAAGTTATGCATTAGCAGTATGACTGCCCTGTGTACTTCCATATTGTCCTTTTTCTCTTCTCTGTTGTGTTTTAATTCTTTCTATATTATACTCCCCAGGGACGAGTCTGTCATTTTCTGTATTTGCAAAGAACCCTGCGTATGCTCAAAATTATTTGAACAGCCTGTGAAATAGGTAAATACCACCAATTTAGATGGGAGAAACCTAAAATAAGAGGCCTAAAGGAAAAGTGTTATAGCGATTGCATATTTGTATTTGTACAAGAAAATAAACCATTTATGAGCTCACAACTCTACTTCTCAGGTAGGTTGAACAAACAGATGAACACAAGAATGAGTTTTTTAGGTAATGATGTGCAGAAGTGAATAGTGAATACCTATTTAGGATTGTATAGATATATGTGAGTCACTCAAAATAAGATAAGAAGTCCATCAGTATTGTCATCTAATCAGTATAACTAAGGAAAAATATGTTTTCCTAAAATAGCAAGCAGATAAGTCATGTGAGAGATAATACTTTAAATTTTGCTGAGAGTCTGTAAGTTGCAGTAAGCACCAATGTTTCTCACTTAATTACCCTCCTTGGGGAGCTACATTGCAGGTGTTTTTCATTATTTTCAGCAGAAGTTTAGCAATTTCTCTTCATTTTGTCTTTTCTCAGGACTAACCTTTGCTTTCCAGCTGGGGATAGTTTTGTTCCTAAATTGTTTCTCTCTTTATCCCTCACATGCCATTGGAGAGAAAAACACTTTCTCCTCCCTGATCATCATCATGTACTTTCTTGAGGAAGAAGCATTAAATGTAGGCTGGGGCAACAATGCTCCTGCCTGAAATCTCATCTGTTTGGATGCTAAGCACAAGTACAAATCAATGAAGGAAGAGGATCCTTTTTTCATTATTAGTAATAGCACACTCCTAGCCAGACGCAAGGGAAAATAAGAGTTTCTCATTAGAGAGCTTGACCAACCCCCTGCAAGATTGTATTAAGGTTTTTTCAAGGGCTTATGTCTTATTTCAGCAAGTCACATACTCATATGCCAGCTGCCCCCCACTCACACAGCTCTGGGTCAGTCAGTTTATTTCACATGCCAAAATGGGAGTGACCTCTTGGCTACAGAAAATACTTGGAGATGTAGTTATGTGGAACAGACAGTCACAGGCTTTCTGTGCGGTGGTTCTTCAGTTCAGGGAGCATTCAAGCTCCAAGGCTCGCTCTGGTTTTTGTGATTACATCCTCTAGGGTGATTACATGGCCTTGAGGGTGGATCTCAGACCTGTGTTGTGTGCATCCATTCCTTTCCTCTCCAAATGCTTGGGAGTCGAAAACTTCCAGCAACATTTGCTGTAAGAGTTAAAGAAATTAATGCTTTCTGTAGACATAGGCTGGAAACTGGGTGCCTCTGAAATAGTACTCTATGCCCTGTGTTTCTAAGCATGCTAAATAAGTGACTTCTAGACATTATGGGACTTGAAGCTACAAAAATATTAACGGTAAATTCAAAATACAAACATAAACCTAGCTGTATGCTCTGAGATCCTTTGCAAGGCAAGTGAATCTCTAATGGGGGGCATGGAGGATTGTGAAGGTAGGTGAGTGTGAAACAGAAAATATAACTGTAGTCTTACCATTAACAGAACTAATTTTCCTTTCTGGCAAGAACAGTGGCAGAAGGTCTGTTCAGTGAACTCCCCTGGGATCTGTAGCAAGAGGTAGCTTGGAGTGGAGTTTAGCAGCTTTATCTGCAGGCACTCCTCAGTATTTTAACCCACTGACACTCTGTAAGGGGAGATTTGTTATTTTACCAGATGCCTAACTTAGGCATTGGAGCAGGACTTTGCATTTACAGTCCTTTCCTAGCGGGAAAACTCTCACAGCCTGTTGACTCATTAGGTTGATTTAATTTACAGAAACATTAAGCCCTGATTTTTAAATCTGCTATTGAAATGCTGCCACTGAAAAGTCCTTGCCTCCACCTCCAAGTTTGCTTCTGCCAGTGCAAGGTGTGACATAAATCAGTGCATCTCTGACTAGCTGTCTCTTAGCAGTAGCTTTAGTATCTGCAGTGTGTATCTTGCCGTGCAGTTTGCTGTGTGGGAGCAGGCAGGGCAGACGTGTGCCTGGGATGTGAGCAGAAATCTGGCGTGCCCTGCTCCATTTGTTCCCCAAGGTGGGCAGGGGCACAGCTCACTCCTCTTGCCTGCCGGTGGCTACCACAGCCCCGCACAGCCAAAGGGGCTGGCAGAGCCCCAACCCTGCCGGGCACCTCTGTCCCCCTCCCAGGAGGGCCACGTGGGCAGGTCTCATCCTGCCACCATGCTCGGGTGTCTCCAGGACACCCCAGGTGTGGGAATCTGGATGCAGCCCAGCTGAGCTAGCCCATGAACAGCCTCCTTGTTTACCATGTAATGCTGTTTGCTGTAGCTCTCATGTGGTGCTGTGCTGGTTGAGACCTGTCAAGGCCAGAAGGAAACACTGCAAGTTGATCACATCCACTTTTTTGAAATGGTGACACGCTTTCCTATCATAATGGAAATAAATGGTGACTGCAGCTTATTATGTATCCTTCTTTGCCTGTCCATGGAGACACTTTGCAGCCTCTACCCTAAAGGCAAAGAGACACCCCTGCCTTAAGGAGAAAAATGTACATCTAAAGGTACAAATTTAGCCCATAAGTACTTGATAACTACCTTGTACAATGTGTGCACAAACACCATGCAGAAGTAAGGAAGTGGAAATGCCCTGAGGAGTGGCATGAGCTTTTTGTTTGGTACAGCAATTCACAGGAGCTTATCCCAGCTGTGACCTGATCAAACAGTCTCTCCTCTCTTCCTTGAGAAGTCAGAGAATTTCTGATTAAATTGGATTAAAACTCTAATCTTAATTCCTTAGCTTTTCTGGTCTTAGTCTGAGCCTTAGTTTTGTCACATTTTTGTTCAGACCATTACAATACATCTGATGCTAAAACCCCTTCTGGATATAACAAGACTCAAAAAGCAGGTAGGAAATATTCAGGAAATTTCTGTATGGTATTTTCTAGGTCATCTTATGGTGTTGGTAAATACAGTGGGGAAATAAACACTGGATCCATCTTTGGCACTGTTCATTTTACAAGTAATTTAAAGGATGTATATAATATAGGAAGCGTATGTATGTTCACATGTATATAAATTAAGATGTGCACATGTTAAATATTAAGTTAATTAGTAATAAAGCAGCAACATTTACTTCATTTTCAAGATCTGTTTTATGGAATTTATTTAGGACTGTAACAGCAGCCAGTCTATAGCAGTTAGCTTCCAGTCATTTCCAAATGAGTCATTTCCACCTACATTAACACATGTCAAAATGGTTCCTACTGTGTGTCTACCTACTGGAAATAAACAGAAATAACTATGTTGGTCTGAACTTCTACAGTTTCTTTCACCTTAGGGTCCTAAAGACGTGTAGAAATAGAGACCTCCCAGCCTTGCTATTGTGTTAAGGTGTTACAATTACACAGACTGTGGCACTTTTTTAAAATGGAGAAACTGAGGCAAAAAATAGTTCATTTGGCTAATGTCACATAGCAACTCTGCAAATAGAGGAAAGTTAGACACAGCCTGCTCCCATAGCTTTGCTGCCTACCCACTGGACGGTACTGTGATTAAATCCCAGAAATCTATTTTTTTTGCTTTATTTCCAGCTGGAAGTGATGAAGGTTTTTCCTTTCTGTTGCTTAGCTACCCCCTGACCTTTGGATAGTCTTTCTCATTGCCTGGGTGAATGCATTTCCCTCCAGCTGCCTGGACATGCACGTGTCTCAGACCTCCCCCTCCAGCAGGATTTCATCAGCTGCCCTGTCTCAGCCATGTGTTTCTCTTCCCATCTTGCTGAAATAAATTTTGTTATTTTGCCTCTAGCACTTATCAAACAGTGCTAGAAAGAATGCAGACACAGCCTTTGTGACTGATGTCTATTTTATCGATTCAATGTATTGCTTAACAACATACTGTTAATTAATGCTACCCCATTAAATTCTATAATTCTGCTTCTCTGGACTTTTCCACAACCTAGAGACCAGTGGGTGTAGTGCGTTGACCCTTGCTGGACACTATGTACCCACCTAGTGCTTGATCACTCTTCCTCCTCAGCTGGAGAGAGGAGAGAGAATATAATGAAAGGCTTGTAGGTTGAGATCAGGATAGGGAGAGATCACTCACCAGTTACTGTCATAGGCAAAACACACTTGGGGAAATTAATGAAATGTATTACCAATCAAATCAGAGTAGGAATGAGAAATAAACCCAAACATTAAAAACACCTTCCCCCCAACTCTCCCTTCTTCCTGGGCTTACAGTTTCTCCCAAATTCCCTCCCTCCTTCTTCCAGCCACACAGGGGGATGGGGAATGGGCTGCAGCTAGTCCATCACATCTTGTCTCTGCTGCTCCATCCTCCTCAGGGTGAAGACTCCTCACGCTCTTCCTTTCCTCCAACGTGGGGTCCCTCTCCAGTAGACAATCCTCCATGAACTTCTCCAACAGGAGTCCTTCCCACAGGCTGCAGTTCTTCACAAATTGCTCCAGTGTGAGTCCTTTCTACAGGCTGAAGTCCTTCAGAAACAGACTGCTCCAACATGGGTTCCCTCTGGGATCACAAGTTCTGCCAGCAAACCGGCTCAAGCATGGGCTTTTCTTCCAGGGGGCCCACAGGTCCTGCTGGGAGTTTGGTCAGCACAGGCTTCCCATGGGGTCACAACCTCCTGCAGCAACCACCTGCTCCAGAATGAGGTCCTCCAGGGGCTGCAGGTGGATGTCTGCTCCACTGTGGACATCCTTGGGCTGCAGGGGGACATCCTGCTTCACCATGGTCTACAGCATGGGCTGTGGGGGATTTGCTGCCATAGCACCTAGAACAACTGCTCCTTCTTCACTGACTTTGGTGACCACAGAGCTATTTCTGTCCCATATTCTCATTCCTCTCTTACCTGTCCACAATTGCTCTTAGGCAGTAACTTTTCCCTCTCCTTAACTGTGTTATCCCTGAGGTGCTACCACCCTCACCGATGGGCTTGGCCTTAGTGGTCAGTCCATCTTGGGGCCAGCCAGCACTGGCTCTGTCAGCCGTGGAGGAAGCTTCTAGCAGCTTCTCACAGTAGCCACTCCTGTGGATTTTCCCCCACCCCAACCTTGCCGCTCAAACCCAATGCAGTGGGATTTCCTGTTCAAAACAGCTAAAACTACAACAATGGAAAAACACTGAACAAACAGGGATCTGAACTTGAAGACTTGAACATGCATCCACTTGACACGTGACTTCACTGATACTAAAAACATCTCACTAACAAAAACTCTTATGAGAAGTCTACTTGATACAGAGGGTGGTTTAAATCTTTGAATACGACATTTGGGAGTGAAACTTTCAGTCTAAAGGTATTAGTGGCATTTCATACTACTTCTAGGATTAGCGTTTTAAACCTATTCTCAATTTTGGCTCCAGAAACAAAAGCAAATAGAATAATCAGAGATAGCTTATTTTAAATTATTTATTTATTTTTAATCTAACAGCTTGTGTACATTCTTATCTGGAATTATTTTGCCAGTTATCACATTTGCTGGAGGTGGAGAAGCAGTGGTTGGAATAGAAGACGCAAAAGAAAGAGAAGAAACTTGCCTTGTCAGCCCATTCTGTAACTTTTCTTGAATAATTTAATAATGGAGGATGACAACAAATGGACTGCATAAAATGTAGAGCCCTGTGTTAGGCATGAGCATCCTACATGCAGCACAAGGACAGAATTAAATTTTCTTTCTTATGTGAATTGAATAAACCATAGGATGGAGCTTCCTATGTTCAGCCTTTGATGAACCGGCCAAGAACCAGCCAGAAAATGCTGACAATACATAAGCCTTAAATCCACCTCTTTGGGAGTCTTCCAGGAGGCATATTTATCTGTTTGGGATCCATTATGTACAGCTTTCCCTTTAAGGGTTGAGAGGAGGTCACTCTTTTCTTTTCCAAACTGCCAGAAGGCGAGTTGGGAGCTCATGCTGCTGCAGAGCCAACCTTTGCAAAACACTGGGCTTCTGGGGTCAGTTTTCACCCAGTCAGAAATGCTCAAAACTGTCTGTGACCTCTTGGGAAAGTGTCCTTGCTACCAGGGTATTTGGTATTTATCAGAAATACCTCACATGTATTTCCTCACTGAGCTTGATTCACAGGAACCTGTACAAACAGTAGACATCTTCAGATGGAAGGTACTGCAGAACTGCAAATTATTGTATTTAATCATAGAACTCTTGAGACTTAGCCCTCTGGCGCCTGGAGGCTTTCATTAGCAACATCATCATGTAATGCCAAGCTCTTAGTTGAACATAATGAAGATATCCTCAGGATGAGGGGAGAAAAGAAGCACCGCATTTCCTCCCATGGGAGGGAGCATAAGAAGTAGATATGCAATCCTAACAGATATGTTCCTTCAGGAGAGATGAATTTGTGTATTTCTTCCAGCACCAAAATGAATTTACCAGAAATTTTAAGGCAACCTTTCCCCTCTGCTGATTATGCTCTCAGGTTGTTTTCCTCTTTGTAAGAAAGTGCATCCTGTCTCCCTAATAGACTATGTCAAAATATCATCTGCAAGCATACGTAACCAGGAAAGTTTCAGTCAGATTTCAATTTAGGCTCCCATGCTAGCATCCATTCTGTAGAGAGAATGTGATGCTGTAATGCTTTCTTCATGAAGATCTGCTTCTCAGTTTTGAACTGGGCTCCTCTATGATCCTACATGCTTGCAAATGTCTTGTGACCAAAAGGGGCTTGTTACTACACCAGAATCTTAGATCTGTGGTGCACCAGGAGGTGATGAAGGGACCCACAGGCACAGTTTGTGCTCTAACCTACTCAGGCCAGAAGCCAAGCAGATGGGCAGGGAGCTGGAAGCAATCAGCAGTGCAGAAGTGAGAACTATTCTCACTTTTTTTGTGTAAAATGGAAAAATGGATTTAAAGCCACTTTGCTGCAAAGTGAATAAAGGAAGGGTGTATACCTAGAGTGCCATTAGAAGTGCAGGCACAGCACTGGCAGACACAGCAAGTGCTGGTAGCAGAGCAGCTGTAACACCATGGCCTTAGTTCTGCTGACATAAACCTGCAAGTTTTTCTTTTTCCTTGATATTTGTCACCCATCCACTTATCCAAACAAAAGAAAAAGGTTGGAAAAGATTGTCAGTTATAGCATATTTACAAATTCTTCTCTTATCAACCAACTTCTGTAAACAATTTCTGTGCATTACTAACTTTTAAAATACAGTACACATAGAAAAATCATACACTAGTGCACTAGCTGGGGAACTAGTTCCAAGGACACATAAATATCAATAACTTCTTTGAAGTTCAGCTGGATAAAAAATTATTGGAGTGGCTACGAGATTTCTCTTGGAAGGAAATCAGCTAGCAGTAGGACAACGAGGGAGGCTTTGTGAAATTTTTGACCTTGTAGGGGTTCTGGAAAGCAATGTATTTACTTAGGATTATTTGAGGGGCTTGGCAAATTGAACAGTTAGGGTCTTAGTCATCTTTGTGTGGGAATAGTGTATGCTCTCTGTGTAGCAGCCTTGAAATGAAAAGCCTGCCTGCCTGTCTGCCAAGCAATGGGGCTGTGAGCTGATTCAAGGTGGAGGCATTGTTTATTCTGGGTCCAGATTGTATCTTACTCCTTTCTCCATTCTTTCATATTTTGTTAACTTGCAATAAATCATCCATTCTGGAAGCATATATTTTTCCCTCTACATTTGGAAGCTATTACTCTAGAGACCTCTATTTTCAGCACTGAGCTACATAAGATGATGTGTGTGTGTCACAGATTATTAAAAGTTCAGGAGATTATTATAGGGTTTGGGGATACCTGTAAGCACATGGTCTAAAAAGATAGGTGAAGTGGCAGCATTTTCACTTGATCTTTCTAGGTGGAGACCTAGTCAATTGAGTGATGGCTAGCACCCCTGGGGCAGTAAGCAGTGTGCTGATGGCAGGTCTGCCATTCCTCCATGCCCTGCTCTGCGCAGTTCTTCCTCCACTCTAGTGCTTCTGACACTTTGAATCTCAGGGATATATTGGTTTGGCAAGTGCAGAAAAATTATTTCTGTGTTATTACAGTGCACATGCAACAGTATGTCCAACTTAAACTAACTTGCCAGGCATTTTCTTTCATACCTCTCTGCAAGTTGTTTTTTTTTCTGATTTAACAACACAAAAGTCATCTCTTTGTTATTTTGTATTCCTTAAATTGGAATGTGTCGGCTGTATAATTAATAATATGGATAGGGTGTGAGTATACTAACCTGACACATCTTGCTTTATATATCCTGGCACTGGCTGGAATAAACCTTCCCAGAATGCAAAGAAGAAAAGGGGTCCTCTGCTTCTTCTGCCTCTATTCAGTGGCTATTTTTCTTTTTCTTTTTTTTTCTTTTCTTTTTTTTTTTATTAAGTGGTAAAAGTAAAGTAATTGCTCCTGTGATGCCTCTGAGATGGGATGATTTATCAGCATTGTGTAAGGATTAGCTGAATGGGTGGGTTTGGGTGTTATAAATGGGATGTGAAAGTCTGGATTCTTGGCAGTAAGCTTGGCAGGGTTAACCTGCTTGGCCCTTTGTTCTTGTTAGACAAATAAAATGAGTTTCCTCTGAGTGGGTGGTAGAAGGATGTATTTTGGATGACATCTCAAACATGAGGTTCTGTGTGGATGTTTAAATACTCCCTGGCATGTTGTGTGAGAGGAGGGATGGGCTAGAGGAGGAGCAGAGCTCTGTGGCTGCAGGAAGCAGTCTAGCCCAGCTGCTGGAAGCAGCTTTGGAAGCACCCCACCAGGCAAATATTTGACTGCTGAGAAACCCAGGCCAGTGTTATGTTCTTGTACAGTGAAAACAGTGTTTGGTCCTTCTGTGGGCTCCATCCTGCCTTTCTTTATATGAGCTGGGAGGTCAGGAAGAAGATGCCTGAAATTTTCCACTCTACAGCCCACTCACAGCAAAGGCCAACTGGGGCTGTGGCTGAACACCCAGAGAGAGGTTGGAGAGGTGGTACCTGAGCCTTTTCCCTGGCTCTGGAGGGGTTATTCAGCTTCCTGCTCATCATGCTTTCCTCTTGGCATGCAGCAGCAGGTACTGGGGGATCGTGTGTGGTGGCTGCACGTATTGCCNGCATGCAGCAGCAGGTACTGGGGGTCGTGTGTACTGCTCCTTCCTGGACCAGACCCAAGGAGGGTGGCTGCACGTATTGCTCTCAGGGCCCCTAAACCACTCTGCACAGCAGAGAGATTAAGAAAGTCTCTAGGAACCTCTGCTTCACCACCACAGCTCTACCTTCTTCATTGCTCTAGGTGATGGGAATGGAATTAGGGTAATTGGACCTATGGTCTGGGAACAAGGACTGGAGCTTGTAAGAGAGTTTTTGCATGGCAAAAATAATTTTTAAAATGGGAGCAAGGAGAAATGCGATAAAAATAATATTAACAATGTGCAAATCTCCCTGCAATGTATGAAGAAAGATAGGGGGAAAGGGAACACACCCACAGAAGGAAGAAAATATGACTCAGAGAACTGAAGAGGATGGACTGTAAAAGCAATGCAATCAATAGCTAATAATCAAGATCAAAGCGAAATAGAGTAATGATTAACTTATTTGCAGCATGTAATTGAAGCCTAATCCTTCAAGTGAAAGGAAGACTGAGTGGAGTTCAACTTCCTAACCTTCGTATATGGTAACTGGGGCCAGAGGTAAACCAATTTCTGATATTTTTCCTAAGGGTTCACAGATTTTAAAAAACCCCAAAGCCTCTGAAATCTTATAAATTTTTTTGTAAATACTATAGGCTCTTACAGCCATTGCAAAGCTTTCTCTTGCTTTAGTTCCCAGGTGGTGCTATATTTAAAAGAACGAACAACCTCTGAAATCCTGCCAATCAAATGGAAACCTCCATACCCTGCTCATGATGAGCTGTACAGAAGAGGAATCATGGCAGGATTTAGACAGTTTCTGTGTGCTCAGAGGATACCAGTTTTGTCTCTGGCTCTCTCCTCTGATGAGAGGGACTCAAGCCCTTACTCAGAGTTGATGCTAGAGTCAAACTCAACAGTATGATCTGTGTGTCACTGCATCGCTGAGTTACAGTTGCAAATGGTTTATCCCAATTACAAATCAAAGAGCACTAATTGCTTCCATTGCTCTTCATCCTTAACAGCCTGCTACATTTTATTGCTGAGCATGTATTGGAAGAAAAGATCCACAAAAAGAGCAGCTTAGTGATTACAGCAACTAAGGGAGGGTCAGACCCTCCAAACCTGTTATCAGATGCAGTGCTTCTCTGCTTTGTACTGCCAAGGCTTCTTCTTGCAAAGGCAACAAGCACATGAAGAGTCAGGCATTTCCTCTGGCTCTTCTAAAAAGCACATCTGTATCTACTGAATCTTTGGAGTATCAAAAAATTGATGCTAAGCCAACTGCCCCACACTCCCAGCCAACATCAAATTAAAGGAAGGCATGGTGTCATGATTTCCCATGGCTCTTTTAATCTGTTACAAAAAGAAAGCCCACTCATTAACCATAACCAACCAAATTATAAAATATCCAAATCTCTCACACAATTTTTAATTTGTAGATTACCTTTTCAAAGCAAGGCTGTAGTGTAAGATGAATGATGATCACTTCTCACTATCCTAGCAATTACTTCACCGATTCCTCTCCAAATATGTAATATACTAGTATTTGAAGACCATATTCAACAGCAAGGTAAACTGAATGCTGCAAGGGAGATAATTACTTTTGAATATAATTTTTCAGACATAATGAAATCTCTTTTAAGCAAATTTAGGAATGTTATCAGAGCTCATGTAAGCATGTCTCTTATCAGCTTTGTCTAACTACATGCAAACTGTGTAGTGATACTGCTTATAACAACAAATGTTTAAAATATATGCATTTTTTCAAGCAAAGTTTGGTTTTGAAGGAGTATCAGCACAGTAATAAACTTTTTCAATAAAAGGCAAAACTTAAAACTACCTATTTTTTTATTGTCCCAATAATTATTGCTCTGTGTGGAAGACAGAAGAATAAAGGCAGTCATGACTTAATAGAAAATGTCTGGCTAGAAGAGACATATTTATAATTCTCTTGACTGGAAATCTAATTTTAATAAGGGATTTGGGTTTGGCTAAATTTCTTAGGAAAGATGGTATTCTAAGTTAATTATTTCTCCAAAATTAAAAACAAACTGAGAGACTGTTGGTCTGTGGAAATAAAAGCTCTCTTACACAAGAGAGTCATGGAAACATGTAGTAAGCTAAGGTAAGCAAACTTTTCATAGAATCATAGAACATGCTGAGTTGGCAGAAACCCACAGAGATCATCGAGTCCAGCTCCTGGCCCTGCACAGGACACCCCAAGAGTCACAGCCTGTGCCTGAGAGCATTGACCAAACGCTGCTTGAACTCTGTCACATTTAGTGCTGTGACCATTCCCTGGGGAGCCTGTTCCAGTGCCCAAACACCCTCTGGGTGAAGAACCTTTCCCTGATACCCAACCTAAACCTCCCCCAACTCAGCTTCATGGTATAGTTATTCATAGCCATATAACATTCTGGTGTCTACAGCCAATTATTATTCTACAGAAATAATGAAAAATGTTTTGTAATAACACAAAGAAAATTTCATCCCTAGCACTGTGGGTTGTCATTACCCCAAGCTGTAACAAACCAGGTAGGCTCTGGCATGGCGGGCGCTCTGCCTAAGACAGAGATCCTTCCAAGGGTATGAATGAGTTGCTCAGGTGAGGCTCTGAGAGAGCTCCAGTGTGAGCAATGGCTGAAACCACTTCTCACATGATTACTCCAGGAAGAGGATTAAATAATGAGGTATCTGTGAAACCTGTGTGTTGGGTTCTTCAAGTAGCCCCTTCCAGCCTGATATTCCTGGTTCATTTTTCCCTGCACTGCCCTGCTTAACAAGGAAGGAGTTTTGTGGGAAGCCTGTCCTCCTTTTGTTTTATGAATGAAGGTGGCAGTTTACATCCTCCTTATACTCTCCTAAACAATTCTGTCTGGGTCTCCTGAGAGTTCATGTTGGTGGAGGAGGTTGCAAACCAAAGGAGAGGTTGCAACTGGTAAGCTTTTCCTATGCTTATCCACAAAGATTAATATTTTTTGCAACTAATAGCTGCAGCAGTTTTACCGAAACTGTGGCAACTCGTGCTTTTATTTCTGGAGTCATGTAGATCTGCTGTTCTCTGTGTTGGCCAAATGTCCTTATGCATTTGCACTATTTTATAAGAAAGCAAAACAAGACTGTCCTGTAAAGATGCTACCTGAGCACTCTAGATTTCTGCGATGATGTATTTGCAGCATTACATTTTATGTTAGATTTTTTGGTAACTAATCCACACTTGCTGTGTTTCCTCTATGCAAACAAAATATATTGAAAATAATAGGACTGTGTTTTCTGAGGTTCCTGATATTCTTAGGGGCACTACTTTTTAAAGAAACATAATAAAAAGGAAATCTTCAGCCAAGCAGCTGCTTAGGTGATAGCTTTTTGTGCTAAAGTCCCAAAGACTTGAACTCAGACTTCATGAGTCATCTATAATTTGTTGTATGTTGAGGTATATCTTGCTTTTGGGCTTTGGGCTGAAATGTGATCTTTGTAGTATAAATAAGCATGCAGGGATTGGCTTTATAACTCACAGGTCTTAGGCTTTGGATTATGTCCAAGTGTGACATACTGTCGGGAGCTGAATGCTGTTGATAGTTGATGTGTGTACCAGCACCGCAATACTAACAGGCTTCTAAATGCCCACAGTAGTAAATTTTAACCAAAACTAAGGGGATATTCTGTCAAAATGTCTATAGCAACTGCCTTAGCTCCTCACTGCTTAGCTTCCTTTTGCTCTTGCTTTTACTTCCTCTCTCCATTCTGCACATACAGTAGTGGTGTGCTAGTACATCCATAATGTCCTCCTCCAGTAAGGCAGACAGAAGCCGACAGACAAGCTTCTGCATGTAGCAGGTCACCAAGGGTCTGCAGGCCCTTGAGGAGGGCTGTGCTGGGGAGGTAGATCCCATAAGGTGGGATACTCTAGGAGGAGAGACATCTCCTGCTATAGCCTTCTCCAAGGAATTACATTCTCCCAAGCTTCAGATCAGCTGAAAGGTTACCATTAGGAAAAGGAAAGGGAGAAATTCTATGCCCACATGATCCACCTGTGAGAAGTTCACTTATTCCATCTGAAAGAGTTAATAGCATTGAGACAGCTAGTGGTATTTGGATATTGTGTTTTGTGAATTGTTACTGGGAAAGATGTTACTGCCTGTGATTACTTCTTGGTCCCTGGCAGGCAACACTCAGCACATGACAGGAAAAAGACCAGTGATTCCAGCATGGAAACTCTCCAGGACCAATTTTTCCCACACAAGAAATAGAAATCTTAGCTTGAATGTCTGAGATTACAGCTTCAGACAAATATCTCTAGACATTACAAAAGTCAAGAGACTGACAGAAAACATTCTTCTGTGCGAGACATGCTGTTCTCCATGTGGTGATGAACAGCATCTCTTTCCTCATCAAACACCAGGACATTTTGAGGCATACCCATTGATGCTGTTCATGGCAAATAAAGTGATGCTAAAGCATCAGAATTGTGCATACATTCAGCACTGGAAATTTTTTTTGGGCTCTTGCAGCTGCTATGGTTACCAGTCACGCGGTTGGCCACCTTCTGTAGTGGAGGTACAGAGTGATTATACTGTACATTGTGTGAAGATGTCGGATAGACCTTGGGGGTGTGAGGTGGGTGTGTTTCATACCCACTGCAGAAGGATCTGGAATCAAAATTCTCAGAAATACATTTCAATGCTAACAGTGCCTAAGTGTTTGTAAAGCAACTGTCTTTCACTTTTATATTACTTCTAAGGGAAAGAAAATCAACTGCAGATTGGTCTTCTGGAAGGAGCAAAGCACTTTTTGCTCAGACATCACAGTTAAAATCACCATGCTAATGAAAGAGCTGCTCATTTTGTCTATCCAGGGATATTCTTCCTGACTTTAAGCTGGCAGCATGCCATAGCTGACAGAAACTTGGATTTCTTCTTCTTGATGACATTGCAGCTGTTTACAAGATAGGCTATTTCCACGTAGTTCAACATCCTGCCTTTTGTTGCCATGAATAAATGGTGCTGACACTTGTGCAGCTTTGATTGAGTTTTCACAAAAGCTGTCACTGTGGATGAGACCGCCGTTGACTTTTTCTTTGTTTGTCAGTGATGTCTGCTTGTGGTTTTGTCTCCAGCTTATAGGATTTCTTTGGGCTTCAGTGGCCTCCACCCAAGATTTACACCTGCCATCACCTAGGTTCAACTGCTCGCGCTGGTTCCTGTGAGCTCACTGATGACAGCAAACTCTCCAAGCCCTCTCACGTTCTTTTCAATTCACTCTTCCATTTCCCACTCCGTTACTGGTATGTTAACTGGGTTGAAATGGTCATATTTATTAGAATGTGTTACACATAAGATGGGTAGCAGCAATGGCTTGAAATCTTAATGCTTTCTGCTTTCTTACCCTACACAGAATTCTCTCTGTGCATGCACACCCACATGGGCATGATTTTACTTGCACTTCTATTGCTGCCTGATACTCAAATCGGTCCATGGAAACTTAAGGTGTCCTTCTTGCTCACATGTTAAAGAGGCAATAGGGGTCCTATATATAAAAGTCCTGTATATCCCTAAAGGGCATAAAGGAAAACAAGTAGAGTTATGTCAATAACAATTTCTTGGGCAATGAAATAGCATGTAAAGCGTTGAGAGAGAAATGGTAATAAATCCAGAAGATTTTTTTTTCATTTGTGTAATGTTCTCATGTATTTATTTTGTCAGTTTTCCCTTTTCCATGAGGGCAGGAAAAATCCTTCTTTTAAAAAATTTTATTCCGCAAGCTTATTTTCAAAAAGGCTACTGGCAGGTTGTCACAGACAGGGAAGATTATGATTAACCGAAATGCCATCAGCCTGTTATTCTCCACAGAAGCCGTAGGAATGGGAAATAAGTAACAAACTTGTGCAAACGGATGATAGAGAAGCAGAGGTAGCAGGCTGATTTCTCAGCTAATGCAGGGCTTTGCTAAATGAATGGAAAGTGAGATTTTCCTTTTAACTTCTTACAGCTCATCAACTCCTATTATCCAAAAAAGACAGAACTCTCTTTTGTCAAAAAGAAGTCTCCAAGATCATAACAAAAGGAAAAATTAAATTCCTCTTTATTTAACCAAAAGTCTTGTATTCCTAACCTTTGGGTTTCCTACTAATGTTACTGTGGCATCCATGCTGCTGATCCTTTTTCCAATGTTGCAAGATTAAATCATTGCAATGGTAACTGATGCATTTTCCTTCATGGCGCTAGCAAAATGCTGATGGTTTTATCCCAGGGGAAGCTCATGCCTGATTCAATCAGGCATTCTTTAACTTTTTAAAATTTGTTTTATTAAAGGAAAGACAGAGCAGTACATGTTAGTCTATTAAGTTATACATTATAACTTAGAATGAGTTCAAGCCGTAGAATCTGAATATGAATTTCAAATGCATCTAGAAAGCCCATGTCACTGTGCTGATATGGGTATGTGGCTGGTGGCTGAAGTGTTCAGGGGTTTAGAGGTGAAGTCTCCAGAACAGCCTGCCCTTCTTAATTGGACAAGATACCAAACTTTGCCAATGCAGCAACACAGGCAGTAATCCAGCCATGTAACACACAGTGGGGGAAAAGTCTCCTGTCAAATGGCAATAAAACTGCCTTCTGTCCAGAGGTTAACGTATCTCTGCAAGTCCTTTTGACAAGTCAGTTCCTCTGTATGTGAGGGAGCAAGCTGTGGCTGAACACCTTTTGGAATCTGTCCTGCCATGAGCTCTTCGTTGTGTGACAGTGGCAGGCCAGTGTCCCAACAGCCATCTGTTGGGCACAGAAACTTGGCTGCGCTGAAGGAGCCTTTAAACTGTCCGTGAGTTATGGTTGAAAACCACCTCAATGTGGCAATGAAGTGCTAGGCTGAAGAGAAAAAACTGCAAGGCCACGGGCCAGATTCCTCCTCCCATTCCCATCCTTTAGGGACACAGGCAGGAGAAACCATCTGCAAGACCACTGATAGCATTCTCAGAATGTAGTGGAGAACTCACAGCTGATTCTTGTGACTGTCCCCATTTTCCTGCTCCTCCCAGCAGGTGCTGAAGAAGTAGACTGTCAGCCACACAAAGCCAAGTTTACAGCTGGGAATCAGCTTCTCTTTGCCTAGAGATATTTAAAAGACATGTAGATGTGGAATTTAGGAATATAGTTTAGTGGTGTCTTGGCAGTGTTAGGTTAATGGTTGGGCTTTCATAACCTGCAGTGTCTTTTCAAACCTAAAGTACTCTAGAACTCCTTTGCTCTTTTCTTGGTTGTTCTGTGGGAAAAGCATTTGCCCTGCTGTTAGCTTAATCAGTTGGGTTTCCATGTTGCCCTTTGTAAGACCTCCTTACATTATATGGGAAGCAACCAGCTAAGTGATCCATCATTGCCATTTCTACTTGCCTGAGACACACAGAACAGCCCACAGAGGCACAGGAACCAGTTGCAGCACAGAACAGGCAGCTCCAGCCTGCAGCATTGCTGGGTTACCTCCGAACTGCTCCAGGTAAGCTGGCAGTGCTGGAGCTTTGTGAGGGGTTCCACATCTCCAGCATCTGGATAAAGTGACAAGATTAGTTGAATCATGCATTTCAAAACCTTCAGCACAAAGTCCAAGGTCATGTTGCCATCTTGTAATAACAATGTACTATTTCTTCTCTCCAACTGAAAGCACACAACTTTCCAAGATCACAAGTGGCCCTGTGGGTCAGAGGTGGTGACATCCATTGACACAGTTAAGGGAACTTTGTTCTAATTTTTTAATATAAAATGCTAATAATATTATTTTATATCATAAACTCTTAAAATAACACTCTCAAAGCTTAATGGATTTAAATGCCAAGATTCCATTAACGGTCACTTTTTCTTTGTCAATTGCTTTCTTTTCTTCTAAGCTGTGGTAATTAGAATCAAAAGAAATTCTAAGCTGAATAGAGGAATTGAAATCTTGCAATTTCTCACAATCACATATCTTAGTGCTTTGAATAAGGCAAATCAATTTTTGACAATGTTGTCTTTGTGATCTCTCCAAAATGCCTTCCCCCAACCCCAGTGTAACTCTCTTCAAATATTTGCCTTTTTTTTCTGATAAGTAATTTTACATTCATTGGCATTGCTCGGTTGTAATCAGAGAACTATTCCAACAGCCAGCAGATGTTTAAAGACTGTGTCTGCTGTTTTTATTTAAACTGGGGAGGGTTTGATCCCAGGAGATGTTCTACCAAAATCAATGGGGCTGCCTGTCTCCTGTAGAAGAAATACTTAGTGGCAAGATGGGTAGAACTGAGCTGCAGAGCTTTCAAGGGAATCAAGCAGGTATTCAGAAAGGATTGGTGGAAGCTGATTTTGCAATAGTGTTTCTGTTGATAGTACTGATGCAGGAGTGCATTTCGGATGGGTTGTGGAATAAACTGAATGATTGGCAATATTCATTGCTGCCTCCTTCCTGTATGCTGCAATGAGAGCAAGACTGGTTTTGGACAAAGAGCTCCACTTTCCTATTTCTACTGGTTCTTGTAAAGTGAAATAGAGAATGCTGTAAAGTAGCCAACAGCAAGACCAGGTGTGGGGATGGTGGCAGACAGAGGTAAGCAGATCTTTGTAGAAGAGCGTGGAGCTCAGATGCTACTTTTTTATCTTCATGTGATGGTGATGTCCCACATAAATATCTAATGAGGGATTTTCAATGGCAGTAGTTGTGACAATTAAACAGCAGTGGGAATGAAATGCTATCTGCTCTAGAGAACCTGCTGTGATATATTTAAAGCCTCTGCTAATACATTACACAGGGGCCTGTTCCAGTAGTTTATAACAATCCCCTGTGGCCAATAGCACCACTCTTCAGGACTGTAATGCCCACAAGAGGTTTTCTTTAGGATGAACAGGATTTATCTTAATCCAACTTGATATCACAAAACCATCTTTTGTTTGTGGCATAGTAGATGCCAAAGATGCCAAATGAATAATCACAGAGTAAATTTTACTATCACTAGGTTGTAATATACAGTTCCAATTCCCTATTTATTCAGGTTTACTACTTTGATATTCACTTGTTGACACCTTATATTGTGATAACCAATCACATGCTAGACTTGCTCTTCTTTCAAAGGTGTTTTAGGTCCTATTAGGTCCTACACAATTTTCAAATCTTACTGCTCCCTTTCCTGCTTTCCCATATTGATTTAAGCCATGATATCAGCTGCACATTGTGCACATGACTCCTTGTAAACACTGAACTGCCCCTTTTATGGCACTCTCAAGATGTCACTTACTCCCACTTTTCAGGCCATCAGAGACACAAAGGCATTTTTCTTTAAGTGACAATCAGGCCCCATGAATCCAAGTGTGAGATCCTCTTAGCTGTGCTTTTTAGAAGTATGATAACACAAATAACATTTATCAAAATGAGCAAATATTGGCTCATCTAGTGACACACCAGCAGTACTTTGGGTTGCCATGAAAAAAAAAAAAAAAGCAGGATGTTGGGGAGACAGAGTTTCAGAGTGGTGGGAAGCCAGGCTCATCAGGGAAGACAAGTGATTTAACATGGCCCTTCACGGTAAGTGCCTGCAGCTAGCTGATTGCTAAAGCAGCATCGAGAGGATCTGTAGAGGAGATTAAACAATCAGCCAGGCCAGCTAGCAAAAAGGATGCTGTGATGGCAATAGTTGCAGCAGTTTCCATTGGAAAGGAGGCTGATTCCTACCAGTAGTGTTCTTAGACCTCTGAAGATCGCTTAGAGTAAGCATTACTTGGTTCAGTATGCATTTCTCAGTTTACCTTGTTTGTAAGCTTTTTAGCTTACTTTCTGTTTGTCTGCACTTAGAGGATTATATGAATTGCTGCTCCTTCACTTGCCTCTAGCAGGAATCCTTAAGCCTTTCCATTTCAGGTGCACACAGTGACTTGAACCCTAAGCATGTGAATTGTAGGACAAATACTAAATGTTGTATGGTTACTCATGTGTAAAGTTAAACCTGTGTCTATTATCTGGGGAAAGAGATGGGAGAGGACATCTTTCTTGAGAACCCATATTTGATCAGCCAACAGAGATAACTACAGAGTAGTTGCTCTTCTGGTAGCATTCCTAAAATCAAATAACCAAAACTGAAATTTGAGGTAGCTGTGCAGAATGCTATCTGCAGATCACGAGGCCAATCCATTGAAGTATAGTTAATGACAATATATGATTTTTTAAAATATGATTTTTGAAACCACCAGCCATAAAAGATAATGATAGTCATAAAGAATAGGAGATGGGAGAGCGTCTTGTTCTCGCCTGGTCCCAGACTTTGATTTTGGAGTGACTGGCAAACACTAAACCCTAAAGGGTTGCATGCAGCTTACAGAAAATGCTTTGAAGGTGTCAAGATTGATTTCTGGGTAGGTTCATCAGCAAGGTTACTTGTGTCATACAGCTTTACCATGTCACCTAGAAATCCTTCTACTGCAAATAAGAAATTGCTCTATAAATAGTAAAGGTGTGCCAAAACCCATAAAGCACTGTACAAACCTGATGTTGCTCCTGCCAGGGCTCAGATGAGTAGTGACTCTCACTGATCTGAGCTGTGATGTGCATTAAGCTGTGGCAGTGTGTGCATATTGACACAAAAAGGGCCTAGATCAATATAGCCACTTGCAAAATGAAGGGGATACATCGATATGGAACTAATATTAGGCAAGGTAAGAGAGGAAATTTGAGCCAAAGACATTAGTGAAAATACTGAAGACAGTCAGAAGTGTTATGGGAAGTTTAATATCCACACACAACACAGCTGTACAGGGCTTAAGCTCTCATCTGGAAGATAACATCAGGAATATTTTACTCTATGTGCTTTCATTAATTTCATGTTTACAGTTTTAGAAGGGCATCAGGGACTTATCGAAAAACAGACAGAAAAGAATTTCCCATTATATCTTACTTCTAATCAAATGTGTTTCTCTGATGTTAGAGCAGGAATCTGATTTCTATCAAACCAGCATAAATCTCAAAACCCCCATCACTCTAATTTTATGTTGGTGATGGATTTCACTGAACAACTTTTGTCTCCCCATTTCTTAGAAGCAATAAAGATAACAAAAAAATGAAGGATTTACAGTAGGAAAAACCTGCAAAATTATTGCCTGTACATTTTCAGTTATAATAATCCTGTACAATCATAAACTATTTGGTTGCTTGCAGAACTGTGTAGTGTTATTTGTTCCTTACATAATTGCTGTGCTTGTTTCATCAAGGCTTAAAATTGCTTATATAAGCACATTTTCAAGCAGTGACATAGTAGAAAAATAATTCATTTTTATGCTATTGGTCAATAAATTATAATTAAGGGGTCAGATAGACATGAAATAAAGAGTGGAAAGCGAATTACAAAAAGTGACAAAAAGTATTTGTACACAAAACTCATCTCTTGTAATTCTGGAAGTCCAATCTCAGTAAAGGCCATTTAAGTATTTAGGCAAGAAATACCAGCTAGGAAAAATGCACTGCTGCATTTTTTACACACCTATTGCATTCAGTTTGGAAAGTGTTGCCAACACCACCTACAAGGAACTTGAGTCTGCTTGGATATAGATTTTCTAATGACTACCCCAGGGCAACTACCAGAGAGGGTGGGCACATCTAGGATGTCTAGACAACTAATGCTTGCCTATTTTTACAGTACACTTACATTTCTATTGAGCCTAGAGATCACAGGAGGGCAGAACATAAAAGTTACTAATCCATTAATGTTTCCTGTTTGTTTCGTGAGAG
Source organism: Dicaeum eximium (assembly GCA_013396995.1). NCBI lineage: Eukaryota > Metazoa > Chordata > Aves > Passeriformes > Dicaeidae > Dicaeum > Dicaeum eximium. The sequence goes on along the minus strand of VWZP01007715.1, from coordinate 262,649 downwards.
GGTTATGAATTGTCTCAGTGTTGTAATAGAGTGACTTCAGGGGTTATCAGCAGATGCCTCAGATTAATGAGTCATAGTTTCTGTAATTCAACTAGGTTGTGTTTTGGGGTGTTTTCCAGAGAAAAGAAATTAACTCCACCGGACAATATAATAGAAAACAATCACTGCAAATTTAACAGCAATATCTGCCTAGCAGGGCGAGAATGGAAGCTCTGTGTGTATTCTTAGTATGCTAATAAAACACACAAAAGTGAAATTATGGGGGGGGGAAAGGGCAGAAATCATAAAACTTGCAAAGATTCTGTCAAGACAGGAAGTCCTGCAATCCATATGCCTCATAAATAGATCAGCAGACCCATCTGTGTCATTAGGTGACTTAGGGGACACTGAACTGAAAGAACATATATTATTCTGCTAAATGGCATGTGAACTCCTAGAGTTTTTTTTCATGAAAAGCTTGAAATTTGTAAAAGAAGAAATTTGTTGAAGCTCAAAATACCTTTCAGTTCTGAAAATATTAGGTTTTCAGGCCATCGAAAGTGAGGAGAAATGTAAAGTAAGTCTGGAGACTGTGTGTGTGTGCACAGTGTCACTAGGATGCCTCATTCAGACAGACAGACTGACTTAGATTTTAATCAGGAAGGCTTTTAGAAAATGGAGGGAAAAGACATAAGGATTTACTCACCAGAAAGTGGGACAGGGAATTCTACAGTTTTGACAACAGCCTGAAGTACAAGGATATCAGCTGCTCTAGATCAGAACTGTTAAGAATGTCATGAACTTCCAAGTTTTAATTGAGGGAAACATATACATACATGTAAAATAGTCCCAATAATTTCTGAATAGGTTTTATACAGTATTATGTAGGCTTTTATCTTTTCTTGAATGAAAATTGAAGATAACCTTTTATTTAGTTTAAAAAACTTTTGACTCTTAAAATTTGCTGGTTTTCATTTTTGGTAATGGATAAGACTGAAATGTATTTCTCCCCTGCTTTACCAGAATGAACTGCATATTTTGGCTTTGGCTGGCATTCTGAGACATAGTTCATTAGTCCCTTGAAAACTGCAGAAAATTTTTTTTCTTAAAACAAGGTCTCCAGGTCACTTTTTTTTCTTAGCTTCCTCCCCTGAATAATTGCCCAAGGTCCCATTTTACAAGCTCCTGTGTATTTTTTTTTTCTTGGTGATTCTAATACCACTGAGATTTGATAGTCTTAAAGCATTGACAGTACCTCAGGCTCTCAAAAATCCAGCCTGGCATTCATACTCAACAATGTCTGTAGCCACATCTATCTAAAGTTTATGCAAATGTACTTGGGCTTGTTCCTGTAAATAATTTTTGTGTGATTATATAAGCTAATTTAAAAACCATTAAGCACTGAATGAACATTTGTATCAACAAACCAGATTTCTGTGCTCTGAAACCACAATTTACGATAAAAAAAATTATCTTATTGATTCAGCTTGTGAAACTGCTGTGAAACTCGATGAAAGACATATATGCAAGACTGCATATTTGACCCTTGAAAAGAAAATGTTTATCAAGTAGCAAGAGAATCCTCCCACAGAATATTGTTTTCAGGCCACAGAATACATTCAAAGCTTTCATGGTTTAGCAGAGTAACTCTGGGCTAGGCCAGACCCATCTATTTTCTACCTTAGCAGCAAAAATAAATCTATATTGGTGCACTCATATTACTGAAAAGTAATGCATCATACTCACATCCTCATTGATTTACTTTAAATAACTCCTTAGTTTCTGCAATTATATTTGGTATAGGTATAGGCTGATATAGGTACCATTACAGCATAACTAGCTAATAAAAAGCTTGCAACATGTATTTGTAACTTTTATGACGTGTTGAAGAGTCATGAATAAAGAAATTCTATGGCACAAGACAAGACTGCAATTCTCCCTCTTTCTTGTATTTAATATGAAATACAAGCTGCAAAAATAAAAGGGAAAAATAACTGTCTATATACCTGGCACTTTTCCTTTACGGATCCCTGCAGTCATCCTTTAAAGACCACTTCAGTTGCCTACTTGTTCTTAAGCTGAATTCCAGTTGCAGTTGTGTGTTGAATGGCAGTTGCACTTCTAACACCCTCCTGTTTCAGTGCAGGCTTCTTTGGCAAAATATCTGGAAGATGACTTCAAAGCAGCTTGAAGAAACCTGATGTACACACAGCAACAGAAGAGGAAGGTGAACACTAAGGTTTGGATGGCACAAAGTGGTCTTATGAGATCTAAATTTATCAGTTGGTTCTAAGTAGCCTTTTAAATCCCACATCAAGGTTTTCAGACCCTGTGGAAGCAGAAAGATCAATCAGAACCTCCACATAAAAGAGTGGTGGCTGGAGCAATCCCCCTCTCTGTGGAAACCCTATGGAATGGATACCAGAGGAGAGGAAATTCTGATTTCTACACCTCTCCCTCCCACCCACATCTTTCTTTTGAACAGAGTGGACACAAGATGAGGAGGACTATTCCCAGCAGAAATGGTAGAATTCAAGCCTGAGATCTGAAAAAAAACAACCTGTTGACCCACAGAGATCTAGGATGAGCCATGAGGAACTGAATAACGAAAACAGGAGTATAGCTACTCAGGATAGCTTGCTTCATTGAATTAATGTACTCTCTGTGAGTATAAATATACTTTTATAATAGGTATAGTAACTATAGGTGGCTCAGCTCTTTCGAAATAGCATGGAAAATATTTTCGTGTTTTAGCCACGCTCCAGAATATTTTGTCAATTTTTGGACTTCAAAAATCACAAAGTGTTTTCTCCCCTCTTCTTCCTGCTATATGAAATCCTCAGACAAACAACAGAATGACTAACACCCTTTGCTATGGAAGGAATGAAACTGAGTATTTAGAGAGTTGCCAAATGCAGAATAAACAAACTGATACAACAATTTCCCCTCTCTATCTAATATGGTGATCTCAGTTTGAGTTTCAACATCAGTACTGAAATCCTCAGACAGAACAGTCTTCCAAACAAATAATATCTCTTTGAATGTCATTTCAGAAGAAGCAACTTATTCTGCTGAAAAGTGGAAGCTGCTGATACCACAATATTATCGTCTCGTGGTAACAGTATCATCTCTCTTCATGCAATGTAACTGTTTCTTCAATAATAATGTAAGCCATGGAACCCTGTGACTGCAATTTGCGATTCTAAGAGAGTTCTCGGAATATATCCCAGCACTCTCAGTGATTGGCAGCTCTGTAAAAAGCGATAGCTAGCCCAACTATCCATCAAACAAATGAGTGGTAAGTCATTTGGAATTTCTCCCAATGCTATTCAGTTTTCTGTAGAATTTAATTGTGTTGTGTGTAGGAGAGGTTTACCAAAGGTTAATAACTGTGTCATTCTACATTTCGCTCAGAAAACTAAGAGCTAGAAAACCATATTTCAGAATAATTGTGTATAAAATACTTAAAAAAATAGTCACCTTGAATTATGGAAACACAAAAATGAAATGTATCTGAGGGCTTTTTATTTTATATTTTCTTCAGAATGAATCATTCAAGTTTATTTAAGAATGCTGCTCAAACTTTCTAGAAATTTCTAAGGATACTGGTTTTGTTTTCCTCCCCTTTTAAATGAATCTACTGTTAACATCAAAGATAAGACTAGGAGATACCTCCACTCCTTAGTATGAACAGCCCAGAACCTTTTGCTGAAGAGAAATGCTTGTTACAAGTAGAAATGAGAGTGCATTCTTTCATTTTGAGATGTTGCCAACAGAAGGGATGCTGCTCTTTTCTGCCTGGACTAAACTTTCCTTGAATATAGAACACTTGGGTTCTGTTTCTCTCTGGTCCATATCAATATCTAGCTACATGTTCCACTTCCTAGGCACATGCTATAAGCATGCTATTGTGAGCTGTTCTTGGTGGGAATGTTCTCCATGGCTATTGCTGAAGTTTTGCCACTTCCCAGAAAGGAAATGAAGGATTTCTGGTGCCAGAGCATAAAAGTCAGTACTAAGACACTTTGGACTTTACATGAACATAATTCAGAATGTGTTCTTCAAAAAGTATAGGAACAACCCCTGGGGCAAGAATCAAACCACGTTTCTTCCTTCCAGGTCACTTGTCTTAAATATTACACTCATTTGCAGAATAAAATGGACCTCCTTCTCCACAAAGTGCTCAGAAAAGCTGTGAAGAGATGCCAGTTTAAATATTACACTTGAACTCAGTGTGTGAGACCATCAGTGAAGAACAATCCCACAGCCCCACAGAGAGGGAAGACTCAAGGCAAACAGTCAAAAAAGAGAGCTCAGTAGTCTCAAGGTAAAAGGGGTAAAAGGTTTCTGAACTGAAATTCTGTCCTTCCCACCGCTACCACATTGTCTTGCAGTCATGTCTTCTCCTTTCAAGTGTAGTCCTTGAACAAAACTGATGTGTTTGTGCCCCTAAATCTGAGGTTCAACAAACATTTCTATTCAGAGCAAGCTGACACTGCCACTGAGTGAAGGAATTCTACCTACTTGCCCTCTTGGCTGTTTGCTTCTGTTGCTGTATTTTGTCCTATCTTGTATCAAACATTTATGAGGCCACAGTCTAAACTGGATCAGGAAACTGATCTGTCTGAATGCTAGTGGTTATTTTCCTGCTGGGTTAGTTTCTAGCTGGAGCAGGTCTCTGAGTTAGTTTGCCATAGAGTCACATGAACTCACATCTGTGCAGCACAAAGGTTGGGGCAGCACAGGGGCAGGAACAGGCAAGCAAGAGGAAGAAGGAGCAGAGTATGGAGTAAACAGATCTACTCCCATCAGCAGTGCCTGTGTATGCCATCTTGTGTTGCTTAAGCCTTACTCCAGGGAGCCTGGGGCTTGATTTGCAGAAGTATTCACAATTACAAGTGAATTCCTGGGGAGATGTGCTTCTGGAAAAGAAGAGCTATCCCTTCCTAACCACACTGGGAAGCCAGGTGCTAGCTATTTGATCTGTGAAATGGGGATAACAATATCACTTTACAGGAAAGGGCTAAAAATACAGTTGTTGCTGTTTGTGAAACACTCTGTTCTGATGAACACTCCAGATCAACCTAGTTGGCAACACATCCACCTGTCTTCAGGGCTAGAGAACAACAGTTTGCAGAAGGGAGGGCGTGGAGCTGTGCTCTGATTTTCCAGGCTTCAGAGAAACCGGGGAGAAAGTTGTACAATCATGTAATTGCAATTCATATTATAGAGTGCGTATGCCTAAGAAATTTGAAATAAAGGTATATGCAGATGGTATTTGGGATGTATTACTTTGGAGTATATGAATATTCATCCCTAATCTTTTAATGCATGGGAAGGGAGTTTTTTATTAAATAAAGCAGTGGAATTCTGCTTATGTTTGTTTTAAAATACTTGAATGCTATGATTTAATGGCTGACATTGTATCACATCACTTGCAAATTTGAAACAAAGAACCCTCTCTCCAGAAACATTCATTTTATTTTACCTTCTTGTGAGGCATGGAAAATTTCTAATTTTCCTTCTCTTTTTTTGTACTTTCCCCTAAGCCTGTAGTACTCTGACTACTTGACACATTATGCTGAATTACTGTACAGTGGTCTAACCAGCCATGTGCTTGCTCCAGATACTAAATTAAAACCAAAAGGTAACATCAAAATAATATTTTTAAGTATTCTGATATGCATCCAAATAAAATGCAGGGGTTTTTTTTACAAAGACCTTTCAGCCAAGATTATTAACTGTGCCTTTATTATTGAAAAGCCTTCTTGATTCATAAAGTTAATGGCTACATCATGCCTCTGTAAATCCAGACTTGAGACATACTCTGTGTGTTTTACAATTCTTTTCTGAGTAATCTACAGCTGTCTAGATCCTAAGTTGCTCCCATTAGTACAATTTCTGGGCTTTTTTCTCTATTCCAGTGGTTTGGCAGACCATAGAAATGCATAAGAATAACGCAGATCCTTGCAAATTGTGAGAAAGAGGCTGCTGACTGCAAAGCAGGACAGACAGGCTTGGCAGGAGGAAGCAGCAATGAGTTTGGGTGCCTCTGTGAGCCCACAGCTGAGAGGTCACAATTCTGGCCTGTCAGACTTGACAGTGATCATTTCATTTTGTACTTCCTACTTGACAATCCCTTTGCACCAGCCTTCAGGCTCACTTGCACTCTTTGCTCCATGTGCTGCTTTGTTGCAAATGCTCCTGCATGCTTTATTTTCAAATCCTTTTTGAGATAAATAGTTCAATATTTCTACAATGTTAAATTTACCAAAGTGTGAAACATTTCCTTGCATTTATAAAAAAATACATTTTTCCCACTTTCCCACTTCTAGCTAATGTGTATTTCTCACATTGAGTTTTAATGACTTCAAATACTTTTATCCCTATTGGTAATTACCCATGCCAATTAAATGGAGCAGATTTACTTCAGGATGAATTCTTATAAGTTGCAGAGAGCATTCTTTAAAATGCCTCCGAAGCCCCTTAGAGAGTTCAAATTGACTGTGTGAGTTGCCTAGAATTATAACTGGTGAAGTCAGGGAGTGTTCATATCTACTTGATGTCAGAAAAGGCCTGTTGGTGAGTGAAAAAAGAGAAAAAAACACAGAAGTCATAATTCACAAGATGCTGCCTTTCCTGCCAACACTGGCTACAGAAGTTACCTCTTGTCCCTGTCCCCAATGCCCCAAAGCAAAACTGGCCTTTCCTTATGGCAGTATAACTGTTTATGTGCTATAAACTGGATCACTGAAATGATCCATATAAAAGACGGTCCTCTAATCTCCAGGGCAAAAATACTAGAAAACACTCCAAGAACCTAAAGCCTTCCCCACATATAGAGACCTCCTGAGAGCATGAATACCCTGGATTGCACTGATCTTGGCCTCTCTCAAATCATTGCTATGTGAATTGCTTCATCTGTTTTTCTGGGGAGTTGTATATCCAAATTGTGATGCTGCTTGGAAGGGTGTGCTGGATACAAACTTTCGCATGTTCATTGTTCATCAATGAATAAATTACGCACTCAGTTTCAGGGTGGTTCAGTTTCTTAGTCAGATTTTCCCTGTGCTTCCAACAGCTCCAGCCAGCTCCACTCAGAAACAGTCCCTTTATTTACCCTTTCATAAAGTCAAATCTTCAGAGAGCAACATAAATATTAATTAATTTACTCTCACCTTGCTCTTCTGAGGTAAATAACTGTATCATTTTCCCTTTTTGTTTAAAGGACAATGCTAAAACAGAGCTCAAGTGACTTGCCTATGGTAACACAGCAAGAAGTGGCAGAAGGAGGGTTGGCATTCAAAAATCATTGGAGTTTTTAAGGGTTGTCTCTACCAGGGAAACCAGCTGTGCATCCTTCGTTCTGTAACAGCTAGTCAAGCAGAGAGGTGTGTGACTGCTCAATAAAAGAGAAGAGAGTCCTTTTGTTCTGGAATTAGGTGTGCATTATTGAGGCAAGATAATTATTTTGGAGTAAACCCCGTTATCCCTCTTATTTTAGATCAGCTCTTCTGATGACTTTCTTACGTAGGCCGGGGGTAAACTCTAAATTCTCCTTCTCTCTCCACCTCAAGCCTAAATAATAATTGCTTATTATAAAGACACAGAAAAGTTTGTACTTCCACAAAAAGAAAATAGATGAGTTCTGGATATTCTGACACCTGTGAGAACACATACTGCTCTTGAGTGCTGCTGCCCCCCTAGTCACACCTCTGGATGGGGAGAGACATGCAACAGGGAGAATGTGGTGAGAACAGCATCTCACAGCAGCAGCCCTCACACTGGACCCCTGCAGAACCAGATGTCAGCCTCTCAGGCCTGGGAGTCAGGGAGAAACTGCAGGGGCCCAGGAGCAGGAGCCAGCTCCTGGCTGGAGTGCAGGCAAGGGTGTGTGCAGATAGCACAGAGGCTGGGCTGGTGCTTGGTGTCAGAGCCTCTCCCTCCCTGCGCGCCCTTTCTGAATGTCTTCCTCATGTGAGGATCTGACGCAGCAGCAGTGTGTGAAGGAAGATCATACAAACGTTTGAGAATGTGCTAGCCTCATTAACCTCATTAAAGAACTTGCAAGCCAGAGCCTCACTATCTAAATTCCTCTGATGAAGGCAGATTCAATAATTGCACACCACAGTTCTTAATGCTGCAGTCACATCCAGTGCTATCGTGTGTATGAACCTGAGGCCTGTAAGCCTCTTTGGACTTCTCTTTATAGGACTGGGGCTCCAGCTGACAATAACAAAGTTTTCATTTAAGTAAAAACCAAAAAACCCCACATTTTTTTTAAAGTAAAAAATTACTTCAGGTGGATGGTATAATATAAACATATTTTAATACTGAAAATATTCCTGAGTTTTTTTTCCTAGCTTTTCAATTCTACTTTTTGTTCCATGCCAGAGCAGCACTCAGATCAGTTCTTTGTCTATCCATAATGTTTCTTTTTCTCAGAAAAATGAGATCAGGATTGTTTTTTCTGACCCCATAACACCTGCAGGAGTCATGGCTTCAAGTTGGGAACCTGTAAAAGAGCGATTGCTCTCTGGAAATCCAGATATTTTTACAGAACCAAACACCGTGATATTTAAACATCAGTCCTGAAGATCCATAAGGAACATCTTCAGAAGGTATCAAGCCACATGGATCTGTATGTAAGTTTTGTTGGTCTTTGCTGTCTGGACATTCCTGGAAAGTGAATGGGGTGTGAAGAGAGCATCTCTGCGGCAGAGCAGCTGCTCACCACAGCTCGGCTGCTCTAGCTATCACCATGCTGCACGCTGCTGGAACGTCGCCAGTCCAAATCACAGTGTCCTAATTTCAGGGAAAGCTTCACTTAAAGTGGTTTAACTGAGATTGTTAATGTTCTGCCAAGCCAAGGACGGTAACAACCACCAGCAGAGTATCAGCAATGTGTTACCCACAGCTTGTTTTCGAAATTCTCGCCATTTGAAAACGGAGCACTGTTCCTGCAGAACAAGGGGTGATATTTACGTATGCTATTTTTCAGATGTGCCTTCCCACATCTTTAATTTGTTATCTGTGATGGCTATGTAAGGGAGAATCCATTTTAATTTGACTGCCAGCAAAAGAGCTCCGGATATACGATTCGTATGGTATCGGTAGGTTTTGACTTTGTGTAAGCAACTACAGTGACCTTCTCCCTGCAGGTCTCCAGGAGGTGGAAAGTGATGTAAATACCAAAATGGTAAGAAGTCAATCAAGTCGCAGGGAGCTCGGCGCGGGCCTGAGCCGCCCGCCGGGCCCGGCGCTTGGCTGTTGCCATGGAGACGCCGCCGGAGCGCGGGCGGGCTGCGGGCGGCCCCTCTCGCGAGAGCGGCGGCGGGCGGAGCGCGGCGGGGCGGGCGCGGGGTGAGCTCATCCCGGGCTGCGCGGGCGGGGAGCGCCGCGCTCAGCTCAGCCCAGCCCAGCGAGCGGAGCGGAGCCGCCGGCAGCCGCCGCAGCAACTTTGTTGGGTGAGTTGCGAGCGGGAGCGACGAGCCGGGGCGGGCTGCGCGCCGCGCCCCCTCCTTCCTGCCGTGGGGAGCCGCCGTGCCGCTGGCCGAAGGGTTGTACGGGCGGGTGGGTGTGCGTGCGGGGGAAGGGTAGCGGCCCCCAGCCCCCGGGCTGCGCGGCCCCCGGCCC